>CM044009.1:6222465-6449915 GCA_024085815.1 Flaveria linearis
GGGACTGTATGACAGTGGTTTGCTATAACTGCGAAAGGAAGGGACATATTTCTCGAGACTGCAAAAACCCTACCAGCACAAAAACAGTCTGCTTTCAATATGGAAGTGACAGGATCTCAGCCTCTCGTTTGATCAATCAGATTGGTGGTTTGCAGCGGATTTAGCACGTTAATTAGCAATTATAGCAAGAACATAAAAGATATTGCAAATAAAAGCACAAACATAGAGAGAGAAAAGAGTTCTGCGAAAAATTAATTGTTCTATTGCTCAACACGTTTCGGCAATTAAAACAGCATGGTTCACCATCCTTTTAGGCGGCAAAAGGATGGTGGTGATGTCCTTTCTCTGACATCAACCGATTATTAAAATTACAACTGATGGAACATAAAACTACTGAAGATGTCAACAACTGACATCTTCTTACAAAAGTGTTCCTATCTTTTACAAGTACTGACAAAAGTAAACTACTGAAATCCTACAACGACTGAAGAACAAACTCTTCAGTCGTTTATAACTACTGATACTATAACAGCTGAAGAACAAGCTCTTCAGCTGTTGTACAACTACTGAAACAAATAAACTACTAAAAGGGAAAAACCATCACAACAACTGAAGAAGACTTCTTCAGCTGTTGTGACAAACTCTGAGTCTTCAGCACTTGTTCTTCAGACTTGGCTTCAGATGATGTACCAGCTGATGACTTCAGTAAATGTCATCAGCTGTTGTCTTCAGTCTTTGTCTTCAGACTTTGTGCTTCAGTAGAAGGGTTCCTGACAAGTGTCAGTCCTCTTTTACCCTTTTCTTTCTTGATTTTTACTATGGGCACTAAGGTCCACTAACTTCTGTCATAAGTATTGCCTAAGCAACCGCTATGGTACAACCGATTAAGTACAAGGTACAGCAGTATATGGATACAAAGTTGTGATATGTCCTTATGGTTTCATATGCTTCCTAGAATCAAACTTTGTCATTAATAGAAATCAAGTTACTACAAGTGAATGAGCAAAATGTTGTTGGCTATATTGAATACACCTTTGTACTATGTTTTTAACAAAATTTAGAGATGGGGGTAACTCTTTAGATTGAACTTGTATAAAAACAAGATGTATAATAAGTGCTCTTCATTTTGAGAAAGAAGATTAGTCTGTCTAACCTGAAACTGATCGGTCTTTTTTTGAACTGTTTTGGTCGGCTCATTGCATGAGTTCTTAAAATGCTGATAATCAATTCATAGTCGGTGCCTGGTAGAGGATTGATCACAACATGTGGTACAATATGATCACATAATGTTTGAGGTTTATGTGTGGTTAGTGCAAGATTGATTGACGATCACTTTAGGGTGTATCATGTTTGTTAAACTCATGTTAAAGAATTTGTAAGTTTTCATCAATCAAGATAAGCATCTTGAATAAAATTACTCTTTAAAATTTTTAGAAAAAATAATACACTAATAGAGTTATGGCTAATCGTTTATATAGTGAAATTTATCATAGATATAAGATGATATATGAAAATGTAAACTTGTACTATATTAGTTAAAAACAATTGTTTTAGACTAGAGCTAGTATTTAATACTAATTGAGATGTAAAAACACTAAGTCATTGCTTTAGTGTAAATATTAAGTTTTATCACCACATAAACATGTCACATATAATAAGAACACAAAAGAAGAATATAGTGAATAGGTCTCAAAAGCCACTATATAATACTAGTTTTTAGAGCATATATTTTTTTAATAATAATCATTTATATTGATATATCTTAGGATATGTGTTATACTTCGTAAAAAAATAGTGCTTGGCTAATGTGATAATATCGTGAGTCGTGAAATACCCACCCACCCCCACCCCCACCCCACCCCACCCACCCACCCTAATCGTGAGTCGGGTCGTTGTTGCTGTGATCCATAAGTATGATCATGGTGTTGTTCTGTTAACCACATGTTTAAGATATAGAGCGTACTACAAATCCCCTAAAGTTTTCTTATAGGAAAAATAAGCATAAATATTTTAATAAGGAATGTAAAGGGTAATATGGTCAAAATTCCCCAATAGAAAGTGTAAAAGATAAAACATGATTTGATGGGAAGTAGAAAGCGTCTCCTTACACATGGCAGAAGAGGCATTCAATGAAAACTGAAAAGTTTCAATCCCCCTTTCTATTGCATGCATCTTCATGCACTTTACTTTCTATTTATATTCCTCTAGGTATATCATGGATACACAAACTTTAAAGGTTAATTATTTTGAATGTTTATCATTACAGAATTATGAAAAGTTAAGTAATTAGAAGCTAAAATAATTTTTAATGTGTAATTGATTTCTCTTATACGTTTGTATAAAGATTAGTCAAAGAAAATATATATATATATATATATATATAGAGAGAGAGAGAGAGATATATATACATTGTATGGTTATAAGTATTTTTTCTTCCACTTCATTGTATTATGTTTAGAAGCCTTATTATAATAATACAAGTCTATAGCATTGGATGCATTGTTTTATATCATAATTTTTTATTTAATAATTATTATAAAAACTTATTTATGTTAGAAAAAGAGTAAATTATCATTTGTATCTCTAACGTTTTTCATTTTAACTGTTTACATCTATGTTGTTCTAAAATTGTCATCTGCCCTAACGGTGCTAAAAACTCATCATTTACACAATTTGTTTTCTAATAGCATGCATACATATACATCCAACACATAACAACATACTGAACCATGCATAGATTGGTCCCAATGCATACAATGAACAACCTTTATCACCCTTTTAACTCCATTTAATCTCTTGCAACCCCAAACATCCAAACACTCACATCCATCTTTCTTATAATCACAATCAATGAAAACTCCATAATTGCTCTGTTTTCATCGCTAAATTGAATCACCCCTTTAAAGCTAAACACACCCACCCTATCTAGACTCATAGGTTTCTCTTTTGTTTCTTGTAATTAATACGTTTGTGGGTCGTCGAACTGTGTTATTAGCTCTTTTGCTGTTTGATTTGGTGTACAATTGCAGTTGCTTCTGTTCTGCAACTCTGCAATTAACCCCTCTGTTCTTTCTTTCTTTCTACCTTAGGTTTGCTATAAACCACCATGGAAATGAGGGCTCTCTGTTCTAGGGTTTCGTATGTGCTCTTTATTTCCGGAATTGTTCAACTTTAATTACCAATTTGGAGCTTTCTTCGTTGAAAACGAACTGGGGTTCTTAACATATTTACAAGTTGCAGAGATAACTGATAAACCTCAATTGGGTTTTGTTTCTGAGTTTTACTTCGACTCACCTTCATATTATATCATCATCGTTCTGTTATTTCTGACTTTCGAGTCTTTGATCCCAATTTGGTGAAATATCTATTCAGATTTCGTAATCGATTCTCTCTCCTCTGTTTTCTGACCACATAACCCCAAATTTCTTGTTAATTGAGTGATAATTTCTCACTCAATCGTGATGGATTTAGTGGTAGAACTTATGTGTGTTTCTTTGTTGCAATGTTGGTGATGGTTTGTTTGATTGGAACGTGTGTTAATGGTCAAAATGAGGGAGATTCAGTAGGAGTCCAATGGTGGAAACAGAGCAAGAAGCTTTATACTCTGCTATTCAAGGGTTTGTGGGGAAATGGTGGAATGGATCAGATCTTTATCCTGATCCTTGTGGTTGGACACCCATTCAGGTATCTTGATCATTTGTTCATTTGTAAGTTTAGTAGTTTATCATCATTGTTAAAATCATTAAGAACTCAAGAAAGTTGACTAAAGTTGAAGAAAAGCAGTCAAAATTACAAAAACATTTGGTGCTTCAGTGGTCTTTAATCTGTAATCTTTATCTTTCTTGTTTGTTGGACCCACAATCATACAAAAGTTATGTAATTTCATCTCACAATGAGTCAATAAAGCTCCAAATTGCATGGAATCTTGAAAATCAAAGTGTATATCAATAACTGAAAACAGTCAACGTTTTAGTCAATTCTATGATAAACAATGTTAATTTAGTAATGTAATCTACTTGTTTTGATTCTGTAGGGTGTTTCATGTGATGTTTATGATGGATTCTGGTATGTAACAGACCTAAGCATTGGTCAAATTCATGATAACTCTCTTCCATGTGCTCAAAATCTTGAATTTAGACCCCATTTGTTCAAACTTCAACACTTGAGATCATTATCTGTTTTTAACTGTATCATCTCACCTAGCAAAGGCCCGATATCGATCCAATCGGCTAATTGGGACGCGTTTTCAAGCACTATAGAGTCGGTGGAGTTCCGGGCTAACGCGGGCTTGACGGGTCCAATCCCAACCAGCTTTGGTAGCCTCAAGAAGCTGCAGTCCCTTGTATTGATCGATAACAGGCTGTCGGGCAGTTTGCCGGCCAGCATTGGTCATCTGACTGCGTTAAAGAGATTGGTTATCTCTGGTAATTGTTTACAGGCAAAATCCCAGAAAGTTATGGTGATTTGAGTGAATTATTGATCATGGATTTGAGTAGAAACTCACTCTCGGAGTTTACCTTTGACTTTTGGAGGGTTGACTTCTCTCTTGAAGTTTGACTTGAGTAAGAACCAAATTGAAGGGGAGATCCCAAGTGAGATTAGTAATTTGAAGAATTTAACTCTTTTGGATCTAGCAATAACATTATTTCTGGTGGGTGACTTTTGCAAGTCAAGAAATGAGTTCATTAGAAGAGTTGATTTTGTCAAGTAATCCCATAAGTGGTGATCTTAGGAACTTCAAGTGGCAAAATGTTCAAAGGCTCACGGTTTTGGATCTTTCAAACATGGGTTGACAGGTGTGATTCCTGAGTCGATCTCGAGCCTGAAAAACCTACGGTTTCTAGGTTTAAACAACAACAAAACTGTCGGGAATCTCTCACAAAACTTGCCGAATTGCGAAATCTGACTGCGCTTTATGTCAATGGAAATAACCTCACTGGTGCCTGGATTTCCCCGGGAATTCTATCTGAAAATGGGCAGACGATTCGGGGTGAGGAATAACTCAAATTTATGTTTTCCGATTGCTAAATTGTCTTCTAGCGTACGCCCGTTTGGTGTTAAGGTATGTCCTAAATAATCGTTGTGATCTCATTCCCGAGTTTGCTCCGGGAATGGAATCACGGGTTTGTTTTAGGTTATATATCATTTAGGTAATACTTATGTAAGAAAAATGATCATTTTTAGTTGAGTGAATGAATGAATAGATGTTTGTCGGAATGCATTTAAACTCTTATTATTTTATCAATTTTCACAAATATAATCATTTTATCATACAAATGATTACACGATACATCATATATACAATGATTACACAATCAATCATAACATGCGACACTTCTTATTGCAAATATAACACGGTTTTACTCTTAAAAACAATCGTTTGTGTAATTTTGAAGGAAAGCTAGCTCGTCCGACCAACCAAACAGGTAATGACGCATTAGTCTGTAAGCCAAAACGACATGTTATGGACTATAAACACGAAAATAGAGAGACCATCTTGTTAAAAAATGTGATTTTTATACCAAGCCCTAAAAAGGTGTTTTGTTTGGATGTAACTATTTGACATACACCAATTATACATATTAAAAAAAAAGTTAGTTAAATAGCAAAATTCTTGATTTTTCCATTGTGTTTTAGTGTTGTTTTATATATGGTAATAAATGCTAGGAAAGGGGCTCGAGGGGCTGCAGGCTGCATGTGGGTTAGGGATATGGCTGACGGTGGTCTGGACTTGTGGTCCTAACCATAAACCATGGACCACTGGGTTGGTTTCAAAATGAAGGTACATATGATGTGGACCTTTTTGTGTGTGTGTGCCAGTGTGTGTGTGCCAGTGTGTGCCAGTGTGGGGTTTGGATAGGGCCTTGTTTTTTATAGTGAAACAAGTGGCTTGTAATCTTATGGCATTCCAATGGTATATTACCTTTAATAGCAAAAATCTATAATATATGTGTGTACGGATATGATGCGTTAAATACTAATTTCAAGTAAATAATGGTAATAAGTAATAACCACATGGATATATATGAATTTGTTGTTTTACTTGTGATATATAAGATAGTTAAAAGACCACATAACCATGTGTTTTATATTTATTATATCTGGTAAGTATTACGTAAAGGATTTATGTGAGTGTCATAATTCTTTATTAAAAACATGTTCCGTATAAATGCGTCTTTATACGTGGCATATATATATGTGTGTTTCATGTATGTTGTGACAGAAATAGAAGAAAACCAATAAGTCCGATGATAAATATACAATTGTTTTTATCAACAGGTAATTAACATGTCTCAGTTAATATCTCATTAGTTGCATCATTATCCCAAGCATGAAGATATACAATCGCTTCATGATGAATGTTTTTCAACCTCATTTTCAAGTTAATGCATAAGAGATGAACTTCTTATAAAAATTGAACGCTTCCTGTTCCTTGTCACTATTTTATATCTTTAAGTAATATAGTTTTTCAAATCAAATTACTTATGTTACCTCTTAATATCTATGAGTTATGACCCGACCTATACGATCATACCAGCAAGAGATTACAAACCAAAAACAAAACAATATACAACATACTAACAACCACGCATACCAATTGATAGTTTGATGCAATACCCCATGATTTGAACTACATAATTGGCACCATCGCTACACCGACATGCTTTCTAAGGTGGGGATGAATGACTCATAATTGCACGAAGAAAAACCTTTTTAACATCGAGCTAATGCAGTGATAATCATTAATCAAGATCTTTTAGTTGCAACCCTGCAAGCTACTGACTCGACTAGAGCCCAACAATAGTAGATCCTAAAGTTTTTATCTTGCTCCAATAGGACAAGCTATTGATAAGACGATCAATGATCACATCGTATGCCTCGTGTCTAGATAGACCAATGCCTACACCAGGTGTATCTTTGCTAGAACGAATTGTCTTATAATCGACCCAAGAAACGATTTTCTCAATCTCTTTCCAATTACCATATAGCAAAAAACTTCTAATGGTCTTGCCAAACTCGATTTCAAACTTAAAACAACAATATTTTACCGATTTTATACTTCATGTGGCACCTTAAGTATCACTTCTATAACTTAACAAATTAATATAGCATTTAAAAGTAATATGCGATATATTAAAACAAAAAAAAATCTCTCAACTTTCAAACATTCTACAAAACTGGATACCAAACGGGTCATGTTCATTGTTTAACATGTCCACATGCCAAATCCGATATGAACCTAAAAGTTTTATGCAAACCCAAAAATCATAACACGCACACGAACTAGAGTATTGGTTGCTTATCTCGGTTTGGTGTGGACCACAATCATATAATAGAAATAGGGCCGGTCCCGAGAATTCTCAAGAGACCTTGGGCCCGGGGCGATAGCAAAAAAGGGGCCCTTGTTATACGACGTATAAAAAAAGTTGAAACCGAACAACTTGTATATAAAAAATATAATAAGTATAACAATAAACAAAATGAAAGTATTGTATCAAAATAATCTAATTTATTTATTTAAACAAATTGGGAAGTTCTTTTAGCATTTATGAAAACAAAGTTCTCGATCAATTTTTCCATATTAAAATGAGTTTAGATTGTGTAAGGTGCTGTTTGTTTTTTTGCAGGAATACGTCTGCAATCTGCGGACCACATCTGCAGACATCTGCAGACATCTGCAGCAGAAGAGGTGGACCAAAATCTGCACTCTGCAAAAAAAGACTGTTTGTTTTTTTAATATCTGCAGAATGCTGAAATATCCTGTAATTAAACTAAACCTGTTTTTTAATCTTTATACAAACTAAAATCACTAATCATACAAACTAAAATCACTAATCATACTACACAAATCACAAATCGAACCAAACACTAAACCAAATCAATAACCACAAACCAAATCATCAACCAAACAAACCAAATCAGTCACCATACAAACTTATATCACAAATCTACCTACACAAATCACAAATCAAACCAAATACTAAACTAAAATCACTAATCATACAAACTAATATGTGACACCCGTTAATTTTACGTTACCAAACTCCGTTAGTCTCGTTAAGTCTTGCATACACGTGTCTTGAGCACACATTGGTTGTCGTTTAACGTTAGTGACCTAATGATAATTAATAATGTTAGATTAATGATAATTTAACTGATTATGTGATTATTGCGTTATGTTTATGTGCTTGTGTGTTTTACATGTAAATTGAGAATTAATCGCGTAACGTGAAAACGTGTGTATAGATTCGTATGTTTTGTGTTTTATAAAGATCAAATGTATAAATGTTACCATGAGTTTACATGCTTATTAATTTAGTTAAAAACACTTTTAAAAGAGTTTAAGCTTGCTTTTATAAGCATACAAAGTGCAAGGGGTAAAAGGGTAACTTTAAAGGAACTAAAAACTAAAACACACCTCTAGAACATCATTTGGCCGCCTCTCTTCTTCTACACCCTTCTCCACTTCAAAAATCAGCCAAGAACAAGCATTTGGCTGCGATTTGGACCGAATTCAAGCAATACAACAAGTTACAAGCATCAATTCGTGTTCTATTGCAAGAATTAAAGGTTAGTTTTCATGTTTTAAGTGGTTCCTTAAGTCGACCGAAGCTTTAGGGATAAATTGATGTTCTTGGTGATGATTTTTGGGTTAATTGATGATTATCATGGTTTTATATTGGTGCTAGGATCGTAATTTTATGCATGGTGATATTGATTCATGAAACCCTAATTGTTAGAGTAACAAATTATTCATGAAAACAGGGAATTGATATTAGTGTATGCTCTCTAATGTTAGATCAACATATGCATGAATTGGAATGCTCAATTTGATAATTTAATGATTTTGACATGGGTTGTTGTATGTGTTTACTAAAAGACAGATTCTGATGAAAACCAAAACTCTGTATTGTAAGGCTCATATCTCGGTTATAACAGATTGAATTAGGCCCTTTATTGAGTCTAGGTTGTAGTGCCTCGAGTCTACTTTCCAACCCAACTGGACTTGATTTTTTTTGAGGTCGTTTGGCCAGTCAAATGTGGAAAATCATATTGATGGTCGAATCTGTCTTCAAGTGGCAGATTCTTGACCGTATTCCCGAGAGTGTAACTCCCTTAATTTTGAAGATATTGAACTAATTCCTTTTGCTACTGCATATTTTATGTGTCTAGGTGATCCTCCAATTGGACTTTCATGCATATCTTAAATAATGAATTTTTGGTGATTTATTACTTTTTACAACTCTGTACAACTAAATTCTGCTGCAGTTGATACAAATGATTTTAATTGACAAAGTTAGACTCACAACAAAACTGAAGGGAAAAATATCATAACACCACAAGATGTTGAGGATACTGTACGTAGTTTTCCAGAATTTAACTCATTGATTTTAATGTCAAACAAAAATTCATTCTCACAACTACAATTCGGACGGAAAAGCTGAAACTGCAGTAACTTTACAAATCATTAATCCATATTGCATACTCTGTTTTCATCATGACATAACCAAATGAATACGAATCCAAAAACTGGTTTTCTTGAGTCTAACATGTTCCTCATAGAGTCTAGTTTTCAAAATATCCAACCTTGTCCAATTTGGACGTGTAAAACGTGAGTTATGATCATTTTAGTGAAGTGTGGTCAGAAACAAACTTTCTGACAGATTCTGAGTCTTATTTTGTATGTGCCACAAACAGGTCATAACAGGTCCAAATGATGTGTTTCTTGTGCCCAGATTGTTTGTTACTGAGTCTAGTTTCCAGAAAGGGTAACCACACTCTAATTGGAGGTGATTAAGTTGGTGTTTTACTTGTTTTGGCTAGAAGGGTCAATTCTGTCATCTGGGACAGAATGTATGTGTTGACTTGTTTAATGTGCCATTTTCATTTATAAAAACTGAGACCAAACCCTATGGTAAAACATATGTCCTAGGAAGCCTCTAAACTCCAGAAAAAGAATTAACCCAATATCTATTTTCAAATGAGATTTATGCACAATTTGGCAAGCTAACTCAAGCAGCCCTCCGGTTGAGAGCTGCTGTAACATTTTTAGTTTTTCTAATAACTCCAGGACCTTAAAACCTAAAACAACTTTTCACATACTTAATTGACTCATAGGAGAGCTTACTAGAGTTTGTCCTTGGCCTAAATCCTTGGTTTGTTATGTGTTTGACCGTATCTTCCGAACACCTAGAATCTGCAGGAAAACGCAGATTCTGGAAAACGAATACCTACACCTGTGGCATTTTACTTGGCTTTTGCGTGTAATGTTAGTACTACTAGAATTTATTTTGATGGTGTGAGTTGTGTATGATGTTAGGATCATGCTAGAGTATTAACTAAGGATGCTTATTGTAATGAAATGTGTTAATTGGTTTGTATGGAACTTGATGATCATGTATGATGTTGAATGATGATTACTAATTAGGACATCATGTTTGGGACTGGAAATTAATTGTTATGATGTATGTTAACCATGCTTGAGGAATTATTATGTTACTTAAAGGAATTACAACTCATAATGTCACCAACGGGTCAAACGGGTCAACCGGGTCAAACATGTCTATTTTTCTAAAACCTTGAGTCTTTGGTTGTGTGTGCTTAGAGTTTCACATGTTCTCTGTTTGCACGTACTTATGTACTTACATGATCTAGGTAACCTCTGAAGGTTGTCAGCTCACTTATTCTCCAAGTAAACTTTAAATAGTTGTTACGCATACCAGGTGAGTTTACAGCCCCACTTTTACTTTTACTCTTTTGGGGGAGAGAACATGCTGCTTTCATAAACGTTACATTACATTAGGTTTTGTAATACTGCATATACCTGATACTATGATGTTATACTTTGCCATTCGGACCGTTAATATGCAAATAGCGAGGTGATTGTTAGTAGATCAACTAGGTTTGACATGCCCCACCCGGGCTAGTCGTGCTAGCTTGACTGGAGGTCAAACGGGTGAATGGTCAGTCTGTTTTATAGTGTTGTGGTGGGGAATCCATAGGGGGCATACTTTATTACTATTGATTACATGTCAGCTCGGTCGCAACTTCATACACATAGTGATTGCTATGGGCTAGCTACCCATTATATGCTTTGATTATAAATCCGGGAATTACATTACTGATACTTACTGTTTTCTGATAAACCTGTGAACTCACCGGTCTTGTACTGACTTTTGCATGTTTTCTCTTAGGACATTGAAATGGCACGTTTAGGAGCACAGCATCCACTGCATGTCATTCCGCATTCACCCCAAACTGTTTTCAAGATTTAATTTCATTTACTTTACATAAATTGGATTGGGCGTGTGTTTGTATGTTTCAAACTCTTGTTAAATGTTTTTCCAGTTTTCGCTTCCGCAATACTTAAATACATGTTGGTTTATTTCATTATTACTAAGCAACTTATATGATTTGTAATTGTCGAGTCGTTTGGTGCAACTGATGCTTATCTGAGATCCTGGTTATGTCACACGCCTGGCGGTAAAACCCCGTTTGTGGAAATTGAGGGTGTGACAGAGTGGTATCTGAGCATTAGTTATAGCGAACTAAAATGAACTTTGCATCTCATTTGCATTGCATTTTAGACTATAACTGGATTTGCATTAGTTACACACACATAGATTACTAAGCTGTGCTTACTTAATTTGGTTGCCTGAGAACTTTTGCTTTAACATATCCCTGTGAGCTTACGACTATAGGGATGGTGGCTCCGAGTTGCTGTGAGTCACGGGAGGGGTTACTTATGAATTTCCTGAACCTTACTGATCCTTTCGTATACTTTGATTGATCGACCCCGATATAATACTTACATATTTGGTACTCTTATCGTTGATGACCACTGTACTTGACAAGATATGTTAGCCTGATAGGAGGAACGGGGGTGATCATGCAAAGCAAATTACCATTACGGGTGCACACGTAATTGTAATTTGTCGTGCATGCTAAGTCCGGTGAATTTGGTCGGATGGTAACGTTGTAGTCAGTATAAGTCATCATTTCTACACCTTGAGCAAGAAAGTCTCGGTTTTCATAGAACATAGCTACTGATGTGGAAACTATCTATCAGTTCTACTCGTATGAATGCTCACTCTTACCTCGAATTTGGATGAAATTCAAACCATGACATTTGTGCTAATCCCTTAGATTCGGACTGATTCTCTAGCTTGTCTATTTCTTTAAATCCTTGAATTCTCTTCCTTTTAATTCCAAGACAAAAGGGGTTATTTTCATGCGACTGATAGCTTTGGATTTTGATATCTGGTTGGATGATTACTTATTATGTATATGGTAATTTAAAGAATGTCTAGAAGAGGACGTGGACGCGGGAGAGGTAACATCTCCATGACGCCTGCAGAATGGCGGCGCTAATCAATCAGAGTGTTACCGCAGCGTTGGCAAGCCAACACCCTCCACAACGGAATCCCATTGGACAACCAGCTTGCACCTACAAGTCCTTTATGGACTGCAAACCTAATCCATTCAAGGGAACTGAGGGAGCAGTAGGACTGCTCCTTTGGTTCGAAAAGCTGGAGTCGGTGTTTGAAATCTGTAACTGCCCTGCCGAGAGTAGGGTGAAATATGCTGCTGGTATCATGGATGGTGCTGCACTGAGCTGGTGGAATATGCAAGTCCAGATGTTGGGTGTTGAAGCTGCAAATGCCATGACTTGGGAAGAATTCAAGAGTTTGCTGAAAGAGGAATACTGTTCCAGAGATGAAGTGCAGAAACTAGAAACTGAATTCTGGAATTTAAAAATGGTGGGTTCCGAGGTTGAAGCCTACACGACTCGTTCCCACGAGTTGGCTACCTTATGTCCCACTATGGTCAACCCGGCTTACAAACGGGTTGAAAGGTACATCGATGGGCTAGTGCTGGAAATACAAAGCATGGTCACCACTGCTAGACCAGCTACCATTCAGGAAGCTGTCCAACTGGCCACAAGCTGACTGACCAGGCTGTCACTCAGGGTAAACTACCCCGCGTGGTGATGTATCTGGTTCCAATGATAACAAGAGGAAATGGGAACCATCTGCCAGCGGGAAGCAATCTTCATCCTCTACTCATCAACCTCAACACAAGAAGTTCAACCCATCCCAATCTTCTCATGACATGGGGAATTCAGGTGGCTATCATGGAAATCTTCCGAAGTGCAAGAAATGTAAGTTCCATCATGCTGGACAATGCACAAGGAACACTTGTGAGAGGTGTGGAAAGTTTGGGCACGTTGCTAAAAACTGCAGGGTAAACCTCTCGGGAAAAAAACACCTCAGCAGCAGCAAAACTATAACCGTACTGGGTGTTATGAATGTCGTCAACCCGGTCACTTTAAAAGGGAATGTCCAAAGCTAAAAAGGATTGAAAATAGCAGTGCTACTAATAAGTCTAACGACAACAACAATGGTGGTAGAGGCAGAGCTTTCATCATGGGCTCAGGTGAGGCTCGAAAGGACCCTACTGTAGTATCTGATAGATTCTCTATTAATGGATGTTACGCCTATGTTTTATTTGACTCGGTGCTAATAAAAGTTATGTATCCATAAAATTTAGCAAAGTACTAGGAATGGTACCTACTAACTTGACTTCTGAGTACACCATAGAAATAGCCGATGGTAGGACAATAACAGCAACCCAAGTGTTTAGAAACTGTAAGCTAGGCTAATCTGGACACACTTTCTGCATAGACCTTGTTCCTGTCACACTAGGAAGCTTCGATGTAGTAGTCGGGATGGATTGGTTATCTAAGAACAAGTATCCACTTCCGCGTATCGATGACTTGTTCAACCAATTGCAAGGATCTAGCTACTATTCCAAAATTGACTTTAGATCAGGTTATCATCAGTTAAGGGTTCAAGAAGAGGATATTTCGAAGATGGCGTGGACACTATGAGTTTGCTGTAATGCCGTTCGGACTGACCAATGCCCCAGCAATTTTCATGGACCTCATGAATCGCGTCTGCAAGCCTTATTTGGATAAGTTTGTCATTGTATTCATCGATGATATACTGATCTACTCCCGTAATAAGGAAGATCATGAGAACATTTGAAAACCATACTGGAATTGTTGAGGAACGAACAACGTTATGCCAAATTCTCAAAATGTGACTTCTGGATGCACGAAGTGCATTTCCTTGGGCATGTGGTGAACGACAAGGGTATACATGTGGATCCATCAAAGATTGAAGCCATCAAGGATTGGCCAGCACCAAAGACGCCTACCGAGGTGCTACAATTCCTTGGTTTGGCAGGCTATTACAGACGATTATTGAAGGGTTTTCAAAAGTGTCATAATCTTTGACTGCCCTGACCCATAAGGGAACTATTTACAAGTGGGGTAGCAAAGAGGAAACAACATTCCAGACGCTTAAAGACAGACTCTGCACTGCACCAATCCTAGCCTTACCAGAAGGGACTGATGACTTTGTTGTTTACTGTGATGCTTCCATCCAAGGTTTGGGATGCGTACTGATGCAACGTGACAAAGTCATAGCTTATGCGTCTAGACAACTCAGGGTGCATGAGAAAAGCTACACAAGTATCATCCGGGTAAAGCTAATGTGGTAGCCGACGCCCTTAGTCAGAAAGAAACATTAAGACCTCGTCGGGTGCGCGCATTACAGATGACCATACATTCTGATCTACCGGTGCAAATCAAGGCTGCTCAATGTGAGGCCTTAAAGACTGAGAACCTGAAAGCAGAATCCATGCGAGGCATGGAGAAACAGTTGGAGATCAAAACTGATGGAATCTGTTACTTCATGGAATGGATCTGGGTGCCACTGTATGGGAATTTGAGAGAACTGGTAATGGATGAAGCTCATAAGACGCGTTACTCAGTTCATCCAGGTGCAGATAAGATGTATCAAGACCTAAAGGAGTTTTACTGGTGGCCGAACATGAAAGCGAAGATCGCCGCATATGTAAGCAGATGCTTAACTTGCTCCAAAGTTAAGGTGGAATACCAGAAACCATCTGGCTTACTCCAGCAACCAGAAATCCCAGTGTGGAAATGGGAGCAGATTTCAATGGACTTTATTACGAAGTTACCCAGAACTCCCAGCGGATGCGACACCATTTGGGTTATAATAGATTGCTTAAAAAATCCGCATATTTTCTGGTAATCCAGGAGACGGACCTGATAGTGGTAAGCTTACAACCGGAGAAATAGGCGTTGGAATTTCGAACAAGCTAGCCATTGTTTCTTGCGGGTTTGAGACAACACAGGGATACGGGTCAGAGGCATCAAATGGGTCGGTGCTTCTGGGTCCTGAATTGAGTCATATGGAGCCCCACGATGGAGGTTGAAGACCCATGAAGCACGAAGTACTCCATGCACCTTTTGCATGGGCCACATTCTCATGATTATTTGCAAAAAAGCTCTAGTATTTTAGTTTTGTTGCAGTTTGATGTTTTTATTTTATTTTATTATATTTGCAAGTGCCTAGCTTTAATTTAAGAACGTGGGGTGTCAGTTTGTTTTCTTTTTATATATGTAATCTATATGGTGCAAGGAAGCAATAGGTTTTTGAGATTAGATATTAATTTGAAGATTACTCTCAATTGAGTGATTATCTTTCCATTGCTAACTCAAACTCGTCAACTTTGAGTGGTCATCTTTGGAGTCTAAATTTGCTCAAGTGGTGTGTCTGTAACTTGACGTTGAATTTAGAGTGCCCGGGTGTTAATCTGAGTGGTGTGTCTATATCTTAGATTAGCCGTTGTCTATCCGTTCTATTCAAACTTATTGATACCTTGACCGGATATATAACATCTGGTATCAGAGCCGAACGATTCGTCGTCGACTCTTTTTTATAATTTCCTTGCAGATTAGTAGAACTCAAGATGGCTTATGAGAAAAGAACCATGGAACAATAAATCAAGGAATTGCAAACTCAGTTACAAGAATTAAGTCTTGCCTTGCACGGACGTAGGGATGGAGATCAGACTCCCCCCGGTATCGACCCCATGATGACGATACAGATGACTATGCTTCCGAAGGTGATGACAATCCGTTCGGTCGGCATTCACGACGAGAACAACGTAACAGTGACATTAAGGTTGATGTTCCAGAGTTCGATGGTAGGCTTGACCCCGATGTGTTCATTGATTGGTTACGCACTGTGGAACGGGTGTTTGACTACAAGCACACAACTGAAGAAAAAAAGGTGAAACTCGTAGCTTTGAAGTTACGAAAGTACGCATCAACTTGGTGGGCTAACGTTTGTTATAAGCGGGAAAGACGCGGGAAAGACAGGGTGAGGACCTGGGCAAAAATGAAAAAATTACTAAAACACAGATTCATGCCCACTTATTATGTGCAAGAGAATTTTGCCAAACTTCATGACCTCAAACAAGGGTCACGGTCAGCAGAAGAATACTCTCAAGAATTTGAGTATCTCATTATGAAATGTGATTTGGATGAGGATGATCCGCAAACTCTCGTTCGATACTTGGGTGGTCTGGACCCTAAACTTGCCCATGTTGTTGAACTACATCCATATGCTTCGTTGGCAGAACTAAGTCTATTAGCTCACAAGGTGTATCAACAACACAAGATAAAAGGCAAGGCCGAGGCAGATCGATCGAGTACCACCGCACATTCTAATTCATCTTCTACCATCCAAACACCCCCAGTTGCAAGACCTGCTCCCGAGACATTTAATCAAGCGCCCAAAGCTCCCCGCCGTTGTTTTCGGTGTCAAGGTCTTCGACACATTGCATCTGAGTGTCCAAACAGTCGTGTGATTACCCTATCTGAGTTTGAAACGTTTACAAAGCCACATTATGATGAAGGACCAATTGAGGAAGACAAGTGCAAACCGACAGAGGAGATCGAACTAGGACCAGATGAAGGCGAGTGCTTGGTTGTACGAAGGGCTCTCGAGGGAACTGTTGATGAGGTTGCGACCCGACAACGAGAAGCCATTTTTCGAACCCGATGCACGGTGCTCAACAAGGTGTGTACCCTTATCATCGATGGTGGAAGTTGTACCAACGTGGCCTCCCAGACTTTGATTACAAAGCTAAACATTTTGGCTGAACCACATCCTTTTCCCTATGACATCCATTGGTTAAATCATGGTCGAGGTATTCGCGTCTTAAACCGCATCCTACTTTCACTCACTGTTGGGACCGAGTATAAAGATGCAGTCTGGTGTGATATCATACCAATGGATGCATGTCACGTGCTATTGGGACGCCCATGGTTGTTTGATCGACGAGTTGTTCATGATGGGTATAAGAACACACACTTTTTTGTTAAGGATAAAACAAAAGTGACATTGCTTCCAATGAGCTCCACAAGTACTACATCTGCTTCACGTACCTTCGCTGGATTTGTAGGGCATAAAACTTACATTATAGGTACCAATCATACGATGGAAGGGATCAAGAAACAATCTACTACCCAATACCTAAGTGAAGTCCAATTCGATGAATCTGATCTCAAGAAAGATTATTCAAGTTTGAGGTCAAACTTTTATAGAAAATGGGGAGGATGATAGTGGTAAGCTTACAACCGGAGAAATAGGCGTTGGAATTTCGAACAAGCTAGCCATTGTTTCTTGCGGGTTTGAGACAACATAGGGATACGGGTCAGAGGCATCAAATGGGTCGGTGCTTCCGGGTCCTGAATTGAGTCATATGGAGCCCCACGATGGAGGTTGAAGACCCATGAAGCACGAAGTACTCCATGCACCTTTTGCATGGGCCACGTTCTCATGATTATTTTCAAAAATGCTCTAGTATTTTAGTTTTGTTGCAGTTTGATGTTTTTATTTTATTTTATTATATTTGCAAGTACCTAGCTTTAATTTAGGAACGTGATGTGTTGCAAAACACATCTCTTATTTATCCCATTTTAGAGTTGGTTTTGTTTAATTTAGTAGTTAAAAGTGTCGTTTTTACTTAGTTTTGGTTGTTTTATGGTTTTACAGGTGTTTGAGGACCAAAAAGTGGTTTAGAAGCCTTGGAAACAAAGAAACGGAGTCAAAAGATGAAGAGTTGAGACTTGGAGGATTTTTCAAGTCACAAAACGAAGGAAACTCTCTGGAAATTGAGTTCTTCGAGTGGCTCGAGAGGGGTTTTTGCACCTTCCGAGCCACGCGAAGAGTAGCAGAATTGGCCCCCGACTATTTTGTCCTTTCGAGTGGCTCGAAAGGTATAGTTTTGGTCACTCGAGCCACGCGAAGAGGTGGTTTCTCCGGAAAAAATTAGGTTTTGGTATAAAAACCGCTTTTACACCCTCATTCGAGGGAACACGACTGGGAGCGGCTGAAGACGAACCATAAGGGCGATTTGGAGCATATTGGAGCCATTGGAGCATAGGATTGAAGCTTGGATCACTCACGTACTTGATTTCGGGTTCTACTTACTTTCTTTGTCGATTGTTAAGTTGAACACGATGCTATGGACCATGAATTCTAAGTTTTGTTTCTGTTTAGAACTGGTTATGAGTAACTAATTCAATAGACACTATCTAGATGATGATTAGTTGATGATTGTGAATGTTTAGAATGGTTGAATTGATGAATGTTTGATATTATTGTAAAAGACTTGATTTTGGTTGAATTGAATGAGTATTATGTATTGATTTCTATTCTTGGATGCATGCTTATCCTATCTGATCAGCCTATGAATGTCTTTCAATTGTGGTTATCATATCTAGCACGTAACTTAGTGTTCGTGGTTTACTAGGGAATTTGCTAGACGTAGTAAAGTCTTAGGATTGCATGTGTAAATGGATAAGAAATCAATGTGTATCTTAACTGGAAATTGAAAGATAAAGGTTAGTTGATTGATCTTGGTTATTAGATTCTAGGTAATTGATAACTGGTAAACAGTCCAAATCTGGTAATTTGATAATCTTGTTAATCATGTTTAATTGAACCATGATCAAGTCACCTCTTGCATGTTAAATGTTTGTGGTATGTTAGATTAGATTATCCGACACCTATCTGGTACTTTAATATCGCTAGGTTAACTGAAAGGAAAGCTTAGGTCACACCCGGTGAATGGTCTGGGATCCACTAAGTCTTCCTTAGGATATGTATCTTTAGAAAACCAATCTATTCACAATTCTAAACCATTCTTACATTCATGCATCTCAACTAGGATTCTATCTAGATAGTGTTGTCTCTAATTAATCAGTACCTCTAAATCATCTTCTTTGTGTTCATTTCTGCATTTTTTAGTTTAATTACTTTTAATTTGTTCATTTTAGTTTCTAGTTGTTAAACAAAACCCCCAATCTTATAATGAATTGTTATTCCTTTAGTTGAGTCTAGGTCTTTCTATTCTAGTGTCTCGTGGGTTCGATATCCGTACTTCCCTTAGCTATTCTACAGTCGATAGGTACACTTGCCTGTCAGCTAGGTCTAGTTTAGGTTGTTTGGTTTTTAACTCGAGTGTCTAGGTTGAGTCTAGGTTAGCCTGTCAGCTAGGTCTAGTTCACGCACATCAAGTTTTTGGCGCCGTTGCCGGGGACACTTGGCAATAGCAAGTCTAGTTTCCTTTAGGATAAACAATAGTTTTAGTTTTTTTTCTTTTTCTTTTTAGAGTCTTGAGTTCATTTCTTTTAGTTCATCTTTCTAGATCTGTCCATTCTTTCTGTCAGTGCATGCCACACACTAGGTCAAAAGGACCACCTGAATTTTCTGGATTTTCTGAACCTGAGAAGGAGTATCACGAGAGGTACACCGCACTTCGTGAGCGTTTGGTAGCCATTCTAGACAGTAAGGTACGTCCGATTCCTTTTTCTGATTTAACTACAAGTATTCCTTTTTCTGATTTAACTACAAGTATTCCTTTTTCTGATTTAACTACAGTGGGTGACAATCCCCCTCCTCCGAGGCGCACTGTCCATCAGCGAGCTAGTGATGGCATCACAGGGGGTAGGTCTGCTATCACCTGTCCTAATGTCAATGCTACCAACAATTGGCAAATTCCTTCTTATGTGATGTCCACCATCACTAACGCCACCCAGTTCCACGGACTGGCTGATGAGGATGCACCAGGACACGTGTCACGCTTTATTCGTATCTGCGATACGTTTAATATCCATGGTGCAACGAAAGAGGCGATCTACCTTCGTCTCTTTCCTTTTACTCTGCAGGCTCGATCTAACACTTGGCTCGAGACTCAACCCCAGGATTCCATCACTACATGGGAGGATCTGAAGGATAAGTTTCTCAAGAAATATTATCCTCCTTCCAGAGCTGCCAGACTTAGGGAACAAATTCACTCTTTCAAAATGGATCCTGATGAGCCCTATCACATGGTGTGGGAGAGATTCAGCAACCTGCGCAGCCGTTGCCCCCAGAATGGTTTGACTGATTGGGCACTCATTGAGAAGTTCTATAATGGTCTCACTTATTCCACTCAACAAATGTTCAACACTGCAGCAGGAGGTCACATCATGGAGAAGAAGACTGCAGAAAAGTGTGAGGAGATGTTTGAGAGCTTTGCACTTGCTGGGCAGCAAAGTCCACATTCCAGGAATTCCATTCCTGAGGCTAGAGCCCCGTGACCTCGAGGGGTGTTCATCAGGTCACTACTGATACTAGCATGGCAGCTGCTCTTGAGGCTCTCAGAAAAGACATTAAAAATCTGCAGATGAGTGTGAACAAATGTGAGATGTGCAGAGGAGGACATGACACCATAGACTGCCCGTTGGTGGCACAGGAGCAGGTAGATTTTATTAGTGGTCAGGGAAGAGGAGCCGGTGGTGCATACGGGTGGAGAGGACACCCCAACTTCGGTTGGAGATCAGGAGGAAATCCACCGGGGTTTCAGCAGAGGCAGCCTACTCAGCCTGCTGGAGGTGATGTAGGGAGTAGTTCAGGTGGTAGTGGGGATGGAATGAAGAAGACAGAGGATTTGCTGATGAACCAGTCACAGATGCTGAACCAGTTGGTTACACGAGATCAGGTTACACAGAAGCGTCTAGTTGAGCATGATATTCTTCTTAAGAATCAGCAGTCCGCATTCTTAGATTTACAGCGTGTCGTAGGTAAGGTTTCTAAGAAGTTAGATCAGAACCCGATAGGTCCACTCCCCGCTAACACTTACACACACCCGAATGCACATGCGAAGGCCGTAACTACTCGTAGTGGTAGAGGAGGAGAGAAGGAAGTGACACCACCTAAGGATGAAGAGGTGATGGATGAGGAGATAGAGATGGAGACTCCGGGGGGATGCAAAAGAGGGTAATCCCAGCAAGTACCGCGTCGAACGGAGAGTCTGTTGAGAAGAAGAAAGAGGTAGAGAAGAAGATTCCCGAGGTAGATTTGACTCGAGTTCCGTATCCTGAGCGTCTAAAGCATAAAAAATATGCCAAGGATTATGGGCATTTCTTAGAGTTGTTTAAGCAACTTAAGGTCAATCTTCCGTTTATCGAGGCCCTCCAGTATATGCCTAAATATGCTAAATTTCTTAAGGATCTTCTTACCAATAAGAAGAAACTGGAGGACCTATCTTCTATCTCTCTTAGCGCGCATTGCTTTGCGGTGGTTCAAAGTAAGCTACCAGAGAAATTAGCAGATCCGGGTATATTTACTATCCCGTGTTTGTTTGGTAGTTCTACTGTGAACCACGCGTTGGCTGATCTTGGGGCTAGCATCAACTTGATGCCATATTCTCTCTATCAGAAGCTAGACCTTGGAGATCCGACTCCAACGCGCATGAGCATCTCTTTGGCAGATCGATCTGTCAAGTATCCACGGGGCATTGTGGAGAATCTATTGGTGAAGGTTGATAAGTTCGTGTTCCCCGTGGATTTCGTTATTCTTGACATAGAGGCTGACGATCAGGTCCCACTCATTTTGGGGCGCCCCTTTTTGAGAACCGCTAAGGCATTGATCGATGTCTATAACGGCCAGATTACACTTCGTGTAGGGGATGAGGCAGTGACCTTTGATGTCATAAAGGCGATGAAGAACTCGGGTGCTCAAGACGATTCTGTTTACTTCATTGATTGATTTTTCACTCAAATGAATCGATGTCTTGAGTACATTTGTGGAGCAGACCTGCTGCCTTCACACGAGTTAGATGAGGAGGACCTGGTAGTTGAGGATGAGGTCTTCCCAGAGAGCGAGCCAGTTGAGCATTCTGAGTTGCTCGCTGCTGTTGATGTTCCCGAGGAGGAGAGAGAGAAGCCCTCGGTTGAAGAACCACCACCCCTTGAGCTCAAGGAGCTTCCCTCTCACTTGGAGTATGCTTTCTTGGGTGGTGAGAACACTTTTCCCGTCATTATTTCTTCCCATTTGACGGATGTTGAGAAGGAGAGGTTGATAGATGTGCTCAAGGCACATAGAGAGGCCATTGCGTGGCGACTTAGCGATATTAAGTGTATCCACCCTTCATTTTGCACGCATAAGATACTCATGGAAGATGAGTACAAGCCTGTAGTCCAGCCTCAGAGACGACTAAACCCGAAGATGCAGGAGGTTGTTAAGAAGGAGGTGGAGAAGCTCCTTGAAGCTGCAGTTATCTATTCGATTCCATATTCCGATTGGGTTAGCCCGGTGCAGGTAGTCCCTAAGAAGGGAGGGATGACAGTGGTGGTGAATGAGAAGAATGAGTTAATCCCTTCCCGTACGGTGACTGGTTGGAGAGTCTGCATCGATTATAGGAGGCTGAATGATGCTACCAAGAAAGACCATTTCCCTCTTCCTTTCATTGATCAGATGTTGGAGCGTTTATCGGGTCAGCAGTTCTACTGTTTTCTCGATGGTTTCTCTGGTTACTTCCAGATTCCTATCGCACCCGAGGACCAGCAGAAAACCACCTTTACATGCCCCAACGGGACTTTTGCATACCGTCGTATGCCATTTGGGTTATGTAACGCTCCAGCTACTTTTCAGAGGTGCATGGTAGCCATCTTTCAGGACATGCTTCAGAAGTCCATGGAGGTGTTTATGGACGACTTCTCTGTTTATGGTGCTTCATTTGATTCGTGTCTCGAGAACCTCAGGAGGATGTTACAGAGATGTATTGAGACAAATATCATGCTTAATTGGGAGAAGTGTCACTTCATGGTGACAGAAGGCATCGTTCTGGGTCACAAGATTTCGCGTGTGGGTATAGAGGTTGATCGAGCTAAGATAGATACTATTTCTAGGCTTCTTCCACCGACTAACATGAAATCCATTCGTAGTTTCTTAGGTCATGCGGGTTTCTATCGTAGGTTCATTAGAGATTTTTCCAAGATCACTCGTCCTATGACCCATCTTCTTAAGAAAGATGTTCCTTTGTCTTTGACAAGGAATGTCTTAAGGCTTTTGAGTTTCTGAAGGAGCAACTGACCAATGCTCCTATCCTAGTGGCCCCTAACTGGAGCTTATCCTTTGAGCTCATGTGTGATGCGAGTGATTATGCAGTCGGGGCTGTTCTAGGACAAAGGAAGGACAAGCACTTCCATCCGATCTACTATGCGAGTAAGACACTCAATGAAGCTAGGAGAATTACACCACCATTGAAAGGAGCTTCTAGCAGTTGTCTTTGCATTTGATAAATTCCGTTCCTATCTTGTGCTTTCGAAGACCATCGTTTACACTGATCATGCGGCATTGCGATTCCTTTTCGCAAAGAAAGATGCCAAACCTCGTCTGATACGGTGGGTTCTTTTGCTATCTGAGTTCGACATCGAGATCAAGGATAAGAAGGGGGCAGAGAATGTGGCAGCGGATCACCTGTCTAGGTTGGAGGATCCGAATAGAGAGGAGTTGCATGAGGAGGCAATAGGAGATAGATTCCCTCACGAGTCTTTGAGTTTCGTGAAAGCTGAGCAGCAAGGTTTCCCATGGTTCACTGATTTGGCAAACTTCCTAGCAGATGGAACAGTGATTAAGGGCATGACACGCCAACAGAAGAGGAAGTTCTTTACTGATGCCAAACGCTATATCTGGGATGAGCCATTTCTCTTTCGTATAGGAGTTGATAATGTGATTAGGAGATGTGTCAGTCGAGAGGAAGGATTAGAGATCCTTAAGCACTGTCATGAGGGTTTAGCAGGTGGTCATTTAGGTTTGGTTTACACTGCTAGAAAAGTCTTAGATTCTGGTTTCTATTGGCTGACTGTGTTTAAGGATGCTATCGAGTTTGTGAGCAGGTGTGATGCGTGTCAGAGGTCCGGTAATATTTCATCTCGAAACGAGATGCCCCAGAACCCGATTCTGGTGGTAGAAGTGTTTTATGTCTGGGGTATCGACTTCATGGGACCTTTCCCTGTGTCTCAGAAGAACCGTTACATTCTTGTGGCCATTGATTATGTTTCCAAGTGGGTGGAGGCTCAAACTCTACCCACTAATGACGGTCGTGTAGTGGTTCAGTTCCTTAGGAAATTGTTTGTTAGGTTTGGTACTCCTAAGGCGTTAATTAGTGATAGGGGGACATATTTCTGTAATGCCCAAATGGAGAAGACACTTGCACGGGGTCACACATAGGTTATCCACTGCTTATCATCCCCAAACTAGTGGTCAAGAAAAGAATGCAAATAGGGGCATTAAGAGGATACTAGAGAAAACTGTAGGAGCAAACCGTAAGGATTGGTCCGATAAGTTAGATGATGCGCTTTGGGCCTTTAGAACCGCATTTAAGACACCTATAGAACCACTCCCTTTAGGATGATCTATGGAAAAGCGTGTCATTTACCGGTTGAGTTAGAGCATAGAGCTTATTGGGCGTTAAAGACAGTCAATCTTGATTTGTCTAAGGCGGGTAGGAACCGGTTTCTCTAGTTACATGAGTTAGATGAGCTTAGGGAAGAGGCCTATGATAGATCATTGAGTTATAAGGAGCGTACTAAGGCCTTGCATGATAGGAAGTTGAAGGGTGGTAAGGATTTTGAGTGTGGGGATAGAGTTTTACTTTACAATTCTCGTTTGAAACTATTCCCGGGTAAGCTTAAGTCTAGGTGGAGTGGACCATTTACTGTGAAAGAGGTTTTTCCTTATGGTACTATTGAGATACAGAATGATGCAGGTTTTTCTTGGAAAGTAAAAGGTCACAGGTTGAAGTACTACATTGGAGAATCGATGGAAAAGAACACTGAGGATCACGTGGAACTCCTCGGGGTTCTTAAGGAGTAATCGCTTGAAGAAAGGTTCTCGGGATAACACCCGAGTGTAGAGTATGTATTTCTTGTTCCTATTTATTCTTTTCATTTTGTTTCGTTTCATTTTATGTGTGTTTTGCTTGGTTTGGTGTGTTTTGCTTGGTTTGGTGTGTTTTGTTTTGTGTTTATTTGTTTTGTAGGATTCGTACTCGTTTTCATGGAAAAAGCATGCACAAATGACGTTTCAGGTGGTTTTAAGCTTAGATATTCAATTGGAATGATGTTATGGACATTTTGAGGTATGTCTAGGCTTAATTTCTAAAAATTTGGTTAAGTAAAAGAGCAAAAACTTTCTGGAATTTGGCTTCTTCGCGTGGCCTGAGGGGTTATAAACTCCTTTCGAGCCACGCGAAGGCCAAAAAGTCAAACTGGTCAACAGGTTAGCTTCGAGTGGCTCGGAAGGTACAAAACCCTCCTTCGAGCCACGCGAGAGAGTGCAGATCGGGCAAAAAGGGGTTTTTGACCCCAACTTATTTCTTTCACCACACAAACCACATCCACAGCCGATCCCCTCTCCAAAACCACCCCAAACTTCATCTTCTTCACCTTCTAACCCTAATTCTATCAATTTCTTCCAAAACCCATCATCTAATCCATCAAAATCATCACCCCACCACCCAACCCGACGGAAACCGCCGCCCAACCACCACCATCTTCACCCAAGTTCAATTTTTCGTTTTGTTCATGCTTAATTCTTCCAAAACAGGTACGAATTCTTGTTTTCTTCTTGTTTTTCTTTCAATTTTAAGTTAGGGTTTGTTAGCTTTTGCTTAGATTGTCATGTTTTGGTGCAATTACTTGAACCCGGTTACTTTATGATGCTATTGGAGATTGATTTGTGTTGATAATTGCTTCTTAGTTGATGAAATTTGATAGTTGTTGAAATTTCAAGAATTTGGTCATAATTTGTGAATTTTGGTTTGGGTATTGCTTTGAAATTAAGTGTGGGTGTGTTTTGGGGAGGATCGACTTGTGTTGGTAAACTACATATGGAATCATTGTTGCATTTAGTTAATTGACTTAGGTTGTTTGAAACTAAGTGTGGGTATGTATTCTTTGATGGTTATAGATGATAATGTCCGGGTTTGCATTGAATATATTCATTAGGATGTTGGTATGTTGCTTGGTTCATTTGTGTGACTTGTTGGGGTTTAGATCATGAAAATCACCGGGTTCTAGCTAATTTGCAATATATAGTAGATTTTTATATTTGTTTCATTTTTCTTTTACTTATAAAACAAAATTTTGGGAAAACTCGTAGAAAATACTTATGTATTCGGTTTTCCCGCTTGTACTCAATCTCCATTCAAGTGGGATTAGCCTAATGGGTATTTATTTTCTTTGTAAAACAAGTGTCTTGCCAAAAAAAGGGATTGATGAGAGGATTCTAATGAAATGCTATACAACCTCTCAATCTGTGGTTATCTGCATTTACTAATTTCGTCTGTTTTTGTTTTGCAGATTTGTTCAGCAGAAAAGGTAAGGGAAAGACTAAGGCCAGCTGCTCCCTGCCCGAGGGTGCTGGTTCTCGTGGTCCCCTTAATCGGCCACGGGGTGTAGTTGACCCGAACGAGCCTCCTAGATTGCATAGGAACATTTCCTATTATCAGGCTGAAGAGTTACCTAATCCTGCTTTGCCTCCTATCCCTATAGAAGATAGAGACCTACGAAATCATACCTGTTTTAAGTTTTTGCTTACCTCTGAGGAGTATGGGAGGTTTGAGAAGTTTATTGAGATGCCACTGTTTCAGCATAAGACGATAGATTGGAATTTAGTGGGTAGACTAGGACAGGAGGATCGGATTAGGAGATTGTTGGCGGAAAGATGGATTGAGGCCGTCACTTGTAGTTGGCCTCAGTATATTGAGCTGACCGTAAAGTTTCATTCTACCCTTTTAGTTAGGCCGGGCCATTTTCTGGAGTCGGATGCTGTCTCTTTTGCTCTAGGGAGAAAGGTTTTCGAGATGAGCATCCCTGAGTTTGCTGTTAGATCAGGTTTTTACACTAGGGAGGAGGCGTTTGGTGCTAGCTTCCTAACTAGTATTAGGGGGGACTACAACAGCCCCAAGGAGGTTGGAGTTCCTGATCGTGAGTTGAGAGATTTCTGGGGTGAGATTTCTAGGTCATCCTATTCTGCTGATGCTAGTGCCACTAGCATTACGGATCCTATCATTAGATACATACAAAGGATCATTTCTGGTACTTTTGTGGGTAGAGTATCGGGTAGAGATAAGGATAACTTGATAGACCAGGTTATCTTATACTGTATGGTGAGGGGTCGAGAGGCCAACATGGCTACATTGTTGCTTAGCTCGTTTACTAGGGCGCATAGGGCTGGGAGGAACGTGAGACTACACTTAGGTCCTTATGTAACTAGACTAGCAGAGAATTTAGGGGTATTCGAGAGATTCCCAGTTGAGCACCTTACCCCCGGCCCGGAAGCCCGACCTTTCACGTTGGATAGGAGCCCACTGAGGAGGGTCGTCATAGGTGACAATCCCTGACCTTCGTAGCTCATCCAACGTGAAAGGTCGGGCTTCCGGGCCGGGGGTAAGGTGCTCCACTGGGAATCTCTCGAATACCCCTAAATTCTCTGCTAGTCTAGTTACATAAGGACCTAATTGTAGTCTCGCGTTCCTCCCATCCCTATGCGCCCTAGTAAACGAGCTAAGCAACAATGTAGCCATGTTGGCCTCTCGACCCCTCACCATACAGTATAAGATAACCTGGTCTATCAAGTTAACCTTATCTCTACCCGATACTCTACCCACAAAAGTACCAGAAATGATCCTTTGTATGTATCTAATGATAGGATCCGTAATGCTAGTGGCACTAGCATCAGCAGAATAGGATGACCTAGAAATCTCACCCCAGAAATCTCTCAACTCACGATCAGGAACTCCAACCTCCTCGGGGCTATTGTAGTCCCCCCTAATACTAGTTAGGAAGCTAGCACCAAACGCCTCCTCCTTAGTGTAAAAACATGATCTAACAGCAAACTCAGGGATGCTCATCTCGAAAACCTTTCTCCCTAGAGCAAAAGAGACAGCATCTGACTCCAGAAAACGGACCGGCCTAACTAAAAGGGTAGAATGAAACTCTACGATCAGCTCAATATACTGAGGCCAACTACAAGTGACGGCCTCAATCCATCTTTCCCCCAACAATCTCCTAATCCGATCCTCCTGTCCTAGTCTACCCACTAAATTCCAATCTATCGTCTTATGCTGAAACAGTGGCATCTCAATAAACTTCTCAAACCTCCCATACACCTCAGAGGTAAGCACAAACTTAAAACAGGTTTCGTAGGTCTCTATCTTCTATAGGGATAGGAGGCAAAGCAAGATTAGGTAACTCTTCAGCCTGATAATAGGAAATGTTCCTATGCAATCTAGGAGGCTCGTTCAGGTCAACTACACCCCGTGGCCGCTTAAGGGGACCACGAGAACCAGCACCCTCGGGCCGAGAGCAGCTGGCC
Source organism: Flaveria linearis (assembly GCA_024085815.1). Classification (NCBI taxonomy): domain Eukaryota; kingdom Viridiplantae; phylum Streptophyta; class Magnoliopsida; order Asterales; family Asteraceae; genus Flaveria; species Flaveria linearis. The sequence continues at coordinate 6,251,058 of CM044009.1, forward strand.
TTAGTCTTTCCCTTGCCTTTTCTGCTGAACATATCTGCAAAACAAAAACAAGACGAAATCAGTAAATGCAGATAACAACAGATTGAGAGGCTGTATAGCATTTCATTAGAATCCTCTCATCAATCTCTTTTTTTGGCAAGACACTTGTTTTACAAAGAAAATAAATACCCACTAGGCTAATCCCACTTGAATGGAGATTGAGTACAAGCGGGAAAACCGAATACATAAGTATTTTCTATAAGTTTCCCAAAATTTTGTTTTATAAGTAAAAGAAAAATGAAACAAATATAAAAATCTACTATAAATTACAAATTAGCTAGAACCCGGTGATTTTCATGATCTAAGCCCAACAAGTCACACAAATGAACCAAGCAACATACCAAACATCCTAATGAATATATTCAATGCAAACCCGAACATTATCATCTGTAATCATCAAAGACTACATACCCACACTTAGTTTCAAACAACCTAAGTCAATTAACTAAATGCAACAATGATTCCATATGTAGTTTACCAACACAAGTCGATCCTCCCCAAAACATACCCACACTTAATTTCAAAGCAAATAACCAAACCAAAATCCACAAATTATGACCAAATTCTTGAAATTTCAACAACTATCAAATTTCATCGACTAAGAAGCAATTATCATCACAAATTAGTCTCCAATAGCATCATAAAGTAACCGGGTTCAAGTAATTGCACCAAAACATGACAATCTAAGCAAAAGCTAACAAACCCTAACTTAAAAATTGAAAGAAAAACAAGAAGAAAACAAGAATTCGTACCTGTTTGGGAGGAATTAAGCAAGAACAAAACGAAAAATTGAACTTGGGTGAAGATGGTGGTGGTTGGGCGGCGGTTTCCGTTGGGTTGGGTGGTGGGGTGATGATTTTGATGGATTGGATGATGGGTTTTGGAAGAAATTGATAGAATTAGGGTTAGAAGGTGAAGAAGATGAAGTTTGGGGTGGTTTTGGAGAGGGGATCGGCTGTGGATGTGGTTTGTGTGGTGAAAGAAATAAGTTGGGGTCAAAAACCCCTTTTTGCCCGATCTGCACTCTCTCGCGTGGCTCGAAGGAGGGTTTTGTACCTTCCGAGCCACTCGAAGCTAACCTGTTGACCAGTTTGACTTTTTGGCCTTCACGTGGCTCGAAAGGAGTTTATAACCCCTCAGGCCACGCGAAGAAGCCAAATTCCAGAAAGTTTTGCTCTTTTACTTAACCAAATTTTAGAAATTAAGCCTAGACATACCTCAAAATGTCCATAACATCATTCCAATTGAATATCTAAGCTTAAAACCACCTTAAACGTCATTTGTGCATGCTTTTTCCATCAAAACGAGTACGAATCCTACAAAACAAATAAACACAAAACAAAACACACCAAACCAAGCAAAACACACATAAAAATGAAACGAAACAAAATGAAAAGAACAAATAGGAACAAGAAATACATACTCTACACTCGGGTGTTATCCCGAGAACCTTTCTTCAAGCGATTACTCCTTAGGAACCCCGAGGAGTTCCACGTCATCCTCGGTGTTCTTTTCCATCGATTCTCTAATGTAGTACTTCAACCTGTGACCTTTTACTTTCCAAGAAAAACCTGCATCATTCTGTATCTCAATAGTACCATATTTAAAAACCTCTTTCACAGTAAACGGTCCACTCCACCTAGACTTAAGCTTACCCGGGAATAGTTTCAAACGAGAATTGTAAAGTAAAACTCTATCCCCACACTCAAAATCCTTACCACCCTTCAACTTCCTATCATGCAAGGCCTTAGTACGCTCCTTATAACTCAATGATCTATCATAGGCCTCTTCCCTAAGCTCATCTAACTCATGTAACTGGAGAAACCGGTTCCTACCCGCCTTAGACAAATCAAGATTGACTGTCTTTAACGCCCAATAAGCTCTATGCTCTAACTCAACCGGTAAATGACACGCTTTTCCATAGATCATCCTAAAGGGAGTGGTTCCTATAGGTGTCTTAAATGCGGTTCTAAAGGCCCAAAGCGCATCATCTAACTTATCGGACCAATCCTTACGGTTTGCTCCTACAGTTTTCTCTAGTATCCTCTTAATGCCCCTATTTGCATTCTCTACTTGACCACTAGTTTAGGGATGATAAGCAGTGGATAACCTATGTGTGACCCCATACCGTGCAAGTGTCTTCTCCATTTGGGCATTACAGAAATATGTCCCCTTATCACTAATTAACGCCTTAGGAGTACCAAACCTAACAAACAATTTCCTAAGGAACTGAACCACTACACGACCGTCATTAGTGGGTAGAGCTTGAGCCTCCACCCACTTGGAAACATAATCAATGGCCACAAGAATATAATGGTTCTTCTGAGACACAGGGAAAGGTCCCATGAAGTCGATACCCCAGACATCAAACACTTCTACCACCTGAATCGAGTTCTGGGGCATCTCGTTTCGAGATGAAACATTACCGGACCTCTGATACGCATCACACCTGCTCACAAACTCGAGAGCATCCTTAAACACAGTCGGCCAATAGAAACCAGAATCTAAGACTTTCCTAGCAGTGTAAACCGAACCTAAATGACCACCTGCTAAACCCTCATGACAGTGCTTAAGGATCTCTAATCCTTCCTCTCGACTGACACATCTCCTAATCACATTATCAACTCCTATACGAAAGAGAAATGCCTCATCCCAGATATAGCGTTTGGCATCATTAAAGAACTTCCTCTTCTGTTGGCGTGTCATGCCCTTAATCACTGTTCCATCTGCCAGGAAGTTTGCCAAATCAGTGAACCATGGGAAACCTTGCTGCTCAGCTTTCACGAAACTCAAAGACTCGTGAGGGAATCTATCTCCTATTGCCTCCTCATGCAACTCCTCTCTATTCGGATCCTCTAACCTAGACAGGTGATCCGCTGCCACATTCTCTGCCCCCTTCTTATCCTTGATCTCGATGTCGAACTAAGATAGCAAAAGAACCCACCGTATCAGACGAGGTTTGGCATCTTTCTTTGCGAAAAGGAATCGTAATGCCGCATGATCAGTGTAAACGATGGTCTTCGAAAGCACGAGATAGGAACGAAATTTATCAAATGCAAAGACAACTGCTAGAAGCTCCTTCTCAGTGGTGGTGTAATTCTCCTGTGCTTCATTGAGTGTCTTACTCGCATAGTAGATCGGATGGAATTGCTTGTCCTTCCTTTGTCCCAGAACAGCCCCGACTGCATAATCACTCGCATCACACATGAGCTCAAAGGGTAAGCTCCAGTTAGGGACCACTAGGATAGGAGCATTGGTTAGTTTCTCCTTCAGAAACTCAAAAGCCTTAAGACATTCCTTGTCAAAGACAAAAGGAACATCTTTCTCAAGAAGATGGGTCATAGGACGAGTGATCTTGGAAAAATCTCTAATGAACCTACGATAGAAACCCGCATGACCTAAGAAACTACGAATAGATTTCACGTTAGTCGGTGGAGGAAGCCTAGAAATAGTATCTATCTTAGCTCGATCAACCTCTATACCCACACGCGAAATCTTATGACCCAGAATGATGCCTTCTGTCATCATGAAGTGACACTTCTCCCAATTAAGCATGAGATTTGTCTCAATACATCTCTGTAACATCCTCCTGAGGTTCACAAGACACGAATCAAATGAAGCACCATAAACAGAGAAGTCGTCCATAAACACCTCCATGGACTTCTGAAGCATGTCCTAAAAGATGGCTACCATGCACCTCTGAAAAGTAGCTGGAGCGTTACATAACCCAAATGGCATACGGCGGTATGCAAAAGTCCCGTCAGGGCATGTAAAGGTGGTTTTCTGCTGGTCCTCGGGTGCGATAGGAATCTGGAAGTAACCAGAGAAACCATCGAGAAAACAGTAGAACTGCTGACCCGATAAACGCTCCAACATCTGATCAATGAAAGGAAGAGGGAAATGGTCTTTCTTGGTAGCATCATTCAGCCTTCTGTAATCGATGCAGACTCTCCAACCAGTCACCGTACGGGAAGGGATTAACTCATTCTTCTCATTCACCACCACTGTCATCCCTCCCTTCTTAGGGACTACCTGCACCGGGCTAACCTAATCGGAATATGGAATCGGATAGATAACTGCAGCTTTAAGGAGCTTCTCCACCTCCTTCTTAACAACCTCCTGCATCTTTAGGTTTAGCCGTCTCTGAGGCTGGACTACAGGCTTGTACTTATCTTCCATGAGTATCTTATGCGTGCAAAATGAAGGATACCCTTAATATCGCTAAGTCGCCACGCAATGGCCTCTCTATGTGCCTTGAGCACATATATCAACCTCTCCTTCTCAACATCCGTCAAATGGGAAGAAATAATGATGGGAAAAGTGTTCTCACCACCCAAGAAAGCATACTCCAAGTGAGAGGGAAGCTCCTTGAGCTCAAGGGGTAGTGGTTCTTCAACCGAGGGCTTCTCTCTCTCCTCCTCGGGAACATCAACAGCAGCGAGCAACTCAGAATGCTCAACTGGCTCGCTCTTTAGGAAGACCTCATCCTCAACTACCGGGCCCTCCTCATCTAACTCGTGTGAAGGCAGCAGGTCTGCTCCACAAATGTACTCAAGACATCGATCCATTTGAGTGAAAAATGAATCAATGAAGTAAACAGAATCGTCTTGAGCACCCAAGTTCTTCATCGCCTTTGTGACATCAAAGGTCACTGCCTCATCCCCTACACGAAGTGTAATCTGGCCGTCATAGACATCGATCAATGCCTTAGAGGTTCCCCAGTTTGATTTAAATGTAACTTGAAAAACCGGGTGTTTTTAATCATTTTCTTTCAAAAATCGATTTCAACACAGAATTCCCCAATTGTACTATCATTTCCATTTTGGCATACCCACAAGACGCTAGTCTCCCATACCCACACTTAAACTTCACATTGTCCCAAATGTGAACTAGGAAAACTAACAAAAAGAAAGAAAAAGAAAGGTAAAAGAAGAAAAGAAAATGGAACAGACTCCCCTGATAAATAGAGCAAAAAAATCCTGTAAAGTCCCAGTTCCTGCCAGCTCTTAAACTGATAGTCACTAAAATGCAAAATCTGGCTCTCAACAACCAACATTCTTCATTTAAACACAAACCAACAAACAACTTCAAGCATATCAGAGAATTAGTAGAGTCAAAGTATAATCAGTACATAACTTGATAACAAAAACAAATGACAGAAGTTTAAATTGTCTACAAACCAAACAAATAAAGAGAAATAAACTAACTAAAAAGAAAACAATAAAAAGATAGAAAACATCACAACTAGTCATCCTGATGAGTACCACTGCCACCTTCACGGCCAGTCGGATCATAGCCTGGAGGCTGAAACCAAGGAGGAATAGGTATATCCTGCTGATGAAACATGTACCTCATCACCTCCTCGTTGTGGTCAAACCGCTGCTGTGTATATGCACGAAAATCCTGCATATCCTGGCGAAACCCCGACTGCATGGAATCCAACCTCCCAAATAATTGATCACGCATATAATTAAAAGTAAAAACATCAGGCAACGGTTGCTGAACCGGTGGTGGCTGTCTCAGCGGGTGCGGCTCTCGGTATATCTCGTGATGGTAGATAGGCCGCTGACGCCTGGTCGGGACCCGAAGATTTGTATATGTTCATTTCATTCACTCCATTCACTTTCACATGTGACTATGAATTTATATTAGATGTGTTAGTTCTACAAATTATAATGGTTAGAGAACCTAATTGGTTTTTTCTTGTGCCTTTTAAGTGAAAGCAAAATGAAATGAGTGACTTGTTTCTTCCTAAGTGTGGGATCCTTTAGATGTACCCAAGTTGATATAAATATGTGAATTGTTAAATTTGGGTGTTTGTTTTTATAAATGAATTGATATTGAGTTTGATTTGAGTTCCCTGATTATGATTCCATTGCGTACTTTTTCAATGACGAAAAACGTTTAAGTGTGGGTATATTTGATGTGTTGCAAAACACATCTCTTATTTATCCCATTTTATAGTCGGTTTTGTTTAATTTAGTAGTTAAAAGTGTCGTTTTTACTTAGTTTTGGTTGTTTTATGGTTTTACAGGTGTTTGAGGACCAAAAAGTGGTTTAGAAGCCTCGGAAACGAAGAAACGGAGTCAAAAGATGAAGAGTTGAGACTTGGAGGATTTTTCAAGTCATAAAACGAAGGAAACTCTCTGGAAATTGAGTTCTTCAAGTGGCTCGAGAGGGGTTTTTGCACCTTCCGAGCCACGCGAAGAGTAGCAGAATTGGCCCCCGACTATTTTGTCCTTTCGAGTGGCTTGAGAGGTATAGTTTTGGTCTCTCGATCCACGCGAAGTGGTGGTTTCTCCGGAAAAAATTAGGTTTTGGTATAAAAACCGCTTTTACACCCTCATTCGAGGGAACACAACTGGGAGCGGCTGAAGACGAACCATAAGGGCGATTTGGAGCATATTGGAGCCATTGGAGCATAGGATTGAAGCTTGGATCACTCACGTACTTGATTTCGGGTTCTACTTACTTTCTTTGTCGATTGTTAAGTTGAACACGATGCTTTGGACCATGAATTCTAAGTTTTATTTCTGTTTAGAACTGGTTATGAGTAACTAATTCAATAGACAATATCTAGATGATGATCAGTTGATGATTGTGAATGTTTAGAATGGTTGAATTGATGAATGTTTGATATTATTGTAAAAGACTTGATTTTGGTTGAATTGAATGAGTATTATGTATTGATTTCTATTCTTGGATGCATGCTTATCCTATCTGATCAGATTATGAATGTCTTTCAATTGTGGTTATCATATCTAGCACGTAACTTAGTGTTCGTGGTTTACTAGGGAATTTGCTAGACGTAGTAAAGTCTTAGGATTGCATGTGTAAATGGATAAGAAATCAATGTGTATCTTAACTAGAAATTGAAAGATAATGGTTAGTTGATTGATCTTGGTTATTAGATTCTAGGTAATTGATAACTGGTAAACAGTCCAAATCTGGTAATTTGATAATCTTGTTAATCATGTTTAATTGAACCATGATCAAGTCACCTCTTGCATGTTAAATGTTTGTGGTATGTTAGATTAGATTATCCGACACCTATCTTGTACTTTAATATCGCTAGGTTAACTGAAAGGAAAGCTTAGCCATTGGTGAACTTAACACATGCCTTTAGGGGTCATTTAGTCACACCCGGTGAATGGTCTGGGATCCACTAAGTCTTCCTTAGGATATGTATCTTTAGAAAACCAATCTATTCACAATTCTAAACCATTCTTACATTCATGCATCTCAACTAGGATTCTATCTAGATAGTGTTGTCTCTAATTAATCAGTACCTCTAAATCATCTTCTTTGTGTTCATTTCTGCATTTCTTAGTTTAATTACTTTTAATTTGTTCATTTAAGTTTCTAGTTGTTAAACAAACCCCCCAATCTTATAATTAATTGTTAGTTCTTTAGTGAGTCTAGTCTTTTTATTCTAGTGTCTCGTGGGTTTGATTCCCGTTCTTCCTTAATTTGTTCTACACACGATAGGTACACTTGCCTATTTTGTGTACTAGGTCTAGGTCGTTTTAGGGTAAAATTTGAGTGTCTAGTTTAAGTCTAGGTTAATTAATTTAGTTTATTTTTATAGACCTTTTCACACACATCAGAACGTGGGGAGTCAGTTTGTTTTCTTTTTATATATGTAATATATATGGTGCAAGGAAGCAACAGGTTTTTGAGATTAGATATTAATTTGAAGATTACTCTCAATTGAGTGATTATCTTTCCATTGCTAACTCAAACTCGGCAACTTTGAGTGGTGATCTTTGGAGTCTAAATTTGCTCAAGTGGTGTGTCTGGAACTTGACATTGAATTTAGAGTACCCGGCGTGTTAATCTGAGTGGTGTGTCTATATCTTAGATTAGCCGTTGTCTATCCGTTCTATTGAAACTTATTGATACCTTGACCGGATATATAACATCTGGTATCAGAGCCGAACGATTCGTCGTCGACTCTTTTTTTATAATTTCCTTGCAGATTAGTAGAACTCAAGATGGCTTATGAGAAAAGAACCATGGAACAACAAATCAAGGAATTGCAAACTCAGTTACAAGAATTAAGTCTTGCCTTGAACGGACGTAGGGATGGAGATCAGACTCCTCCCCGGTATCGACCCCATGATGACGATACAGATGACTATGCTTCCGAAGGTGATGACAATCCGTTCGGTCGGAATTCACGACGAGAACAACATAACAGTGACATTAAGGTTGATGTTCCAGAGTTCGATGGTAGGCTTGACCCCGATGTGTTCATTGATTGGTTACGCACTGTGGAACGGGTGTTTGACTACAAGCACACAACTGAAGAAAAGAAGGTGAAACTCGTAGCTTTGAAGTTACGAAAGTACGCATCAACTTGGTGGGCTAACGTTTGTTATAAGCGGGAAAGACGCGGGAAAGACAGGGTGAGGACCTGGGCAAAAATGAAAAATTACTAAAACACAAATTCATGCCCACTTATTATGTGCAAGAGAATTTTGCCAAACTTCATGACCTCAAATAAGGGTCACGGTCAGCAGAAGAATACTCTCAAGAATTTGAGTATCTCATTATGAAATGTGATTTGGATGAGGATGATCCGCAAACTCTCGTTCGATACTTGGGTGGTCTGGACCCTAAACTTGCCCATGTTGTTGAACTACATCCATATGCTTCGTTGGCAGAACTAAGTCTATTAGCTCACAAGGTGTATCAACAACACAAGATAAAAGGCAAGACCGAGGCAGATCGATCGAATACCATCGCACATTCTAATTCATCTTCTACCATCCAAACACCCCCAGTTGCAACACCTGCTCCCGAGACATTTAATCAAGCGCCCAAAGCTCCCCGCCGTTGTTTCCGGTGTCAAGGTCTTGGACACATTGCATCTGAGTGTCCAAACAGTCGTGTGATTACCCTATCTGAGTTTGAAACGTTTACAAAGCCACATTATGATGAAGGACCAATTGGAGAAACTGACACGCATTTACTTAAGAAAAATAGTCTCTCGGCATGGTGTGCCAGTATCTATTATATCTGATCGTGACGCTCGGTTCACTTCTCATTTCTGGCGGTCATTATAACGATTATTGGGAACACGACTAGATATGAGCACTGCGTATCACCCGCAAACCGATGGCCAGAGTGAGCGTACGATCTAGACACTAGAAGACATGTTGCGTGCCTGTGTCATTGATTTCGGCAGCAGTTGGGAAACTCATCTACCATTGGTTGAGTTCTCCTACAATAAACAGTTATCACACCTCAATTAAAGCCGCACCATTTGAGGCACTTTATGGACGTAAGTGCCGGTCACCTGTATGTTGGGCAGAGGTTGGAGAAAGCCAACTTACTGGTCCGGAACTGGTGCACGAAACAACTGAAAAGATTGTACAAATACGTAATCGGATGGCAGCGGCACGTGATCGACAAAAAAGTTATGCTGACAAGCGTCGTAAACCATTGGAATTCCAGATTGGCGACAAGGTACTTTTAAAATTCTCGCCGTGGAAAGAGTAATACGTTTGGCAAGCGTGGGAAGCTAAGCCCTAGATACGTGGGGCCATTTGGGATTGTTAAACGGATTGGCCCAGTAGCCTATCAGTTGAATTTACCTGAAGAACTCAGGGGGATACACGATGTGTTTCACGTATCCAATCTGAGGAAATGTCTATCTGATGAATCATTGATCGTGCCATTGGAGGAACTAAAGATAGTTGACCAATTATATTTCATCGAAGAACTAGTGGAGATCATGGATCGAGAAGTCAAAACCTTAAAACGTAGCAAGATCCCTATTGTGCGTGTTAGGTGGAACTCTAAGCGTGAACCAGAGTTTACCTGGGAACGCGAAGATCAAATGAAAAAGAAGTATCTGCAACTGTTCAACGATCAAATTTCCAATTCCTAAGATATAGTTGTAAGATATCTTTCCTTCAATTTCGGGACGAAATTTCCTTCAACATGAGGATAATGTCACAACTCTCACGAAACCTTAAAAACCTTACGTTCCTTTATTTTGGATTTATTTCCGAATCTCTCGGAAACCTTAGCACGTCTACGTGCTGGATAACTAACCAGCTTGCTCACAACACTTAGTTTACTCACTACGTACGTTGACTCAGTGTTCCAATTTTCGGGACGAAAATTCTTTCAACATGGGGATAATGTGACACCTGTTAATTTTATGTTACCAAACTCCGTTAGTCTCGTTAAGTCTTGCATACACGTGTCTTGAGCACACACTGGTTGTCGTTTAACGTTGGTGACCTAATGATAATTAATAATGTTAGATTAATGATAATTTAACTGATTATGTGATTATTGCGTTATGTTTATGTGCTTGCGTGTTTTACATGTAAATTGAGAATTAATCGCGTAACGTGGAAACGTGTGTATAGATTCGTATGTTTTGTGTTTTATAAAGATCAAATGTATAAATGTTACCATGAGTTTACATGCTTATTAATTTAGTTAAAAACACTTTTAAAAGAGTTTAAGCTTGCTTTTTATAAGCATACAAAGTGCAAGGGGTAAAAGGGTAACTTTAAAGGAATTAAAAACTAAAACACACCTCTAGAACATCATTTGGACGCCTCTCTTCTTCTACACCCTTCTCCACTTCGAAAATCAGCCAAGAACAAGCATTTGGCTGCGATTTTGGACCGAATTCAAGCAATACAACAAGTTACAAGCATCAATTCATGTTCTATTGCAAGAATTAAAGGTTAGTTTTGATGTTTTAAGTGGTTCTTTAAGTCGGCCGAAGCTTTAGGGATAAATTGATGTTCTTGGTGATGATTTTTGGGTTAATTGATGATTGTTATGGTTTTATATTGGTGCTAGGATCGTAATTTTATGCATGGTGATATTGATTCATGAAACCCTAATTGTTAGAGTAACTAATTGTTCATGAAAATAGGGAATTGATATTAGTGTATGCTCTCTAATGTTATTAGATCAACATATGCATGAATTGGAATGCTCAATTTGATAATTTAATGATTTTGACATGGGTTGTTGTATGTGTTTACTAAAAGACAGATTATGATGAAAACCAAAACTCGGTATTGTAAGGCTCATATCTCGGTCATAACAGATTGAATTAGGCCCTTTATTGACTCTAGGTTATAGTGCTTCGAGTCTACTTTCTAACCCAACTGGACTTGCTTTTGTTTGAGGTCGTTTGGCCAGTCAAATGTGGAAAATCATATTGAAAGTCGAATCTGTCTTCAAGTGGCAGATTCTTGACCGTATTCTCGAAAGTGTAACTCCCTCAATTTTGAAGATATTGACCTAATTCCTTTTGCTACTGCATATTTTATGTGTCTAGGTGATCCTCCAATTAGACTTGCATGCATATCTTAAATAATAAATTTTTGGTGATTTATTACTTTTTACAACTCTGTACAGCTAAATTCTGCTGCAATTGATACAAATGATTTTAATTGACAACCTTAGACCCACGACAAAACTAAAGGGAAAAATATCTTAACACCACAAGATGTTGAGGATACTGTACGTAATTTTCCAGAAACTCGTTGATTTGAATGTCAAACAAAAATTCATTCTAACAACTACAATTCGGACGAAAAAGCTGAAACTGCAGTAACTTTACAAATCATTAATCTATATTGCATACTCTGTTTTCATCATGACATAACCAAATGAATACGAATCCAAAAACTGGTTTTCTTAAGTCTAACATGTTCCTCATAGAGTCTAGTTTTCAAAATATCCAACCTTGTTCAATTTGGACGTGTAAAACGTGAGTTATGATCATTTTAGTGAAGTGTGGTCAGAAACAAACTTTCTGACAGATTCTGAGTCTCATTTTGTATGTGACACAAACATGTCATAATAGGTCCAAATGATGTGTTTCTTGTGCCCAAATTGTTTGTTACTGAGTCTAGTTTCCAGAAAGGGTAACCACACTCCAATTGGAGGTGATTAAGTTGGTGTTTTACTCGTTTTGGCTAGAAGGGTCAATTCTGTCCTTTGGGACAGAATGTATGTGTTGACTTGTTTGATGTGCCATTTTCATTTCATAAAAACTGATACCAAACCCTATGGTAAATGAGAAGGGAATACAAGTAGATCCAGCTAAGATAGAAGCTGTGATGAAATGGGAATCACCGAAGTATCCCAGTGAGATTAGGAGCTTTTTGGGATTAGCAGGATACTATAGAAGGTTTATTCAAGACTTCTCCAAGATTGCTACCCCTTTAACATCTTTATGCAAAATTCTCTAAATGTGACTTCTGGAAAAGAGAAGTTCAATTCGTTGGTCACGTAATAAATGAGAAGGGAATACAAGTAGATCCAGCTAAGATAGAAGCTGTGATGAAATGGGAATCACCGAAGAATCCCAGTGAGATTAGGAGCTTTTTGGGATTAGCAGGATACTGTAGAAGGTTTATTCAAGACTTCTCCAAGATTGCTACCTCTTTAACATCTTTGACTCGAAAGAATGTAAAGTTTGATTGAGGACCAAAGCAAGAAGAAGCCTTCAACCTTCTAAAACAAAAGCTTAGTAGTGCTCCTATACTTTCATTACCAGATGGTAATGAAGACTTTGCAATATACTATGATGCCTCATATAATGGTTTAGGTTGTGTGTTGATGCAATGTGACAAGGTTATAGCCTATGCATCACGACAACTAAAAGTTCATGAAAAGAACTATACTACGCACGACCTTGAATTGGGTGCCATAGTGTTTGCCTTAAAGATTTGGCGACACTACTTGTATGGTACTAAGCGTGTAATCTACTCAGACCATAAGAGCTTACAACACATCTTTAATCAAAAGATGTTAAACATGAGGCAAATAAGGTGGATGGAAATTCTCAATGACTATGATTGTGAAATCAAATACCATCCAGGAAAGGCTAACGTAGTCGCTGATGCTCTCAGTCGGAGAGTGTAACTCCCTCAATTTTGAAGTTTTTGCTACTGCATATTTTATGTGTCTAGGTGATCCTCCAATTGGACTTGCATGCATATCTTAAATAATGAATTTTTGGTGATTTATTACTTTTTACAACTCTGTACAGCTAAATTCTGCTGCAGTTGATACAAATGATTTTAATTGACAACCTTAGACTCACAACAAAACTGAAGGGAAAAATATCTTAACACCACAAGATGTTGAGGATACTGTACGTAGTTTTCCAGAATTTAACTCATTGATTTGAATGTCAAACAAAAATTCATTCTCACAACTACAATTCGGACGAAAAAGCTGAAACTGCAGTAACTTTACAAATCATTAACCTATATTGCATACTCTGTTTTCATCATGACATAACCAAATGAAGATAAATCCAAAAACTGGTTTTCTTGAGTCTAACATGTTCCTCATAGAGTCTAGTTTTCAAAATATCCAACCTTGTCCAATTTGAACGTGTAAAACGTAAGTTATGATCATTTTAGTGAAGTGTGGTCAGAAACAAACTTTCTGACAGATTCTGAGTCTCATTTTGTATGTGCCACAAACAGGTCATAACATGTCCAAATTGTCACACGCTCATTTTCCACGAACGGGGTTTTACCGTCAGGCGTGTGACATAACCAGGATCTCAGATAAGCATCAGTTACACCAAACGACTCGATAATTACAAATCATATAAGTTGCTTACTTTTAATGAAACAAACCAATATATTTAAGTATTGCGGAAGCGAAAACAGGAAAACATTTAACAATAGTTTTGGAACACGCAAACACGCGTCCAATCCATTTTATGTAAAGTACATGAAATTAAATCCCGAAAATAGTTTGGGATGAACGTGGAATGACATGCAGTGGATGTTGTGCCCCTAAACGTGCCACATCAATGTCCTGAGAGACAACATGCAAAAGTCAGTACAAAACTGGTGAGTTCACAGGTTTATCAGAAAACAATAAGTATCAGTAATAAAATTCCCGGATTGTGTAATCAAATCATATAATGGGTAGCTAGTCCATAATGATCACTATGTGTACGAAGTCGCGACCGAGCTGACATGTAATCAAATCATAAAGTAGGCCCCGGCTGTGGATCCCACACCACAACACAGTAAAACAGGATAACCGTTCACCCGTTTGACCAGCTAGCGCGACTAGCCCGGGCGGGGTATGTCAATCCCAGTAGATCTACTAATAATCACCTCGCTATTTGCATATTAACGGTCCGAAGGGCAAAGTATACAAACATAGTATCATGTATATGCAGTATCACAAAAACCCAATGTAATATAACGTTTATGAAAACAACATGTTTCTCTCCCCCAAAAATAGTATAGAGTAAAAGTGGGACTGTAAACTCACTTGGCGTGTAAGTATGTATATACGATGATTGAATAGGTTAATAGATGTTCCAATGAACGCCTTCACGAGGTACCAAAACATGTATATATATTTTAAGATGTAGGTTATTAATAAGGTTTAACGATTATACGCGAACTAGGGTTTCGATAAGCATTTGGGGTTTTTGTAAGTAATATGTTTTTAACGTAATCATTTATGTTTGGATTTAATTAAAAGAACTATTCATTTAAATATTCTAGGAATGACTTTAATTAGTAATGCCTATTAATATTATAAATATTTTATTGCTTCAAGTTCGATTTTACATAAATAATTATTTAGTTATTTTAAAAGAACTTATTATATCAACCTATAAGGTTTAAATATAAGTTTTAAATAAACATTTTAAGATAACTATGATTTTAAAAGAATAACGTTTGAACCGAAATAAATCTATTAGTTGAAACCCATTTTAATAGGATTTAACCACGAATAATATTTTTAAAATGTTTTTATAACAATTATTTAATAATAGAAAATTCCAGAAAATTATTTGGTGGTCCGAAAAATATTAAAAGTTTACAATTTTTTTTATATTTATTAAAAATTTTCTATAAAATTAATTTGGGCTAAAAGCCCTTAAAAAATATATGGAGGTTGCCCGGTTCGAACCCGGGACCTCCTGTTGGACATGGAGCGCAGGAACCATCAAACCAAGGGCCGTGGCCGCGATATTCCCCGGGTTCCAAATCCTTTAAACACAAACACAATTGAACCCCAATTCCCGTATGAACCCTAGATCTGAAATCGACCAAATTGAAGGTCGATTCGATCTTGATAGCGTCTGCAACCATGGGGCTTTTGTTCCCCATGAAAAATCGAGCAAGTATACGTATTTAATTACCAGATTCGTTGAGGTATTGGCGATGAACTTAAGAAGAACAGTCGCGGGTGGTGGTGGTGATCGAACGTGATGTCTGTGTGTGTTTATCTGAGATTGAATGATACAATCGATTCGAAACAGATGATGGTCCATTATAGTCAATTAATTAATCGATTTTTAGTGTTAGTGGTGATTGTGGCCCGTTTGTTTGGCCGAAATTGAGGGTGGTCGGTTTGGTGGAAATCGCGCTACCATTTTTAAAATTGAAAGGTGGCCGGGTTCGATTTAGCCACGAGATTGTGTCGGGATTATTAATTTGATCAAAACCGCGTTTGTTTGGGTGTTGGGGGGTCGCCGGAGTTGGCCAGAGAGTGGCCGGACAGGGAGAAGAAAGGGCGACGGGCGGGGGGTGGGTTTAAAAGAAAAATTACACATTTGGTCCCTGGGGTTTTGTATTCTTATCATTTTAGAAAACTTTTTAAAATGAGTTTTAAAATTTACATTTTCACCCCTAATCTTTTTAATTCTTATAAAACAATATTATTATTATTATTATTATTATTATTATTATTATTATTATTATTATTTTTATTATTATTTTTATTATTATTATTCTTACAAAATAGTAAAATGAATTAATTCGCGATAAACGGAGAAAGTTAATTTTAATAGTATTAACCGAAAAAAATTCGGGTTGTCACATTATCCCCTTGTTGCAGGAATTTTCGTCCCGAAAATTAAAACACTAGGGTTAACAAACTAGTGATGAGCAACAGGTCAGTTATCCAGAACATAGACGCGCTAGGTTTTCTGACGGTTTCTTAAGAAATAGAGGTCTGATCTTTGAACAGTTGTGGGTACTTCTTCTTCATCTAACCTTCACGTTCCCAGGTAAATTCTAGTCCACGCTTAGAGTTCCATCTAACGCGCACAATGGGAATTTTGCTATGCTTTAGTGTTTTTACTTCTCGATCCATAATCTCTACTGGTTCTTCAACGAAACGAAGCTGTTCATCGATTTCCAGTTCTTCCAATGGAACAACCAGTGATTCATCAGCAAGACACTTCCTTAGGTTTGACACGTGAAACACATTGTGTACTCCACTGAGTTTGTCAGGTAGGTTTAGTTGATAAGCCACCGGGCCAATCCGTTTGACAATCTCAAACGGCCCCACGTATCTAGCATTTAGTTTTCCCCACTTTCCAAAGCGTATTACACCCTTCCAGGGTGAGACTTTCAACAGTACTTTATCACCAATATGAAACTCCAATGGCTTACGACGCTTCTCGGCGTAACTCTTTTGTCGATCACGTGCTGCTGCCATACGGTTACGAATTTGCACGATCTTCTAAGTCGTTTCGTGCATAAGTTCAGGTCCTGTAAGTTGGCTTTCTCCTACTTCTGCCCAACAGATAGAAGATCGGCACTTACGTACATACAGTGCCTCAAATGGAGCTGCCTTGATCGAGGTGTGATAACTGTTATTATAGGAGAACTCAACCAATGGTAAATGAGTTTCCCAGCTGCTGCCAAAATCGATCACACAGGCTCGCAACATATCTTCCAATGTCTGGATCGTACGCTCGCTTTGACCATCAGTCTGCGGGTGATACGCAGTACTCATATCTAGCCGCGTTCCCAATGATCGTTCTAGTGATTTCCAGAAGTGAGAAGTGAACCGAGCATCACGATCAGAAATGCTAGATATCGGCACGCCATGCCAGGAGACTATTTCCCTTAAATAGATACGTTTCAGCTTCTCCATTCGATCAGTCTCTCGGATTGCCAGAAAGTGTGCGGATTTCGTTAAGCGATCTACTATAACCCAAATGGTATCGCATCCGCTGGGAGTCCTAGGTAACTTCATGATGAAGTCCATTGAGATCTGCTCCTATTTCCACACTGGAATTTCCGGTTGTTGGAGTAAACCGGATGGTCTCTCGTATTCCACCTTAACCTTAGAACAAGTTAGGCATCTGCTTACGTATGTGGCTATCTCCGCCTTCATTTTCGGCCACCAGTAAAATTCTTTCAGGTCCTGATACATCTTGTCTGAACCTGGATGGATCGAG
Source organism: Flaveria linearis (assembly GCA_024085815.1). Classification (NCBI taxonomy): domain Eukaryota; kingdom Viridiplantae; phylum Streptophyta; class Magnoliopsida; order Asterales; family Asteraceae; genus Flaveria; species Flaveria linearis. The sequence goes on from CM044009.1 coordinate 6,268,324, forward strand.
TAACATGATTTATGAGCTTCATCCATTATCAGCTCTCGCAAATTCCCGTATTGTGGTACCCAGATCCGTTTCATAAAATAACGGATTCCATCAGCTTTAATCTCCAACTGTTTCTCCATGCCTCGCATGGATTCTGCTTTCAGATTCTCCGTCTTCAAGGCCTCAGATTAAGCAGCTTTGATTTGCACTGGTAGGTCAGAGTGGATAGTCATTTATAATGCGCGCACCCGACGAGTCTTTAGGGTTTCCTTACGACTAAGGGCATCGACTACCACATTAGCCTTACCCGGATGGTACTTGATCACACAGTCATAATCATTGAGTAATTCTAACCATCTTCGTTGCCTCATATTCAGTTCCTTCTGATCATATATGTGCTGGAGGCTCTTATGATCTGTATAGATCGTGCACTTGGTTCCATATAAGTAGTGCCTCCAGATCTTCAAGGCAAACACTACAGCTCCCAGTTCCAGATCATGCGTTGTGTAGCTCTTCTCATGCACCTTGAGCTGTCTAGATGCATAAGCTATGACTTTGTCACGTTGCATCAATACACACCCCAAACCCTGGATGGATGCATCACAGTAAACAACAAAGTCATCAGTTCCTTCTGGCAAGGCTAGGATTGGTGCGCTGCAGAGTTTGTCTTTAAGCACCTGAAACGCTGTTTCCTCCTTGCTGCCCCACTTATAAATTATTCCCTTATGAGTTAGGGCAGTCAAAGGTTGCGCCAATTTCAAAAATCCTTCGATAAACCTCCGGTAATAGCCTGCCAAACCAAGGAATTGTCGCACCTCAGTAGGCGTCTTTGGTGTCGGCCAATCCTTGATTGCTTTAATCTTTGAAGGATCAACATGTATACCCTTATCATTCACCACATGCCCAAGAAATTGCACTTCACGCAGCCAGAAGTCGCATTTTGAGAACTTCGCGTAAAGCTGTTCATTCCTCAGTAGTTCCCATATGGTCTTCAAATGTTCCTCATGATCTTCCTTATTACGGGAATAGATCAGTATGTCATCAATGAAGACAATGACAAATTATCTAAATAAGGTTTGCAGACACGGTTCATGAGGTCCATGAAAACTGCTGGGGCATTGGTCAGCCCAAAAGGCATTACAGTGAACTGATAGTGCCCATAGCGAGTCCGGAACGCAGTCTTGGAGATGTCTTCCTCTCGAACCCTCAACTGATGATAACCTGATCTCAGGTCAATCTTGGAATAGTAGCTAGATCCTTGCAATTGGTCGAACAAGTCATCAATACGTGGAAGTGGATACCTATTCTTGATTGTCACCTTGTTTAGTTCGCGGTAGTCAATACACATCCTGAAGGTTCCATCTTTCTTTTTAACGAAAAGCACTGGAGCTCCCCAAGGTGAAGAGCTGGGACGTATGAATCCCTTGTCTAGCAATTCTTGCAATTGCTTAGACAGCTCTTGTAGTTCGTTCGGTGCCAAATGGTACGGCGCCCGAGCGATCGGAGCTGCTCCAGGTGCTAATTCAATCTGGAATTCCACCTGTCTGTGTGGAGGAAGGCCAGGTAGGTCTTCGGGAAATACTTCAGGGAAGTCTCTCACAACGGGAATATCTTCGATTCGCCTTTCATCCGTCTTCGTTTCAGTAACAAGTGCCAACAAGGCAAGGTGTCCTTTCCTGAGACATTTCTAAGCCTTCAAATATGATATGATGCCGACCACCGCACCCACCTTTTCACCTTCCACTGTAAGAATTTCATCGTCCGAAATAGGTAACTTGATCAGCTTCTCCTTGCAAACGATCTCAGCACTGTTCTGGGATAACCAATCCATTTCGACTACTACATCGAAGCTTCCTAGTGTGAGAGGAATAAAGTCTATGCAGAAAGTGTGTCCAGATAAGCCTAGCTTACAGTTTTTAAACACTTGGGTTGCTGTTATTGTCCTACCATCGGCTAATTCTATAGTGTACTCAGAAGTCAGGTTAGTAGGTGCCATTCCTAGTACTTTGCTAAATTTCATGGATACATAACTTTTATCAGCACCGGAGTCAAATAAAACAGAGGCATAACATCATTAATAGAGAATCTACCAGATACTACAGTAGGGTCGTTTCGAGCCTCACCTGAGCCCATGATGAAGACTCTGCCTCTGCCACCGCCACCACTATTGTTGTTGTCTTTAGGATTTTCAGTAGCACCACTATTTTCATTCCCTTTTAGCTTTGGACATTCCCTTTTAAAGTGACCGGGTTGATCGCACTCACAACACCCAGTACCGTTATAGTTTTGCTGCTGTTGTTAAGGTGCTTTTCCCGAGAGGTTTACCCTGCAATCCTTGGCAGCATGCCCAAACTTTCCACACCTCTCACAAGTGTTCCTTTTGCATTGCCCAATATGATGAAAGTTACATTTACTGCACTTCGGGAGATTTCCATGATAGCCACCCGATTTCCCCATGTCATGAGAAGATTGGGACGGGTTGAACTTCTTGTGTTGGGGTTGATGAGTAGAGGATGAAGATTGCTTTCCGCTGGCAGATGGTTCCCATTTTCTCTTGTTATCGTTGAAACCAGATACAACACCACGCGGGGGCAGTTTACCCTGCGCGACAGCCTGGTCAGTCAACTTGTGGGCCAGTTGGACAGCTTCCTAAATGGTAACTGGTCTAGCAGTGGTGACCATGCTCTGAATTTCAGGTACTAGTCCATCGATGTACCTTTCAACCCGTTTGTAAGCCGGGTTGACCATAGTAGGACATAAGGTGGCCAACTCGTGGGAACGAGTCGTGTAGGCTTCAACCTCAGAACCCACCATTTTTAAATTCCAGAATTCAGTTTCTAGTTTCTGCACTTCATCTCTGGAACAGTATTCCTTGGTTGGTTATGTGTTTGACCGTATCTTTCGAATACCTAGAATCTGCAGGAAAACGCAGATTCTGGAAAACGAATACCTACAACCTGTAGCATATTTACTTGGCTTTTACGTGTAATGTTAGTACTACTAGAATTTATTTTGATGGTGTGAGTTGTGTATGATGTTAGGATCATGCTAGAGTATTTACTAAGGATGCTTGTTGTGATGAAATGTGTTAATTGGTTTGTATGGAACTTGATGATCATGTATGATGTTGAATGATGATTACTAATTAGGACATCATGTTTGGGACTGGAAATTAATTGTTATGATGTATGTTAACCATGCTTGAGGAATGATTATTTTACTTAAAGGAATTACAACTCATAATGTCACCAACGGGTCAAACGGGTCAACCGGGTCAAACATGTCTATTTTTCTGAAACCTTGAGTCTTTGGTTGTGTGTGCTTAGAGTTTCACATGTTCTCTGTTTGCACGTACTTATGTACTTAGATGATCAAGGTAACCTCTGAAGGTTGTCAGTTCACTTATTCTTCAAGTAAACTTTAAATAGTTATTACGCATACCAGGTGAGTTTACAGCTCCACTTTTACTTTATACTCTTTTTGGGGGATAGAAACATGTTGCTTTCATAAACGTTACATTACATTAGGTTTTTGTAATACTGCATATACCTGATACTATGATGTTATACTTTGCCCTTCGGACCGTTAATATGCAAATAGCGAGGTGATTGTTAGTAGATCTACTGGGTTTGACATGCCCCACCCGGGCTAGTCGCGCTAGCTTGACTGGAGGTCAAACGGGTGAATGGTCAGCCTGTTTTACAGTGTTGTGGTGGGGAATCCACAGCCGGGCATACTTTATTACTATTGATTACATGTCAGCTCGGTCGCGACTTCATACACATATTGATTGCTATGGGCTAGCTACCCATTATATGCTTTGATTACTAAATTCGGGAATTACATTACTGATACTTACTGTTTTCTGATAAACCTGTGAACTCACCAGTCTTGTACTGACTTTTGCATGTTTTCTCTCAGGACATTGAAATGGCACATTTAGGAGCACAGCATCCACTACATGTCATTCCACATTCACCCCAAACTGTTTTCAAGATTTAATTTCATTTACTTTACATAAATTGGATTGGGCGCGTGTTTGCGTGTTTCAAACTCTTGTTAAATGTTTTTCCAGTTTACGCTTCCGCAATACTTAAATACATGTTGGTTTATTTCATTATTACTAAGCAACTTATATGATTTGTAATTGTCGAGTCGTTTGGTGTAACTGATGCTTATCTGAGATCCTGGTTATGTCACACGCCCGGCGGTAAAACCCGTTTGTGGAAATTAAGGGTGTGATATAATATCACAAATTTAACAAAATCATAAGCTAAAGAAATCATACTAACCAAATCACAAATCATCTTAAATAAACAACAAATTAACTATAAACTTAAACAAAATCATAATTTTTTTTAAAAAAATTAACCTTCGGATGTTTGGAGGCCTGGAGGGCGGCGGCGGAACTTCTGCGACGGAGGAGGGCCGCGGAGGGAGCGTGGGCGGGCGGGGGGCCCCGGAGGGAGGCGGCGGGACTTCTGCGACGGAGGAGGGCCGCGGAAGGGAGTGTGGGCGGGCGGGGGGCGGGGGCGGGGGGGGGGGGGGCGGGCGGGGGGCGGGGGCGGGCGGGGGCTTCTGCGATGAAGGAGGGCGGCGGCGTGGGGGCGGCGGAGCGGGAGGGATACGGAGGAGGGCGCCAGCTCGGAGGGCGACGGCGTGGGCGGCGGCGGCTGGAGACGGGTCTGCAGCTGCTGTGAGGAGAGGAGAGGAGTGGTGGGTTGAACACAAATGAGAAGTCTGAAAGGGTTGGGGTAAAGGAGAAGAGATTGAGAAGATTTGAGAAGCGTTAACACCACATCTTCTCCACGCAGATGTCAGGAATACGTTTTTTAATGAAACGTCTTCCAAAAAACAAACAATCTGCGCACTCAAAACCACTTCCCGCGTCTGCGTGGGCGCAGATGAAGAGGTGGGGAAGAGCTTTTGCAAAAAAACAAACACCACCTAAATGTTATTGGGTTAACCTATTCAAAATGTTAACGAGCTTTAAGGTAATGTTATGTAAGTTAAAATAATAAGATTTTTATTGGTTTATTTTAGTGAGTTTATTAATAGTTTATAGTTTTAAAAAAATACATACATATAATATATAAAAATTTAAAAATTCCGGACCCTTGAGTAGATCGGGCCCTAAACGATCACGCACCCTCATGGCCACCCTCAGGGACTGCCCTGAATGGGAAGTTTATTTACCTTTCAAAAATAGTTGGTACCTAACTACGAAAGCCAACTTTTATTTCGGTTTTAACCTTGAACTTCGGAGATGAAATTATCTTATCCAAGTTTCTTCACAATACCCATAACAAATTAATAGAAGACAAATGGTAGACCCTACCGACCGACCTGCTTAGGTAAATGTTTTTGTGGGCTCGATTTGAAACTAGCTTCAAGTTATTTAGGCCAAAACCTGTATCTGTGAATTTAATGTCATGTTATGTTATGTTTACATGTTAGGTTGGAAGTTAATAAACATTCGAATTCTTGATCATATGAATTTATTTGACATCTTTCACTAACGTATCACAAAAACATACAAATTTGAACTCTCTAATGCCCCTCATTATAGATGTTAACTTTGATCACCTGGTACTTCCACCTCCTATCACCTTTCACGTCTTCCAGGCTTCCAGCTTTACGCTTTACACACGCATCATCACCATTCACCACCATCCGCCTTGGCCGAGTGGGGAAGAGGTTTAAGAACACGTTCGATGTAAGCTAAACTTAGCAATTTTAAAACAAAAAATAAAAGCTTCGCATACAGAGTCGTATTAAAACTTTTTAATACATAAAATTAAGTGGTTAGAACACAAGTAAAAATTAGTGAAATATCTTTGCTGTATAGTGATGCAGCCCCTTTAATAAAATAATATCATGTACGAAATCATCCTTAAAGAGTCTAATTACATATATATATATATATATATATATATATATATATATATATATATATATATATATAAATTTGGTTTTACTCAACTTCTACACTTGCACAGAGAAATAAAAATGCCATGTTTGATTTTTGAATTTAAAATAATCTTGATTATACCTTAATCGAGATGTTGTATATGCTTTACGTATTTTAATCCTTTCTTGAACATATGTTAACTTGTTTGTTTTCGATAAATGTTATTTGTAAACATATATGTTATTTATCCCTTAAATGTTATTTGTACATTACGACACATATCAATTGCATAAATTATGACGTATAAACACTACAATAAACGCGCGTATTAGCTGCGACCATATTAGCGGCGACAGAGCCTTTAGGGGCGACAGTTATTAGCGGCGACACATTTAGCGGCGACAAGTCGCCGCTAAAGGTTGCGATCCACCGTCGATTTTTTAGCCACATCTAGCCGTCCATAATCAATTACATCGAACGAATCCTGTTAAATCATACTTTGAACCTAATAGCGGTGAAAATCGCTACCAATTGCGGCGACTAATGTCGACGCTAATGGTCTTCTTCCTTGTAGTGAAATGTAAATATCTTGTTTTATCATGATTGCTTTGAAGTAAGACAAATTTCAATGTAAAAGAATTAACTATGTTTCTAAAACAAATGTATCTAAGACAATTAAAAATTGAAAGGTATTAGGTTCAAGTCTTGGTTTGAGTGAAAATGCTCAGGTTGAGATATGGGATTTTCGAGTTGTGGATATCTTCCTAAGGGGTTGGCGGTGCGTTTTCGGCTGAGAAACAGATATGTGTGCCCGATTAAGATAACACATATTTTCCGAAGCAGACTCGTATATTTTTCATTATAAAAAGTAAATTCTTAATTATGTGTGTAGCCTAGTTGTTTATGTTGGATCCTGAAAGAATCATGCATATATGCCAATTCAAATAGTGATAGGATAGTTTTTCTTGTTGGAATACAAGTGTTGATGAATGCGGATGAATGTCAAAGAAATGCAGATGAAGAATAACGTTAAGTGTTTTTTCACCCGCATTAATCTTTGAAGGTGAACTTAGACAAATGCGGATGTATATTTTATCTACTCGCATAGACTAATGCGGGTGAAGTAAAACCAATGCTTATGCCTTAATAGAAGAAATGCGGCCAAGGTTTACACATACACAAAGACAAATGCGGATGTTGAATACACTAATGTGGCTGAAGACAAAGAAATATTTATACAGTTATTTTGTACTTAGTAAATCTTAAAATTTATGTCAAGGTAGTTAAGTAATTATACAAGTTATTATAAAACCCATAAATAGATAAAGTTTTTACACATTTTGTAACTCTAAGAAAACTTTACATACAGAAAACCCTGATTGTAGTATTGAAGCTTATTATCAATATACAATGAACAGTATGAGTAACATACAATGAACATTATGAGTAATTCTGTTGTATTTGATCATTGATTATTGTATTTCCGCTACAATCATCACATGAATCCATCAATATATTTGATCCTCATTGATTCTAACGGAGTCAGTTTCACTTTTGGATATAAGAATATTTGAAACGTACGTGGCTCCTTTTTGATCTCATTAATACCCAGAGAAACCAAAGTTGCTAGAAAAAGAAAAAAAAAGTAAAAACCCTATGTGCATTGTTTGTGCACTTTGACTAGTCTTACGTAGACTAGTCATGATGGTTTAGTCAGCTTAACTTACCTCTTAAGTGATCATGTTGACCGGTTTGACTCAGACTAGTCATATTATTCTTATATCTTAGACTATCTAAGAATCAAGGGATCGTTTGATCAACTTAACCTACCTCTAAATACATGATTGCTTTGATTCAGTTAGTTAAGTTCTAACATTCTAAATACGGTTATATCAAGAAATAAGGTCTTTCAAAGGTTAATAACCGCACATTAAACCAACCCATATCATGAATTTCAGTTGGACAAGTTACGTGAGATAATTGATTTAGAAAAAAAAAAAAACTTTGACGACCTATGCATATTGAAAGTAAAATGAAATAATATAATATTATGGGGTAGGTTGATGGTGTTATTCTCCTAGCTAATTGGCCAAAAGCCCACCGGCTTCGTCGGCGATGAATTGAATTGAAGGCATGAAATGTAGGCAGCCATGTGGAAGGTTGTTGGTAAATATCAAACCATTTGCTTCAACCTTTTTACACCACCGTTTACTTTTCTAACCAAACACAACATACTTTTTTCAATGGTTTTTTCCTAATATTTTTCTAACACCAATTTGTTTGATTTATTTCTATTACTCCATGATTAGAACACCTTGGCCTTATGTGAAGTAATTAAATCGTATTATACATTTGGATACTAGTAGCCAAAAACCGTTCTTGATTAAAAAAGAGGGGGAATTTATGAGAGATATGTAAAGCATTTAACACGGTATAAATGAAAACTCTTAAAACACTTGCTTATGATAATTTGAAAAAATGGGAATTTGTGTAACAACTCGTTTGGTGACGATCGCGTGTTGGAGCACTGACGTAAAACGAATTTACAAGAATCATATAATCAACAAAGGGTAAATCGTGAAGATATAATTAATTAAAATATCAAATTTAGCATTTGAAGAAGATTATAACTAACTAGTTATAATCTGAGCTTAATAATATAAATTTTAACATTTCAAGAACTTTTAGTGAAAAGGTAAAAAGATTATCATTTCAAAAATTATTTTAAGTAAATAATAAAAGTGGATGATACCTTTTTAGTTAAATCCAAACTAAGAGCTTTTTACTACTGAAATACAACCCAAAGGACCAACCCCTCTTTAGTTAAATCCAAATGTAGTAATTCCAATAGAAATTGGTCTATCTTTGACAAAAATACGTCAATGGATGAATCATGAATGACAAAAAAATTCAAAAAAGAAAAAAATATACGACTAGACTATGTAGCATCTAAAATATTTTGAAAATTCATAATTTCATTTAAAATAACTAATAAGAAATTATTGCCTTTTCTAAATATAATATTCTGCATCGTAAAATAAAAAATAAAAAATAAAAATTAAGTTTCTTAGGAAGAAAAGAAATAAGAAGTTGACTTTTAATATAAAAAGAAAATAACTCTTACTTGCATGCCACATGTCCAACACATAGCTCTTTCGTCTAGTTCAAACATGTGACGTGTTTTTATTCTATATTTTTATTTTATTTAAAATTGATCGGTTAAGAATCTCTAAAAGAATAAATAATGACAGTTATATATACAATTTAATAAGTTACACTTGTGTCCTTTTCGTTTATATTAGTTTTCTGTACACATATATACTGTTAAAGAAGACACTTGGTTGATTTATGTGAAATAAACATTAAAAAAATAATATATAAATAAATAAATAAATAAATAAATAAATAAGTAAAATAAATAAATAAATAAATAAATAAATAAATAAATAAATAATAAATAAATAAATAAATAATTAAATATTCATGGTATGCATGGAATTTGAATTAACTATACTATATAACATATTTGTTTGTTAGACATGAATTTGGAATTTAATTCATTCCTTGTGTTAAACATACAACTTTAAATAATATAGTTAAAAGGTTAATGGCTAAAAAAACTACTAGAAACATAAGAATACTTCTTTTCTGGAACATAAAAATTTATTAATAGTCTAACAACAAAAGGTCAAAAAAATAAAAAGGAAAATTGCATTATTTCCCCTTGTAAAACAACTTAATTATGATATTATCCAATTAAAAATTAAAATTACATATATCCCTCCTTTAATCTTTTTAATTATATATTTACCCAATTCAGTAATTCACAACAAAAATTGTATATATCCCCTTTTTTAATTAAAAATTTTCAATTTGACCCATCAATTTATTTTATTAAAAAGAAATTATAGATTGACAATGCTACCTTGTCTTTATAAAAACTATTAGAAAAATTATATATATTCATATACATCCATTTTAGCTTGTTTTTTCCTTTTTACACACACACACACACACATACATATATATATATATATATATATATATATATATATATATATATATATATTGTAGTTTAATCATGTTTTGCTAATGAGTATTGTTATTTTCTTAAACTTTTTTTTCCTTTTTTGCGCTTTTAAATAATTTTAGTCGTCTATATTCAGTCTATTCTTCTTGATCAAGTTTATTGAGTAACAATAATACACTGCAATACAAATGCCAAACTTTTAATTTGCAAGAGAACCAAAAAATTCATGACAAATAAGAGTCACAAACAACCATGGGTAAAATGGTCATCCTAAGATCTATATTAATAAAAAGCCAGTGAGTAAATTTGAAACTTTTTACATTAAACGGGAAGTCATATATTATTTCCGTTTGAGTAAATTACACGGATAGTCTCTGTGGTTTGCACGTATTACAAGTTTAGTCCATACTTTTCAAAAGTTAAAGATACGGGCTTGAACTATGCATGATATGTACACTGGCAGTCCCCAACGCTAACTTAGGTCAAGTTTTTCTGTTAAGTCAATGCAAAATTATCAATATACCTCTAAATTTTAAAAATAATAATTTCTAAATATAACCAAACTTACCCCCACCCATCATACTCACCCCAACCCTCCATCTTCTTCTTCAATCTTCATCTTCTTCATTCATCTTCGTCTTCTTCGTTTTCATCCTCATGTTCATATTCATCACCATCACCACCACCTCTCCACCATCATATGAGAAATCAACCACTGTCATTGGTCTAAGTCTCTACCTCTTCCTTATTATATCTCTCCCCTTCACACACACACACACACTCTCTCTCTCTCTCTCTCTCTCTCTCTCTCTCTCTCTTTTAAGACCATCGGGCATAATGCCACCTCTCTTTCTCTGTTCAGATCTGATGTTGCAAGCAATGACGATGGTGGTGGGTTGAGGGTGTTAGCGGTGACGGTGGTGGTGGTTGAGGGTGTAGGCTGTGACAACCCGGAAAATTTCATGATTTATTTCATATAGTATTTATGTGATTTTTATACTACTTTTATTAATTTAATAATAATAATAATAATAATAATAATGATGATAATAATAATATTGTTATTAATAATAATAATTTATAAAAATTATTAAACTTAGATTTAATAAGTCCAGGGGGAAATTGTGTAAATTTTGAAACTTTAAAACAAAGTTTTTACATAAAATATTAAAACTAGTAAACTACAGGGACCATTTGTGTAATTTACCCAAACCGCCCCCCTTTTCCCCGTCGACCCACTGCCGTTCTCCGGCCAACTTCCGGCGAGCCTCCGGCGAAGCCAAATACACAAAATTAGTCGAATCCAACTCGATTAATCACTACCGACAACAGCATATGCGAGATTCGAACACTGAGACCCACTTCAATTTGAATAATACAATCGAAATAGTGCGATCTAGATACCTAACCCACTTCGGCCAAAAGTTTAGCCACAATCGATCGCATTAGCATTTTTATAAACAAAGTAATCGAGCACCCACGGATTTTTAATCGTTTAAAACCTTCCAACGAGTTCAATTTCAGCTAAAACAAACACAGAAACCACATTCGATCATCCTCATTAAACACGACCTGCAACATAGTCGAATCCCATCTTCTGAGTTCTATTTCATGAAATTAGCATAGGGCTTTGCATCTAGGACATCACACGAAGCTAACCACAAGGTTAATTGGGTTATCATCATCATTTGCACCTCGAATCATTTCTCCCCTGTCGCGGTTTGTTCTTCGCTGGGATTAACTTCAAGTCGAACACATACGGGTAATTGAATACACCTAAATACTCGTTTGATCATGGGGAAGAAAAGCCCCATGGATTCGATCGTTATCAACATCGAATTGGGTTTCAATTTTGGATTCAAATGTTTTAGGGTTCTTCGGATTTGGGGGAGTGTTGATGTTTGTGTTTAAGGGATTTAAAACCCGGATGTTACCGCCTCTGAGAGCCTTGGTTCACCGGTTAAGACACTGCCCCATAAACCAAGAGGTCCCGGGTTCGAACCCGGCCAACTCACATAATTTTTTTAGGCTTTTTGGACTTCTAAAAATATATAAAAAATCTCAAAAATTATAAAAATAATTTCTATAAACATTTCTTATTTAAAAGGTTACATAAATATTTTCTGTAAATTTATTTTATTTAAAAACCGTAATAATATGTATAAATTAATATTTATAAATATTACAAATAACTATTTTCATAAAAATGGACACTAGATCTTGCTTGATTATAACCATGAAAATTAAAGGAATTATATATTTTATAATTTCATCAATATTGTAACGAACATTTAAACAACGCGTCAAACCCTATACATAATATATACATAATATATTATGTATATATTAACCGGATAATACGTTATCGTAATAACATTTATTTCAAAAGATTACAAAGATATATACATAATATATTTAAACATTATCAGATGTTGAACCCTAGATTATAATTAAACTCAAACATATATATCAAATCGTTTGCGTCAAACCCAAACCGACCCGAATCCAACCAAATATATCTATTTGTATTTGAAGCCGTTTTAAAGACGTAATTACAATTAATAATAGGTGTCGAACGTGTTTGATTGTGCATTGCCTTATTCTGTGAAGCTTTTGTTCATAACTTCAATTCAAGGTGAGTTTACAGCCCCACTTTTACTTATATACTCTTTTGGGGGAGAGAAACATGTTGTTTCATAAACGTTACATTACATTGGATTTTTGTAATACTGCATATACTTGATACTATGGTGTTATACTTGCCCAACGGACCGTTAATATGGACTTAGCGAGGTAATTGTTAGTAGTACTACTGGGATTGACATACCCCACCCGGGCTAGTCGCGCTAGCACAACGTTCGTCAAACGGGTGAACAGTTAGCCTAATTACAAGTGTTGTGGTGTGTGATCCACATCCGGGCCTGTTTTATTATTTGATTACATATCAGCTCGGCCGCGACTTCATACACATAGTGATCATTATGGACTAGCTACCCTTATATGATTTAATTACTAAATCAGGGAATTTCATTATACTTATCGGATTACATAATCGGGAATTTCATTATACTTATCGGATTACATAATCCGGGAATTTCATTACTGATACTTATCGGATTACATAATCCGGGGATTTCATTACAGATACTTATCGGATTACATAATCCGGGGATTTCATTACTGATACTTATCGGATTACATAATCCGGGAATTTCATTACTGATACTTATCGGATTACATAATCCGGGATTTCATTACAGATACTTATCGGATTACATAATCCGGGGATTTCATTACTGATACTTACTGTTTTCTGATAAACCTGTGAACTCACCAGTCTTGTACTGAGATTTTGCATGTTTTCTCTCAGGACATTGATGTGGCACATTTAGGAGCACAGCATCCACCGCATGTCATTCCGCATTCATCTCAAACTGTTTTCCATAATTAATTCCATGTAATAGATTGGACGCGTGTTTGCGTGTTCCAAAAACCGTTGTTAAATGTTTTCCTGTTTTCGCTTCCGCACTACTTAAATATATTTGGTTTGTTTCATTAAAATTAAACAACTTATATGATTTGTAATTATCGATTCGCTTGGTGTAACTGATGCTTATCTAAGATCCTGGTTGTGTCACACGCCTGACGGTAAAACCCCATACGTGGAAAATGAGGGTGTGACATAGGCGGCGATGTTGGTGGTGGGTTCAAGGTAGAGGAAGTTGTCGAAGTGGGTTGAGGGTATAGGCGACGACGTTGGTGGTGGGTTGAGGGTGCAAGCGATGATAGTGGTGGTGGGTTGAGGGTAGAGGCAACAACATTGGTGGTGGGTTAAGGGTGCTGCAATAACGTTGGTGGTTGGTTGAGGGTGCAGACAGCGACGGTGGTGGTGGGTAGAGGGTAGAGGCGGTGGTGGTGGGTAGAGGGTAGAGGCGGTGGCTGCGGGCCGGGTAGAGGCGGCGATGGTGGGTGTTGAATGTGGAGAAGATGATAAAAAAGGGTATTTTGGGATTTTAAAAAACTAACAGAGAAAGTTAACATTTGTTAATATCAGGCCCGTTAGCATGCACTAATTCTTACATAGTTCAGGCCCTCATATGTAATTTATTGAAAGTAGGGACTAAATTGCAACACGTGTGTACTTCAGGGACTATTCGTGTGTAATTTACTCTTTTACTTTTAAGTTGGGTAAATTTGAAATAAAGTAGATTAAAGAAGATGATAAATGCACTTTTAGATTTGAGTTGGGTAAAAATACAATTAACAATATTTATAAGGGGATATATGCAATTACTCATAAAAACTAGTGTTACGATAAATTAATGAAGTAGAAGAACAATTCTAATATCAAACTTTCATTAGGTATTGAGTTGCAAGTAAACTTCAAGAACACTTAATAGCATCAACCAACAACCCTATTGATTATAGAAATTGAGTCTGCTCTTTTAAAACATTTTTGTTGTACAACTTACAAAAATTGAACTTCTCACCTCAATTAGAATGGAGATTGCATACATATCACCAACCTCATCTCAAACCAAAATCACTTGAGATCTTCTAGGTTGGACAAAAGGTTGTTCTCACATGTCCAAATGTTATGTGGATCAGGTCTTGCATTGATAGGGGTACGTATATAACTATCTACTATACAGTACAAGAATAAGCTCATTAGCGGCGACATTTGTCGCCGCTATTGATACTATATGTCGCCGCTATTAGTATTAGCGGCGACATGTCGCCGCTAATAAGTCGCCGCTAATGATTCGTCGCTAATGTGGAAAATATCGCCGCTAAAGAGTCGCCGCTAAAGATGTCGCCGCTAATTCCATCATTTGCGGCGACAATATCGCTGCTATAAATTCAAATAAAAAATTCCGGGAAGGACTTTTAGCGGCGACACATGTCGCCGCTAATAGTCAATTTTTCATTTTAATTTTTTTTATTTTTTTAATTTCCATTTTTATAAACCAAAAAAACCTGTAAATAAAACCAAATTTCCAGATTTCCCAACACCACAAATAACATAAGTATTAAGAAGTACAATACGAGTTTTAACAACACAAATAACATAAACATACAAGTTGTTTAACTTCAACTTCTAATGTCGTTAAAATAAACTAAACCGCTATCCTATTCATTGTCCTCGTCCGAATCATCATCTTCATCAACTTGTTGTGTACCTTTTTGGGAGGCAATAAGTTGCGTCATTTGTGACATAAAGTTTGCATTTTGAAATAAACTTGCAATTTGTGCCTACAAAACAAAACATACATTATAAGTTATGGTATTTGCTTCTTAGTATAACTTTAAGTATATAATGATACACCAACACCTTGAAGTGTGTTTGTATCACCCATTTCAACCATAATGTACATAATTCAACTTAAATTTACCATTTTGACCCGTTTTAACTCAAATTAATAGGGTTTTAACTATATCAAGTGTGTTTGTATCATTTTGACCTATTTCAACCATAATGTACATAATTCAACTTAAATTTACCCATTTTGACCCGTTTTAACTCAAATTAATAGGGTTTTAACTATATCAAGTGTGTTTGTATCATTTTGACCCATTTCAACCATAATGTACATAATTCAACTTAAATTTACCCATTTTGACCCGTTTTAACTCAAATTAATAGGGTTTTAACTACATCAAGTGTGTTGTATCATTTTGACCCATTTCAACCATAATGTACATAATTCAACTTAAATTTACCCATTTTGACCCGTTTTAACTATATCAAGTGTATTTGTATCATTTTGACCCATTTCAACCATAATGTACATAATTCAACTTAAATTTACCCATTTTGACCCGTTTTAACTATATCAAGTGTGTTTGTATCATTTTGACCCATTTCAACTATAATGTACATAATTCAACTTAAATTTACCCATTTTGACCCGTTTTAACTATATCAAGTGTGTTTGTATCATTTTGACCCATTTCAACCATAATGTACATAATTCAACTTAAATTTACTCATTTTGACCCGTTTTAACTCAAATTAATAGGGTTTTAACTACATCAGGTGTGTTTGTATCATTTTGACCCATTTCAACCATAATGTACATAATTCAACTTAAATTTAGCCATTTTGACCTGTTTTAACTATATCAAGTGTATTTGTATCATTTTGACCCATTTCAACCATAATGTACATAATTCAACTTAAATTTACCCATTTTGACCCGTTTTAACTATATCAAGTGTGTTTGTATCATTTTGACCCATTTCAACCATAATGTACATAATTCAACTTAAATTTACCCATTTTGACCCGTTTAAGATAAACCAACAATGATACATTTAACAACTTAAAGATAAAACGTATAAAACTTTAATACCTCTGATAATGTCTGAGGTGTTTGTTCCTGATCAGGAACAAACGAAGTCGACCCTGCAGATGAAGACGGTTTACGCCCAATCCCTCTAATATGCCCGCGGCGTTCTCCCAACACCGACTCAAAAACTTCAACCTCGTTCAGTGATGAACTATTTCCTTCGTTTTGGGATTGACTTAGCTCATCAAACCGTCCTTTGAGCTGATTCTATATTAATTAACAAGAATTCATTTAATATATATATATATATATACACAAAGTCTTCATCTTTAATATTTCAAAACTCTACTTTATATAAAACTTACGTATTGTTGCTCAGCTATCTCCGTATCAAAGCTCCCATCTTTACTGGTATGAGCATTCTGAAATGCCTCAAGTCTGCTCTTATTCTGATTAACATTTAAAAGCATATCATATATTAAATAAATACTTATCTACAATACACATACAAATAATTAAATCATTACCTTCTTGTAACAATAACTACTATACGAGGCAGTCCCACCACGATTAGTGTATTGTTGTTGTTGCCGGTTTGCTTTGTTTAATGATGAGGCTTTTCTGTGTCCGTCACTTAAGAAAAAATCAATTGTTTTGCTCCAATTTTCATGATTCATTCCCTTTGGAGGGTTGAGCCTTGCTTGTTCCACATCTTCATATCCTCCAACACGATCAAAGTGTCTTTTGGCAACGTTTTTTCGATCTCTGAATCGTTTGAGATATACAGAACGAATGCCACCCTCAATCTGATCAAAATCTCATCAAAATCAAAGCGTCGCTACATTTAAGTTAAAACAAAATGAAGTTAGTTAAATAAATACCGAACAATAAACATAAAACATAAAAGTTACCGCCATATGCTCATCCAACGCATTCTTCTGAGCATCAGAAAGATCAGTCCACGAACGAACATTAAAGGGATAATTGGCCTCCATGTATATCCCAAACTCACGAACAAACATATCGTTAAGTTCACCGACTGGGCTATATGTAGCAGCTCTATCAAAAGGAAGAGATAAAGGTCCTCCTTTCTTTTCTAACTCATGCTGTAACTTTTTATTTTTGGCCTTCCCTCTTCTTTTCGGGTAAGGCGAGCCTGCATTTATATTAAAAAAGCAATACTTACAATATATATTAATAATAAATAAATAAACATGAAAATATAATACTTACCATCCAACTGATGACTTCCGGGCCCACCAAAAGGAGGAATCGGTGGATCCCCCGTGCCATCACCTCCATGGCTCATTACATCAGCCATGAGATGTATCAAAACAATCCAAAAGATATCATGTCTGTAAAAATTAGAAGATATAAAACATCAAAATTAAAATAAGAATAAAGTTTTCAACTACAACAAGATATCATGTCTACAAAGTTTTAGATTAAATATATACTTAATCGGAGTCTCCCTCATATACTTCAGTCTCGCTGTAAGACCCCTCAGTGTCATAATCAAAATCCTCTTCATCATAATCACCCTCGTCCTCAGACATCACATTAGCAGTAACATTTGGTGGATTAACTTCACTTGCAATTTCGCCATCGGTGACATTATCAACATTTTGAAAGTATTGGGTGAAGTCAATGAAAAGTACATTATTAGATGAAGAATGATTATGAACGACGTCAAGATCTTCTGTTAATTCATTATCAACATTTTGAATGTTTTCCACGAGTTCATCATTGGATGGCGGTCGATCCCAAATTTTACGATGATTACATTCTCGACGACCCACCGGTGATTATTGCTTTGCTTTCTCCGAGAAGGTTCTCGGATGTAGAATACTTGTTTAGCTTGGGAAGCAAATATGAGTTGATCGTCTTTGTCCAATTCACGTTCGGTGTTGATACTGGTGATATTATTGTCGTATGAAACACCCCTTCGAGTATCGAACCATTTGCAACGAAATAGGACAGTTGAATACCCATTTGCATAGCACAACTCAATAATCTCTTCAACTTGGCCATAATATTTCTCACCATTCTCACCCTCCACTAAAACACCTGAGTTTTGTGTTGTGCGTTGCGCGTCACGTGCAAGTACCATAAACCTAACACCGTTGACTATGCAAGCAGAGTAGTTATAGGCTTTTATATCCGCACCCATTGAAAGAGCATACAACTCTGAGTGAAAATCTGGAGAATTTTGTATTTTCATCGAATAAACCTAAGAAAATAATGTGTTAAATATAAATTACCTAACAAATATAAACCTATGAGATTTTTATACACGGAATACCTTCTCTAAAAACCATGATGGAAATTTGATTATGACATCCTCATGTGGGCGTTCAGATTTGAATTCACTATATTGTTGACAAAATATATAACAGGTGAGGAACGAAATATATTTAAGTAACGTTTAAAACTTAAAGATAGGAACTCTTACTTCATATAGTCTCTAACTTCTTGACAACTATCGAGGACAAACCATTCTAGCTTCAGTTTTTCGCTAGGAGAAAGATATTTCATCTTTTTTGCGCTAGCCGGACGATATTTTGACTCAAATGCAAATATCTTTCTCTTTTCAATAATGATATCCTCATATCTATCAGGGTGATTGAACTGAGTATCAACATCTCGAAGGTACCTCGAACAAAATGATAAAGCTTCTTCAGCAACATAACCTTCAGCTATATAACCTTCTGGTCTTGCCTTGTTTCTGACATAATTTTTTAGTTTTTTCATATACCTTTTAAACGGATACATCCATCTCATACACACTGGACCAACACGAATCGCTTCATCAGGTAAATGCAAAACCAAATGAACCATAATGTCAAAAAACGCTGGAGGATAGATCAATTCTAACTTGCACAATATTATAATAATTGCCTCCTTAGCTTTCTTCATATCGTCAATTAATAGTGTTCTGGAGCAAAGTTGCTTAAAAAACGTACACAAATCAACTATTGGTGTATAAGTATCTTTGGCCAAAACCCTCTAACACCAATCGGTATTAACCGTTGCATGAGAATATGATAGTCATGAGATTTCAACCCAGTAATGTTAGTATTATTATCTATCACTCTCTTGCTGATATTAGATCCAAACCCATCAGGCAGTTTTACATTTTTTATAAACTCACAAAATAACTTTCGATCACTAGTCTTCAATGAGTATTTCGGGTGGGGGCTATACCACTTGCCATTTTTTTCTCTAACCATTGCCTACTCTGAATATTTAGATTTTTCAAGTCAACCCGTGCATTTGGTGTATCTTTGCTCTTTTCATTCATTAGAAGAGTACCTAGCAAACTATCACACACATTTTTCTCTGTATGCATCACATCTAAGTTGTGTTTTAGCTGTAGAGAAGACCAGTACTCAAGTTCAAAAAATATGCTTCGTTTGGACCAATTTAACTCATACTCCTCCCGCTTTGATTTAACACCTCCAAAATCAGGATGTTTCCCCGGTAAACGGTGGCGGAGCCGATTAAATTGAGTTTCTATGTCAGTATCACTAAATTGTTTCGGAGGGGATCTTATCTCGGGTTCCCCGTTGAAGTCCAAATTTGTTCTGCATTCATGGTTTGCATCTAAAAATCGACGGTGACCAACATAAACGACTTTATTTGTGACACGCATTGAAGGAGTGTCTTCGTTACAAGTCGGGCATGCTTTGTAGCCCTGCCCGCTCAACCTGATAGACTACTACGAGCCAGAAAGTCGTTTATAGTCCATAACAAAGCCGCCCTCATTATGAGAAATGTGTTTGTCGCCATGTCTTTAGTACGTACGCCCGACACCCACAACTGCTTAAGCTCATCCACCAATGGCCTAAGAAAAACATCCATGTCCTTCCCGGGGATTTAGGACCAGGAATCAACAATGACAACATGAATGACGACTCCTTCATGCATAACCATGGAGGCAGATTGTATGTCCTGAGTATAACAGGCCATGTGCTATGAGCCGAACTCATGTTACCAAATGGAATGAAACCGTCAGCTGCAAGTCCTAGGCGGACGTTTCGAGGTTCTCTCGAGAAGGTAGGGTACTTTATATCAAAATCTTTCCATGAATAACCATCAACAGAATGACGCATCGTACCATCTTCTGATCGTCCGGTATTATGCCAAATCATATCTTTTGCAGTGTGCCTTGAAGAATACAAGCGGCGTAGCCTGGGGGTTAAAGGAAACCATCGTAACACCTTGTGAGGTAACTTTTTGCCCTTTGTATTTGTATCGACCCACCGACTCTCGTTACAAACTGGACAATTTTGTAACAATAGATTTTCTGCCCAGAAAAGAGCACAATCATATTTGCATACGTGTATCGACTCATACCCTAAACCGATCTTCTTTAATGTCTTCTTGGCTACATAGTGAGAGGAGGGAATTTTGTTACCTTCCGGATGTGAAGACTGCAACAACTCAAGGAGCTCATCAAATGAGCTATTGGTCCATTTATTTTTCACCTTAATAATCATAAACTTTGCTAAAAAGTCAAGAGAAGAAAACTTAGTACAACCAGGATATAATTCTGATTGAACTTCCTCTAACAAGTCCTCAAAATCATCACGCACACCACTACTCTCTTCCATAACGTCTTCGATAACGTCAGCCATTTCGTTTATTGGCTCAACATCATTTACAACCACAACTTCAGGAATTAAACTTTCACCATGATAGATCCAATCCTTTACGTCCGACACATGCCCCATATTTCTAAATGATATTTCATTTTAACCCATCCTAATAATTAAGTATTCTGACATTTCCTACACGGACATCTAATCAGGCCATATTTGTCGATATATTTTTCACTCATATCGATAAAAGAGCTGAGTCCTTGCTGATACTCGGGCGATCTACGGTTCGGATTAAGAATCCAACTTTTATCGACAGACATGATTACAGCACTGCAATATAATTTACAATTTAAATGGAGTAATATAATCATTGTGATTAAAATAAGATCACGAAACCTAAAATGAACAACAATTAAAAGCCAATTTATTGTACGTCAATTTCTAATAATGAACAACAATTAAAAGCCAATTTATTATTGTTTTTGTTCTAATAATAAAGTACAAGAAAAGGATATTTAATTAACAGTCAAGACATTATGCTCTAAGTTATTTGAAATTAAAAAGAACACCCTTCATTGATAGCAATAATGTAATATTGTAAACCCTTACATCCATACATACATACATACACATATATACATACACATCTCTATGATTGTTTGTAAACTCAATGTGATTTGTTAAATGCCTTAAACTAAAGGTATATATCCAGTTAGTGTAATCTGCCATGCACACAAAAAGACCAACTATAATAAAATATCTAACTAATTTCTAATACAAGCACAATCTAACACTAACCAACTAATTTCAAAAATTAACCATTTCTAACACTAATCAAACTAATATAATTTTAACAACTAACTAAGCACAATCTAAACTAAAAAAATTAAAAAAAATAAAAAATACCAGATCTGGTAGTAGTGGCGACCGAACAGAAGCAGCAGCGGCGACGATGGTCAGATCGCGCGTGGTTGTGACCGGTGGTGGCTGGTGGGTGGCTGGTGGGTCGCGCGCGGATGGTGGTGGTCGGATGGTGGCTGCTCGAAGTGGTGGCTGAAGACTGCGGGCGGATGGTGGTGGTCGGATGGTGGCTGCTCGAAGGGAGGATGGATGCGGCGGATGATGGCCGGAGTTGCTCGAAGGGAGTATTGCAACTGGTGATGGAGGGAAAGTGAAGAAAAGGGGCAAAACAACGCGCGTACATCGAAACACCATTAGCGGCGACGCGTCGCCGCTAATGGCGTCGCCACTAAAGGTTTAATGTACGATTAAATCGTAGTTGTTCGATGTAACAGATTTGGACGGCTAGATGTTGGTCAAAAAGTGAACGGTGGATCGCAACTTTTAGCGGCGACATGTCGCCGCTAAAGGTGTCGCCGCTAGTAGGTGTCACCGTTAATGGTGATGTCGCCGCTAAAGGCGTCGCCCCTAATACGCGCGTTTCTTGTAGTGATAGGATCACATTCTAAAATAAATTAATTTTGCTTATTTACTAATTAACTAATTAGATTAATACATAAAGATTTAATCGTAAAAGATACTTGCCTTAAAAATAAATCTACAGAAATACATTACACCGATTCATTATTTCTCTAAGTACTGATAATCAATGTTATTCATTTATATTTGTACTCATTATTTCATCAAATGATAGTATGTACAGTTTTGAATCTCATATCGTATTTAAATTAATGCTTACCTGATAAAATTGCTTAGTGTATGTTGTTTTAGGATATTACATTATTTGTTGTTTTGTGAGCATGTCTAACAAAACCTTAGTAAAATATGTGTTTTTTGCTTGCTTTCCTATCATTAGAGTGGTATACGACTCATGATGTTTTTGCTTAGTATTGGCTTTTCACTCATGTATCATTCTTACTAAGACTATCAAATTGCTCGACGCTCATCATTCACTCGATGATCTGTCGAAAACTGCATTTCCGATTTACAACTCGGTTGTAAATGAGCCGATCAGATTGGTTAGGTTTGTAAACAAGCCAAACACGAGTAAAGGTCCGCTCAGTTTAGTTCGGCTCGAATTATGTTTTTAAATTTTATATGCATATATATATATACATATATATATATATATACAAATATACATTATGTTATAGTATATATATATATATATACACAAATATACATTATGTTATAGTTTTATACATTCTACTCTATTAAATTTGGGTAACTATATACAATATACAATCTATATCTCTTAATACTAGACAATCGACACAATAAAAAATTAAACATCAAATCTAAAATAAAATATTGTCGCTAAGGGATATAGTCTTTGACCTGGATTGTTATTCATAAACATAATGATGGGATGAGATGTGACTGTTTTTTAAGGTATGAAAACTTAAGACCAAAAATAAAATATTAAGTCGATCAGCTTGCTTGGTTAAGGTCGATTCATTAACAACCCTAATCCTCACACGTCTTTTCTTTAACATGCATGTGGCTAACATCGATTAAATATATACTCGAGTGCCAGTTACGTGATATACGAGTGCGTCATGTATGATTGATGCAATTGTTGACATAATACCTTACAACATTCACAGTGAATCCCTAAAAATATGTGAGTGTGCTTGGTATATTATAAACAAACAAACAAACCTAGTATATCCCACTCAAGAGCAGGGTCTGGGGGGGTAGGTGGTGGCAAGTCTTTCCTCTAGCCAGATAGTTAGAGAGACCGCTTCCAAAGAGACCCCCGACTCGATAACAAAAGCAATAAAGCTAGCAAATCAACATATAATCAAACATATGATATAAGCTATATGATACCTGGTACCGCACCCATCATACAACAAACATTTAAATATCATCAAAAAGAAATATAAAATGAACAAGCATGCATCAGGAAGCAGTAAGTTTTCCCTAAAAATGTCGAAGTGTACTACATACACATCAGGCCCCGTAACAAGTAATCAAAGTCCCTTCCTAGCTACAGAAACCACTAAAAGTCCTTAATTTTAATTCTACGTCTCCACTCGCTCCTATCCTCGATCATGTGCTCAGAGAGGTGCAAGTGTACCATATCTCGCCTAATTATCTCTTCCCAAGTCAACCTAGGTCTTCCTCTACTCTTCCTACCCTCTATGACGATGTTCTCCACTGCTCTGACCGGTGCTGTCATTGGTCTCCTCTTGACATGTCCATACCACCTTAATCTTCCCTCTCGTATTTTATCTGCAATACAAGCCACTTCTAACTTCTGTCGAAACACTTCGTTTCTTATCCGATCCAGTCTTGTATGGCCACACATCCACCTTAGCATTCGCATTTCCGCAACCTCTATTTGTTTCTCGTGCGATTTCTTTATGGCCCAGCAGTCTGTTCCATATAGCATAGCTGGGCGTACCATGACTCTGTATAGTTTTCCCTTAAGTTTTGCTGGAAACCTCTTATCACATAGGATCCCGGATGCTGCTCTCCACTTGCACCATCCTGCTTGGACACGGTGAGCTACATCGCTGTGTATCTCTCCGTCCTCCTGCAGGTACGAGCCCAGGTATTTGAACCTAGATGTCCGTGGGACCGGCATACCCTGGATACTGATTTGGGTGTCCTCTTCCTCGTCGCCACCAAAGTTACAATGCATGTATTCCGTCTTAGAGCGACTTATCGTTAATCCTCTGTTCTCCAGCGTTGCTCTCCACTGCTCTAGCTTGTCGTTAAGCATCATTTTAGATTCTGATATTAAGACAATATCATCCGCAAAGAGCATGCACCACGGGACTGACTGTTGTATAGACTTAGTCATCTCATCCAACACTAGTGCGAAGAGAAATGGGCTCAATGCCGATCCTTGGTGGAGTCCCACTTCCACTGAGAATGAGTCTGTGTCTCCTACCGGTGCTCACACACGCGTTTTTGCCCCGTCATACATATCCTTTATTAATTTGATATACCTCTCTGGCACCCCTCTAAGTCGTAGAGTTTCCCAAATTAGTTGTCGCGGTACACTGTCATAGGCCTTTTCTAGGTCGATAAATACCATATGGAGGTCCCTTTTCTTTTCTCTGTATTTTTTCATTATCCTTCTTATGACGTGTATGGCTTCTGTCATAGAGCGTCCTGGCTTCTGTGCTTGGTATATTATATGAAATGGTTTTGAGTTGTTGTGAGTGAAGGAGCGAGAAAATGTTATTGTTGATTGGAATATTTGAAGAATCACTGTTCAATTCTTATAAATTTTTTAATATTTTTAAAAGTTGTTGCGAGTGAAAGAGAGAAAAAATTAATGATAAAGATATAAAAAATATTATTTAATTGAAAATGAGAGAGAAAATATAGTACGTTTTAGTGTAATTATACGGATAAAGATAATGAATTACTATGAATGCTCTTAGTTTGCTACTTAAGGGCACACATTTTCATAATAAGTATCTCTAAATTTGAGAATTTAAAAAAAAAGTTTTAAGTTTAAAGTGTAAGAAGTAATATTAACCGTTAATCTTTTTAGTTAATAATTAAGATCAAATTATAGGGTAGAAGTTTGTTAGATGAGTATTTTGATCGTGGCCATTTTTGTTGACTTTTTTTAGTTCTCCCGTTTTTTAAACGTTCATAAATTTTATATACGATCTTACTTTTTCTATATAGAAAACAAATTATAAAACGAACATTTTTTATCTTTAAAACGAATACAATATTGTTATATAAAAATATAATAATTTTTTATGTTTTTAAGCTCATATGGTTTATGATTGTCATTTTGTCTTTAGTATAATTTTATTGTGTCTTTTTGTTAGCTATTGTATTTTTCTAAAGTGATAAGTTCTAAAAAAATATAATGATAAAATTAATCTAATGCATAAAAAACAATGATAAAATAACATAAAATAATGTATATAAAATATAAAACACAATGATAACATGTCTCATTGTATTTTTGAAATTGCCATTGCATTAACTTGGATGCTATAGGTTTCGAGAAAAATCGGTGAAATAAGATTATTGTGTACTTTTAATTATAAAACACAATAATAAATAACCACAAGTTTACATAATCTATAAAAAATAATGACAATATAACAATATAACACATTGTATTATCTTGAAAATGTAAGTTTTAAAAATAAATTGATGAAATAAAAATATTGTGTACTTCTTATTGTAAAATATATTGATAGATAAAGATTTATATAATCTATAAAACAATGACAAAAATAACATAAATTAATATAAATATAAAACATAATGATGAATACATATAATAAATAGTAAAAAAATATATGACATAAATATATGACATATAATAAAAAAATATATGACATATTGAAATGATATTCGACACAAATAACTTATATTTGACACAAATAACTTATATTTTTATAATTACTCCATAAACTTGATTATTAAAAAATTACAGAAATACCACTAACTATTTGAGCATTTAAGCTTTACGTATGTTTCTCTAAATAGTGTAATGAACATATTCAAAAAATTAAAGCACTGTAGAAAGCAACTATAACGGTTTTTTTTTATTTTTATTAGAGATTTATATGACGATTTACGTACTTATTATATGTATAAGATTAAATTGGTTTATATATATTTATGTATGTGGCCCGACTTGCGCTGGATCGATTCAAAAAAATAATATTTAACGATACAAGAACGACCATTCAAAAATTTCGACCTTCAGAAAAAAGCTTTTGGTTCGTCACTACATTACATTGTCAAATTTTCTGTAGATATGTAGTAGTTTAAAATTATGATTACTTTCAACAGTATGCTCGTCACTTTCGGATTGAATTTCTATCCAAAGTGACCTTTGATTCGGCAGTTTTGTCTTCTTTTAGTATCTTAACACGCAAAAGAATTGTATTAACAAATGATACACAAGTTTTATTTTATTAATTCCTAGTAAGCACAATCCTTGAAAGTCTTTTATGGAAGCAATTAAGTTCAATCTTTTTGCTACATTGTATACTACCGTAGGTTGTGATTCAATATAAACGCCTTATGCATGTCCAAATATAAACTAGTTAAATTTCACCAACACCAATAAAGCTTTTCATAATATTCTATTAATTATAACTATCTCATGAAATTTAAAGATTATTAATTTAATAAAAATAAACACCAAATGATACTTGTGAATATACTATCAACAGCCATACGCTTGTATAGTAATTTTGCAAAATAATTTATCATTATTCCAAGTATACTATCAATTAGCATACGAAAAGTTTACATTTCGTGTAATGTTTTCCTTGGGATTTTTGCTAATAATTTTGTCAATATTTTACCTTCTTGTTAGTTGCAATATTTTAATGGGTTATTGGGTTTTAATAACCATAAATTTTCATTTATTGGCTATGATTACTTCTAATTCAAGAAAATATTTACAGACACTTCAAAACTTAAGATTATTTTCCTCTAATGATACCATAATAAATGACTATTAACCCCGTTAGTATTGTTGATAACATGAAGCTAACTTTGAGCCAGCCTTTAACTCCGCCATCGCTCAGCCTTCAAAAAATCATTTTATAGTGTCAAGCCTCCATCGTCACCTGATATCTACCTCCAACAATTCAAGTGGTTCAGATCATGAGCTGGTGTGCATAAGTTTTAGATTCATTGACTTTACGATAGATTTCAACTTTCTATTTATTATTTTTATAAAACAAGAGGCTCCCATTATAAAAAAAACTAATGGGGTTAACTTTCAGTTACAAAGAAATAGTTGGAAAAAATAAGCCCAAAGTTGAGATTGTCTGTAAATATTTTATGAGTTGAGATTAATCTGACCAATAAATAAAAGTTTAAATTATTAAAATCCAATAACCTTATTTTAAATGATGTACAAACTAAATTTTTATATCTATATTATATTATAATATATTTAAGAAGAAGAAATTGTCCTTTTTTTACATTAATTTTAAGAGTTTATATAAGAGAACAAAACTGTCTTT
The DNA here is from genome assembly GCA_024085815.1 of Flaveria linearis. Lineage (NCBI taxonomy): Eukaryota > Viridiplantae > Streptophyta > Magnoliopsida > Asterales > Asteraceae > Flaveria > Flaveria linearis. The sequence goes on from CM044009.1 coordinate 6,296,070, forward strand.
CATGAATATGATTAACTATATTTTACACATACCAATTATATGATTATAATTATTGACTTTTAAATCAATTTCTTCTATGAGCTTTAGATCAGTGTAACTTTTTCATATACTAATATATATATATATATATATATATATATATATATATATATATATATATATATATATATATATATATATATATATATATATTTAAAATAACATAAAATAAACGAGCATTTATTTTCTTTGATTTAAGGATGGTATTGACATGATTTTAAGTCATTAAAAAAATTAAATGTTTTCATCGTTGGATTGTGAAGGCAACCCTCTAGTAATTATACATGGATTTTGTTACATTTAACATGTACGTATAAATTTTATAATAATTTATCGTAAATATTATCTCTTAATAATAAAAGCAGAGCACAAACAACTACTGATAATTTTATTTCGTACAGGCAAGCTTGTTTAAGAGATGAAGATTTGATAAGTTATTCAGGTTCAATCCTCAGCACTATCGGATTAGGCTTCTGGACCACCAACACCTCGGGTCATTATTTACCTCTCACATGATGGGACCAAGACAGTTTGAATGAGTGATTCATTGCTAAGATTTTAAGAATTTTGAGAAGTATTAATAATAAATTATAAAGTTCGTATCCTTATTTATTTACATTTTTATTAAATGTAAAATTGATTAAACAAATAAACTTTTCTAATGTTGCATAAATTATGTTTTTATAAAGATATAATTTGGTCGGGAAAGGAAAAAACATGCTAAAAGTCGCGTAACACACCAACCTTGCTTTTGATAACAAAACTCTCAAATTTTCTAATATTGGATTTAAGAGATTACGTTTCAATAAATATAAAATATTGTGACATACCTACAAAGAATTTCAAGAAAGTAAATCTAAAACCATTGTTGACCTACAATAACAATAAACTATTCAACACACATTTGTGCCGGCAAATAAATAAACATTTCTTGTGTCGCGTATATAATAATATGCGCTTTATGTTTTTTTATTTGCCTACAGTGCATGGTAACAATATTTTTGTTTAAAAGAAAACATTGCGCGCGTACCTATGATCATTCACATTTTTTTATAAATTTTTATGCTTGATTTTGGTGTTATTCTTTTAATAAAATAAACATTCACAAAAATAGGAATCGGGTTTTCTAGACTATTTCACTATATTAAAGGTACTTCAATTTTTTGTAATTCTCATAAGAAGCATCCAATTGGATATATATAAATCTTGTAACTAACTTTTTCTATATGTTATATTTTTTTTCACATTGAATGATCTAGATGGAAAATATATGAGTCTGAATCGGTTATTTAATGATAATTAATTAAACTGAACAGTCTTGAAATTTAGTAACGATTACATGATTTTTTTTTATTTTTATCTCGTACTTCAAATGCAATTAGAAGGAATAATCATTAAATACTAACTAAAATTCATATATGTCAAGTCATTTAATTTAAAAAAGTTATACATATATACAAAAAGTTTCACAACAATATTGGAACACATATTAAAGTGGAATAACTTTATTAAAGAAAAAAGTTTAAAGGAACTTAATAGAACACTTAAAAACATGAATTTACTATGCAAATGTTAAAAAAGTATATGCATATATAGATATCGACACAAAAAAGATATTAATTTTATTATTACCAAATCTTGAGTAATAGTTGTTGAAATTTATATATTAAAATTTTGATCAATTACATTCAAGTATTCAACATTGTTACATGATAATATGACTTTCTCTGTAAAAAAACTTCGGCTGTCTCTCTTTCTCTCTCTAGATTTCTTCCTCAAGTAGTTGACATTGAAGAGCCGATCACATAGTCATTGGCGTGCCACTCACTTCTCCAATATTTCTGTTTCATACCCTTTTACTCTCACAAACTTTCCCACTTCAATCTTTCTTCATCATCTTCAATTCTTCATGCACACACACATATATATACCTCCACATTTCATTCTCTAAACCTTAATATACACCATTTTCTTTAAAACCCTAATCAAGATTCAAGAAACCCTGAAAACATCCCTCAAATGGCGCCTCTTTCTTCGTTCACCGGTCCACAAGTTTCATATTATAAGCACATTCTTGTTCTTGTCGTCATCGTTCTTCTCTTCATTCCAAGCTTAGGGACGAGCCGCGGGTACACGATGATGCAGCCCAAGCACCATTGGAGACATAATGATGCAGTTTCAGACAACCCTAATTTGTTTTTCGGTATGCTACCCAAAGGGAGACCTGTCCCACCTTCTGGTCCTTCAAAAAGGCACAATTCAGTGGTCAATTCAACACCGAATAACTGATGTATGATCCAATATATAAAGGTTTCTTTTTATAGTTTCTTGAAAAAGATAGGTTTGGGAAATCTGCTCGAGATTGCGCGATAAAGGGTTAGGGTTGAAACGGATCATACAATCGAGAGTTAATCTTTTTGGGTTACGAATTAGTAGGATATATGTATTGATCGATTATACTGTATAGGGGAATTAGAGATTGTTTACTTGGATTAATTAAGATGAAATTAGTTGTTTGGATTATGAAATGATTGTATATATTAATGGATCCATGGTATGTTAATTTATTGATTTTATTTGGGTGTATTTGCTCATCAATCTGTATGTATATATAATTTATGGATTGTTTTGCAATATTTGGCTCCCTGTATATCTGTATCTAAAGTTAAAAAGCAAAGATGATTGCTGTTGAGTGATTGATAGTTGACTTTGTATAGGCGTATGTTTCTTTTCACGGTTAACATCATGCAATAATAACATATGATCTTTCTTTTACGGAAATTTTGCACACATCGCTGATTTTTTTAGGGTTATCAATTCAAACGGTTACGGTTAGGGCTAACCGTGACCTTTCAGTCGGGTGTAAGACCTAACTGTCACGGTGGGGCCTAACCGTGACTATTAGGGTCCAGACACCCCTCGTGATCAGTTGCAATTATTGGGTGTGTAATTAATGTGGGAATTGATTGTGCGCAGATTGGACGGTTAGGGTTTTGGAGGTCTATATGTCACGGTTTGGCCAAACCGTGACATATTGTATATATTTTCAATATTTTTCTAATCATACTAGTTTGTTTTTATTTTTATTTTATCACACGGTTAACCTAATCGTAACATACGAGTTTGGGTTTTGTGTTTATTATTAATTTATCATATTACAAGTAATTTTTTTATTAAACATGTGACGGTTGTTACAAGTAGGTTGTTATTTTATCACACGGTTAACCTAATCGTAAAAATAGTTTGTTATTATACAGTTATATTATAAGTTGGTTCATACATATACAATTAACATTATCAACATTAAAAATATAAAACAAATAAACAAAGAAACACAATCAAATATACAAGCCATCATAACTGAAACTGCATATATATATATATATATATATATATATATATATATATATATATATATATATATATATATATATATATATATATATATACAACGAGTTTATACATACAAAATGAAATAAAATACAAACAAAATATCTATCTAATCTGTCATGTCTGTATCACTGTCCTGACCTGACCCGCCCGCGCCAGAGGGGCCAGCACCGTCATGGCCTAACCGCCTGGGTGGCTGTGACAACAACGGCATACCCGAGGCGGCATAGTCTACGACCATGTGCTGGATGACCCAGTCCATCATATCCTCCAGCCTCGTGACCCTGGCTCGCGTGTACTGAAGCATATATATAACGTGAGCAGGCAATCGCATGGCATGGTACACGCGCTGAGGATGCTGGGGCGGGTCCTGGTCGTGCGACGGAAGAATGGGCTGATCCTCCCCGCCACCAACCGGCTCGTGGGCAACCTGAACGTGGACCTCAGCCCCCGCCAACTCGGGTGGGTCCACCAACGGCTCGGGCACCCATGCCACTAGCTCATGGAATCTACTAAGCAGGTGCCACGTGCCGTCAGGGAACCTCTGGACGATCCTCATCGCAGTGGCGGTGGCCCGGTTTGCCATGCGCACAGGAATCGGAGGTAGTGGGAGCTGGGACATGGCATGTGCGTACCCCAGGGCCCGACCGATCCGGGAGACGATGTTCCCGCCCACCAACGCCCCTCGCGCCTGCCTGTGATAATAACTAGCAAAGTAGTCCGTAAGGGCATGTGCGAGGTGGCAGTGTTGGTGTGTGAGTACACACCTGAAAAAGAAAAGGTCGACGGTGTTGACCCTGTCGGTCCCCGCCCCACGTCCAGCGACAGACGTGGCGATTAGTCGGTGAATGTATCGATATAGAGGGTCTCGTATGTGAGAGGACCTCGAAGCTCCACCGTATGGTCCGTCGCCGATCGCAGGCCACCAGACCTAATCCGAGTCATCAGCCCCACGAATCAAGGCCGTGGTGTACATCGGCTGTCGGACCTCTACCTCCGTATAGAGGCCGCTGACGACAGCGAACCGTCTAAGTTACATGCGGTGGAGGGAGCCAAACATCCTGAAAGCAAGCTTCGCGGGCTCACGACCATATGCGATGTCGTCCTCATCCAGCTCCGGAAGCTCCTGCGGACGGGGACGGAATGTGAACGTGCGGTAAAACTCCACAGTGAGCTTTCGATGTGCAGGGTCGCCCATACTGAACAGCTGGTCCCATGGGCCGTCATCGCCTATGTTCCCTGAAGCCACCGCGATCGCCCGAAAACCACAGTTACCATCAGGCCGCAAATCTTTTATACTCGAAACGTACCGGTGAATCCATTGGGACAACTGATCCTTAAACTTCGTAACTTTTATCATGTCCTTTGGTTTCAATATTAAAGGAAACCCTAGGCCATCTCCCGTAATTGATACATTTGAAGCAGCCTTTGCCCGATTAGAATGGTCGTTGGGCATTTTAAATTGAGGGGTATATGAGTTATGCCTCACCGGGTCAGGCATAGTTTGTTGTGAGGAAGTATACGAGCTGTGTCCTGCAGCCTCATACTGTGATGTATTGAAGCCCGCTCTTCTTTGTTGTTCCTTGATATTTGGACGACCACATCGGTCATGACGCACCTCAGGTTATTTAAGTTTTGACTTGCTTGAAAACAAAGAGTCGTATAATTTCTTAAACAATTTTTTTACTTGAGAATTGGGAGACGGCATAACCTTTTGTTTCAAGTCATCAAATTTCTCATCGTAGTCGGGTTCAGGCGGCGCGACGTACGCTGGCTCGAAATCAAGCTTCCTCCAGTGTGGATCTACCGCATCGAGTGCAATACTTGTGATTGTATTTAAAGGTTAAATTATTAGTGAAAAATATACAATCGTGTGACAATAGTAAAAAATGTATTAAGATAAATATAACCTTCTCGGATGCATATCTCCAAACGACAGACACATGGCAAGCCCATAGACCTGGACAACTGGTGTCCACATGAACCCCCAGACTCCTGAATCATTTTCATTTTTGTCAACTCTGATTCAAGGAGGCTAGGGCAAAAAATGGATACTTTATAATGCAATTTTGCAAACAATGGCAGTCGACGGTCTTTTTTAATCTTCACATGGGACACCTCGAATGTTTTACAAATTTCAATCTCCTGACCACGCACGAGGTCACAAACATATCCGATAAGTGTGTGCAACGTATTATTGTTCCCTGTGAGGTAACTCTTGAAGTTGGCATGTTGGCCCTCAATCCTATTAGTTGTAAATTCACCAAAGTTAAGGCGGTCGTACATCCAACAAGTAACAATTTTCTCTTTGTACGGCACCAACCAATTATTCCAAATATATCCCCATACCTCTGAAAGAAATAACAGATTTAATAAAATAAACAAATAAATTATTAGAGTAACAATAACTATGAAATTCTTACCATGTTTATCATCTTCATTTAACTTTTCTTCCATCTTCATGCAATTGTAATCGTACAATGCCATTGTGGGAGACGAACACAAGGTCTTCTACCAATACGAAAAATCCTCCCACATGTCGATTTTGAAAAGGATATTCCACCGTCTTTTGATATTCTCCCTAACTTGCCACCTGCATAGGTTTTTAGTAGCACTCGGGAACACTATGTTACACATACTCATCAGGGCCAGGTCCCTATCTGTGACAATAACGCGGGGCCCCACACACCCATCGAGCATATCTCTGATCCGCTCCAACACCTGTGCGCAATACAAAACGACTTCGTTGTCGACGTAACGCCAATAACCTGAAGAAACGGAATATTGTACATGTTGGTCTTATACGTCGTGTCTATCAACATCACGTGTGGGAATGCGCACCACATTTTATCCGAAGTAGGATGACAAAAGAAAATATCTTCCACGGTCTTAGTAGCTGAATTCGTTCATGTTTCATACACGAACTCTTTAGATTGTAGCAGGTTTTCAAGTTCCTGCATTGGTGTCATGCCTTTTTTCCCCCAGCCCTAAACTTCGACGTCAGATTGTATATGTCCTGAACAACACAGACGCTGTGGGGAAAGTACTCCCTTACGGCTGAATGGATGTGTCGTGGCCGCATGTGCTGCCTATGTAACTTCTTGACAAGATCAATTTCTTCGGCGGTCATCTTCCTAAGATGCGCGTGGTCCTCCTCGTACACAACAGGATCGTGGTTGTGCGTCTCGTTTCTCACCTCTAACATCCAACTGTCACTCTTTCCTACGTACTTCTCTAAGAGTTTAAAGGGACATCCTTTCTTTATGCTCCCAGTATGCCTACTTGTGACGGTGAATTTAGGTTCATCATTACGATTGCATAATAGTTCCACATCCTTTTTTCATGACTAACCCACCATAATGACACACCCATGCTCGCGTCCTCTTATTTTAGCCCACTTCTCCAAGTCCTCACGAGAATCAAAATACTGAAAAAATTATAAAGCTAGACATAAAACAATATATAAAACAAATAAAAAAATAAAATAAACAAAAGAATAAAAACTCTTCATACTTTATCGGTTTCATAAGAAATCGTAGCCTTTCTTATCCGATCCTTATTCCTATTGTGCTTCGTGGTGTCCCCATGGTTTTTTTTGAGGTGAACCGAACCATCACTCTCATCTGTGTCATTCCCATTAAAAGTATCCGACACATGTGTAATTTCTAGTTCTGACTGGTACGGGGGATGTCCGTAATCCAGCTCTGTTTGTGAGTGGTACGTGTTCGGGGCATGCCCGTAAGAATTGCAAGGGAGATGTCTGTACCCTTCACCGTAACCCGTCGGTCCAAATAAAGAGTTGTACGCTTCTTCAGTAAATGTGTTCGCCGGGTTGGTTTCCTCCTCCCCCTACGGAGGGTGACTCCCGTATACGTAATATTCCTAAAAAGATAATGGTTAGATATTTCAAATAAGAAGTTATAATAAAACAGATACTACTTCAACCTGGTTCGAATCTTCGATATGTGGCTCCTCATTCAAATCTGGAAGCTTCGGCTTTTGATAATGATCTCCCGAACCAGACATTGTTTTCGAATTAACGTGTTTTTTTGGAACGACAAAGGCTATTATGTTAAAAAAATAGAAGGATATATTTGTTGAAAAAAATGAACTTCAAAAAATGTGGGCGACGTATGGTTGTTGAATGAAATATGGTTGTTGAATGAAATTGGAAGGTATTTATTGTGAAAGTCTGGGCGACAAACTGTCACGGTTTGGCCAAACCGTGACGGTTCGAAGTAGGTGATGCGCGAATCCGGGGCCTTTTTTCAACATCAACAGAGTATCTCGTACCGTAAAGGTGTAACTCGTACCCTAAAGGTCACGGTTAGGGCAAACCGTGACGGTTTGGTGACTGGTTTTCACTTTATCTGTGTCCTTTTGTCGTTTTGTTGTCACGTGGTGTTGGATGACTGACACAGAAACCATGACCGCAAGCCCTTGCGGTCACAGTTAGGTTGCACAATGTGACCTTTTGCCTTAACTGTGACCTTTAAGTCCGGCCTACCCCCAAAAACCCATGCGGTGTCCCCATTAGGACCCTTCTTTTATGGTAATATGTACATTTACTATTTTTTGCTAAATGGTCATTAACTTTATACTATTTCATCATGATAGATTGATTAAAATTAAATCAGTAAAAGAAATACACGTGTTGCATATTACCTTAAAATTAGAAAAAAAACCCTCACGGTTTAGCACTTTAGCCCTTTATAAGGCCTGATTACGCGTAGTGTCTTGTCGTCCATTATATCTAATGTTAAAGATGAACCAATCATTACAGTAAAACCTTATGACTATTTACTTTAGCCATATTGATTTATTGGGTTTTCATTTTTGCAATAACGCCCACCTTGCACACTTTGCTTTCGTCTTTTAACCTTTATGCTTGCTTATTATTCTTAATGCATCTCATATGTTAGAGAAAGAAAACAGAGAGATAATAATATACGTAGGGAGTGAGCGAGAGAGAGAGAGGATGGGGTGTAAGGCCCCATTCCCGGGCACCTCACAGTTGATCAAATCATCGCGCATAACACATACATTTTCGTTTAGCTTATATAAGCATTGCAGCGGAAACAACTAAAATGACATCTCATTTCATTATAAAAGCTTTTGCAAAATAATACATCGTTAATCAATTACAAAATATATATTGTTGCATTACATCACAAAAGAATTATATAAATGGATGCCATCCGAAAGAGCTGAGTAGCCGCCCCGTGTCATTCTCAGCAACCTTACCTGCCAACTGGAAACACATAAAAAGTCAGCGTTGCTTGAGTGAGTTCTAGTTTCATAAATAAAATACTTTACTTTCATGCGATCATACATCATACGTACACATAGATAATATCTTTATTATCTTCATCCTTCGTTCGTTAACTTTCGTTTATTCAACGTACATTATTACCATTCACATTCGTTACTTTCATTCACATTCCTTCATAAAATTTTACTTTCATTCATACGTTCATTACTTTTGATGACATGTACATTACCCCGAACATTGTGCACGAAGCGGGTAACTGAGCCTGAGGTCCTTCATAGACCTCGAACATTGGGCACGAAGCTAGCTCCAGTACCTAGGGTAAGTACATTCATCACTTATCTTTTCTCTTTAATTTTGGATCAATACCATATGCTATACCCCGAACATTGTGCACGAAGCGGGTAACTAGGCCTGGGGTCTTTCATAGACCTCGTACATTGTGCATAAAGCTGACTCCAGCACCTAGGGCAAGCGACAAGGATCCCATACATATGGTCAATCACAAAGATTGGACCCCAGTGTGCATCCTTCGGGGTAGCTAACCCGTACACCGTTAAGCTAACACCTTCATTGGGCGTGCACCTCCATACATTTGCTTGCAAGCCTTTTTACATTCATTCATTCATTCATTAATGCATTCATTCTCTCATTACATTCCTCTTTTCGTTATCTTCCACTTTACGTTACATAATACTTTCGTTCCATTCATTAACATAACATGTAAAGCCACGGGAAAGATAAACATTCATCATCATAAGGAACATCAACATACACATTAGCAACATCATACAGGGCATCATCATACATACATAATATACATCACGCATAAACATGCAACATCATCATGCCCAACATACCCCCTAAGACCCCAACAATCATCTTACTTGAACTTACGGGAACTTTCACGTCAAAACTTACATCTGCACTTTCTCTCGAAAGTCAGAAATTATGTTACGCTTTTCCTCGAGTACACTAGCCCTATTTGGGCGTATGGGCATCCTTCAGTCGCATGGCCTCCAGACGACTGAACATCATGCGAATGGACCAATGCGGATGAACACCCAATCGTGCGAATGGACCTCATGCAGATGGACTCTATGTGAATGGACCTTATGCGGATGAACACTATATGAATGGGCTCTCAGTCGCATGACTCCCCATGCGAATGGCCCTCCAGTTGTGCGACTGAGCCTCAATCGTGTGAATGAACTTCAATCGTACTCCATTTGGCCGTATGGCCTCAAGTCGGTCGCCTAGCCCTAACTGATGCAGAATGCAGTTCATCCCGAACCCAATCTGCCATTTTCAACCTCCAAGCTCATCCAAACCCATTCTTAGCCCAAATCAACCATCCTAAACCTTAGGAATGCATACTACAAAACCATTCAAGCACACACAAGCTCGGAAACAAACTCCAAACGCATCACACGCAAACACATCCAAATGGGTCAAACAAACACACATATAAAAACGGGTTTACTATGTGTTCCGGCCCCAAATCAGTTGAAAACGTGTAAATAGGGGTCCTAGAACTCACACAAACTACACCAAGAAGAAGAGCTTCGATTAGACCCGCTACACGATGATTTCCAAGCCCGAACCCACTCGAACAAATATTTCTTCTATCTTTTCTTCCTTTTCTCTCTTCTTTCTCTCTTCTTGGCTGAAATATGGGTGTGGGGAGAGGGTAAGGGCTGCCCTCTCCCTTCAAATATCCCCATTTACCCAACTTTCTCGCGTTGGTGAGTTTGGTCCCCCGACTTGGGACTTTATTTCTTTTTCTTCCTTCTTCGGCTTCAAGGAAAATATCCAGGTGTTACATGGGTGGACCTTGCTGATGACTATTTCCAGCTATCTTAAGCTTCGTCGCTGGCTCGCATATGTGATTCCATTTGATATGCTAGAGAGAAACATAAAGAGAGAGAGAGCAACTTGTCGTGTGCCCATTTCTAACCTTCTCCATAGATGGTGACGTTACAACCGCCTCACTTTGTGTGTGTATATATGTGGTAGCATCTCTCTTTCTCACACACACATTCGATTACAGTTTATATGGGTTATACGCTTTTACCCGTAAGGTTTTTAAAATTTTAGGTTTTCAATTCTGAACTACAGTTGAAGACTATGACTTTATTCTCATCTAAGAGGTGTTTTTCTGCCTTCAATTACTTATAACACTAATTATTTTGCTAGCAATTGGTTCATATTAAATATTTAGTATAATGCTTAACTTGATGATAATGAGTATTTGTTCATCTGAGATGTCCTTAAATTTCTTATGCGGCTCAACTGATTGTTCGATGTCAATGGTAAACCCTAAAATTTATAGGTGTTGAAGGTTGTGATTATGAGGCTAGCTTTATCTAAGCCCCAATCTCATTTGAAAATTGATTATGTACATTTCAATTCATTGGTTATGTGATTATTTACAACTATGATGATGCATTAAGAATCTGAGCATGGAGAGTTAAATGATGTTTGATGTCATAAAATATTATACTCATTTGAGCATGGTGAAATGGTACTTCTCTTGATAGGTCATGATGATGCAACACAATATTGCTAAACTCATTGTCTAGGTATGACAACTATTATGACAATGTGAATATCTTAAATTTTTATTTTATATAGCAAATATTATTATCCACAATCACAAATGACCTAGCAATTATGTGCTTTCATGACGACCAAGGACAGGAGAACATATTGCTATAGTTAAGTTTGATGAGTTTACATTTTAAACATTAGTTTATTGGGTTTTCACTTTCTCCACACTAACTAGTCTTTGGATATTTTATTGTTTTCTCTGTTTCATTCGTTACGAAGTTTTTATTGGATTGGTTCAAGTGGCCATTGGTTTTCTCTGTTTCAAGCACCTTATTTTAAGGCCTGGCCCACCTTGCATATCTGTCCTTAAACCTTCATTGAAGGTTACAGGAATCTAGCTCTATTGTAGCAATGTTTGTTTTTCCAATATATAGGTTAAAAGGTTTGGAGGCGGTGATAATTGATGTGTTGGTGTTTGGTGTGAGTTTTAGATGTTTAAAACTAAATTTTAAGCTAATTTTGATTCAATACAATCACTTTGTTACATGTTTGAAATATAGGTTAAATGAACCTTAACGAACATTATTTTAAAGGGATACAAAGAATAGCAAAACTATGACTTGAAAGGTGCTGAAAAGAAAGAAAATTATAAAAAAGATCAGGGAGGCCGCAACTTACGGCCCTGTGGTAAAGCCATCTATGAACCCCGTAAGACAGAAGGTTTGATCATCTGGTTGAACATAGGCCGTAACCTACGGCCTATAGGGCGTAGGTTACGGCCTAACACAATATTTGAAGGATGATTTCAAATTTTAAATCATATTTAAACCCCAATCATTAGGGTTTTGAGAGAAGACATTCCTTGAGCCCCAAGAATGAATTTTTGGACGAAATTCAGCCATTAGAACCTCCTCTAATCATTCCAAAGCATCCATCATCAAATCACGATTGAAGATATAATGAAGACGATGAGTGGCTAACTCGATTGCGGTTGCTTTTGGGTGGATAGTTCTTTCCAAGTGAGACGGTTAGTCATGTGTAGGGTTTTATGTTGAACACTATGTAATTAAAGGTTTTGATTGAGTTAAACAATTTGTTTATAAAAACGTTATTCGCTTTTATCATCAATTTTCAGTTTTTGCATCTTTAGCTTATTGAGAAAAGTAGATAACTAAGTGAATTGATAACTTTATGAATGATTGTTCCATGGTTATCACTTCAATCAAAAGCAAAGTTCTTGATTCGTGGTTATGCAACCCTAAGTTACACTTAATAACCGTTGATCTTGTAGAACTTGGAATCCGAAAGTGATTGTTTTTTTATTAATTATTAGAGTAAATTACAATTTTATCCTTTAAGTATGCTCAAAATTACGGATATTGTCTTTAAACTTTAATAATTACACTGAGTATCCTTTATTTAAAAATTTATAATGCTTGATGTCCTTTTTACTAACAACAGTTTAATTTTACTGTTACACTTTATAAATGCCCATTTTACCTCTGACCCTTAAAAGGACAAGATGTGTAATTTTTATGAATCTTTTATTTTCTTTCTTTATGTGCTTATTTTATTAACTTTACTTTTCATTATTTCTTTATTTTTTATTTTAAATACTTCTCTTATATATTATTAACTAGCTATTTTTAATCATCCAAATATGAAATAATTAGTTTTTATTAAATTAAAATATATAATAAATTACTAATCTATTTTAAAACATTCATCGGATGGCTAATATTTATTTTATAATAAAAATATAAATCAAAAAAATGTATTTTCAATAAGATTTATAAAAAAATGTTTAGAAAAAATAAAAAGATTATGTATTAATTGTTTTCTATAAAAGAAGCAAACAGACCGGGGAAAAAATTTAATCCTTAATTATGCTAATAAAAATTTTAAAAAAAATAGTATGAGGTGTTAAAATATTATTGGCCAAATTTATTTTTTAAAATAGAAAATAAGGTGGCAACATGGGTCTGTAGGTTGTTCTACACGTCGGGTCGTGGCTTCGGTTTGACATTTCTCTATCTCTTTTTTATATAATACTGACCAACCCATCTAAAAGTTCACCATAGTGACAAATCCAAATAACTACTCTGAAGTTTTAGTTAAATAAAAACATGAATGTTATTTAATTAAATGCACTATATTTTCTTAAACGGTTACTAATGGGTTTTAATTATTATAAATCAAACATAAACCACTAAAAATTAAAATGAAAACGAACTTTACAATAAGAACAATTAACACCTTAATGTATTAAGCAAAGGCTAATCATATATAAGACCTAACATAGAATAATTATAACTAAGTAAATAAAAAAGTCATGGCCCTATTTCATACAATATTTGATAGATTTCTAATATAATACGTAAAAAAGCTATTTGATATAGTTAAAAATTTTATACCAAAAGTATTAAAAAGCGACGGTGTAACAAACCGATTACTAGTTTGATATTTATCTAATATGAAATAATTATATCAAACTGTTACTAGTTTAATTTTTATCTAATGTGAAATAACTATATCAAACTAATAGTTCGTTTAATTTTTATACCAAAAGGGTTAAAAAATGACGGTTAAACCCATTAGTAACCTTTTAAAAAAACCAAAATAATAGCGCGTTTAATTAAATACAATTCGTGTTTTTGTTTAAGTAAAACTTCAGAGTCTATGGTAAACTTTTAGGTGAGTTTGCCGCTGTTTTATAAAAATAGAGAGAGAAAAAATATTAAAAGTCAAACCGAAGGCATGATCTGGCGTGTAGAACAACCCACTGACCCATGTTGCCACCCTATTTCTCTGTTTCTAAAATTGATTGTGTCAATAATATTTAGCACCTCATAATATTTTTTTAATTTTTTATTAGCATACTTAAGGCTTGAATTTCTTTTCGGCTTGTTTGCTTCTTTTATAGAAAAACTTAATACATAATCTTTTTATTTTTCCTAAACATTTTTAATTTATATTTTTATTATAAAATAAATATTAGCAATCGGGTAAATGTTTTAAAATAGAATAGTAATTTATTACATATTTAATATAATAAAAACTAATTATAACTCATATTTGGATGATTAAAAATAACTACTTAACAATATTCAAGATAAGTATTTAATATAAAAAGTGGTTAATAATAAAGAAGTAATGAAAAGTAAAGTTAATAACATAAAAGAACAAGAAAAGATAGAGGTAAGATGGGCATTTACAAAATTGTAACTAAAAAGTTAACTGCTGTTATTAAAAAGGACAAAAAGCATTATAAATTTTCAAATAAAGTATACTCGGTGTAATTATTAAAGTTTAAAGACAAGATCAATAATTTTAAAAATACTTAAAAGATAAAATTTGTAATTTACTCTAATTATTAAATCCATTCCAAAGTTGATTGCTCTTTACACTCTAGGTTAGCAAATTCATCCAAAGTTTCAATGTTTACTTTCAAATTTATGTCTTTTAGTTAATCGATTCGTATTAATTAAACACTTTTACATATTCCCTCTGGAGGCGATCTTACTTACACTTACGCAATAAAGGTAAATGAGACCGATATATTAACTTGTTTTTGATCAATTTTTGACAACCGGATCAACAATCTAAAGAGAAATTGCCATAACAAGCTAACAATTCCTAGTTACCGTTAACTGAATAAAATTCAATTACAAACATCTGCTTCATAGACGCCTACTAATTTGGTTATAAACATGTCGTAACGCACAAGGATTCAACACTAGTTACCTGAAAAAGAATAGCAAAAAAGACAGCATTAAAGATGATCACACTACTACACAAGACTTCATAAACATAGTTGAATATAATGTATATATTTTTTAAATCAATATTTTTTCCCTAAATACCACCTAACCTTACGGTTGTAAAATTTTAAACACACGTCAGTTTTGTTGGGAGTAATCATTAATGTCACTACAGGTATTACGGTAGATACTAAGTGTTCAAACAGGAAATGAACATAACCAATCATCAAATATAGATCTTTAGCATGAAAAAAGACTTGTTATGACTTAAAATGACTTTGTGTATAATACAATTTATAGTATATGATAAGATTTACATTTCTCTAACATCAAAATAGCTTGTTATGACAATAATAACTGTATGCAACCTAATGTAACTTATTGTTAAATACTAGTAAACATTTATTTAATTATTTTAGAAAATCATCATACCAAAAACCTGGATAAATATGGAGAGATCATGAGGTTATGCCGAGGGAACATAAGGCACCGGAGGTGACGGTTCATGTGCAACGGGGGGTTGAGCAGAAGTAGCTCACCAGAATGTTTTGCCAACAACAGTCAGGATTAACGCCACTTTTACACTATCGTTGTAATAGCATCAGTCATTGATCCCTTAGTAATATTTGTCGGTAAGACGGTAATTCATTACCATGCCTTCTTTTACACTATCGTTGATGTACTAATAGTGGTCGTCCAATTTATATGTATGTCATTGAAAACCTTTAATTTGTAGTTTCTAATACATACGAATATACAAAGATATGAGGGCCCGTATAAGATATATGACCAAGCCTAGTATTTGATACTTAATAGAACCAAATCCAATACTGTTAACCTAATACATTACATCGAAAATATTTTTTCCTAATGAACTTAATCTCATCCGGTGCTTAAGTTATTCGAATCAATACGAAGTGTAAACTAAGAAACCGTAAACGTACTCACGTTATCATCATAAGTTAGATTACTCCCTACCTCCCCTAATGTTGCATCTAGTTTCCGACTCGGCCCAAGTTCAATACGCATGGATTGAAAGCAAAAATTTATATCATGATCAACATCAACACATTCATGTAACATACTCTTAATTCTTCAACACAACTAATTTACATCAAGTAATCGAGCTCCGAACCTTTGACCTCAAAGTGAAGTTCACCACTTTTATTTCAAATGAGTTTTATCAAATTAGCATCATATTTACTATTCAATAGAAAGGTTATTGCACCTAATATGTGATCCACTTAACTCTTTACTAAATAAAAGAAAATTGTTTAGAAAATTAACGAACATATGATATCAAGCCTTATGTCATCCATTTCTTGGTTGATAAAATAACTTTCGACATGATGGTGGAAAACGTCAATTGGTACAAGTTTTTCCTTGTTGTCGGAGTCATACATATGAACAAGTCTCATGTGTAGATTTAATTAACAACTGTTTATTATATTACTTTTTACCTCACTTTTTCACAACTAATTAAAATATATGAATTAAATCATTCGTGTTACATGCCACTAGATTCATGTTAATAATGATCGATGATTTAAGATTGTATTAAATTGTAGTTATGTTATTTACTTTGACTTCTTATAATATTATGGCAAATTCTTTATATGCGAGTAAATACATGTACATAAGAAATTAAAGACACCGATTCTCGATTAATACTTTTGATACTTTTAGTTTCCTCTTAAGGTAGTAAAACAGATTATAAAGTTATACCCTATATAACTTTAACTATATTTGAACTTATTAGGGAATTTTTGTTTTTCAAACTTATTTGGTCGACCATAAAATAAAGGAAAGTTAATTAGGTCATCAAGAAATCGGAAAGCATATGCATTTCAAACTTACATGAAATCAAAATTTTCTTCTAAATTTAGTACACTTTGGAGGCCTATGTGTTTTTTTTCTGGCAATTAATTATGGGTTAGACTATACACACCCTTTTTTATTACTTGTCATATTTTTTCTCACTTAAAAAAAAAACAATTTCAAAACACAGTCCTATTTTACACTGGAAAATTTTTAGTTTTAGAAAAAAGGTTTATCTTTTTTTTAATATGTTTCAAAACCACTTTCTATATAACGATATAAAAACAAATTAAAAAAATCTAAAAAAAATTAATATAACAATTCTAAAGTAAAAAATATAAAAATATCTCTTAGAATTGTAAATAGACCTACACGAATTAAATTCAACCGACTAAATGGTTTAAACCGATTTATTCGGTTCGGTAATCCTATTAAACCTATTAAACCGTTTATTATTCGGTTTATATGGATAACTAAACCGAATAAGCAAGATTTCGTATAGTCATTAACCGAATTAAAAACCGAATTTATGATTTGATTCGAGTTTTACGGTTATGGATACAATTTGTTTTTGATTTTTTTTAATTGACTTTTTTGAACACTCGTAACCACTACAAATAAAAATAATTAAAGAAAAACATATAAATACTATAAATAATAATAAATAAATAAAACTTAAAAAATTTGGTTTGATATATTAAGTGGTGATATGATAATTAATAGAAGATAAAAGTAAAATTAACTATTTTTATAAGTTGGGGGAGGGGAATAACAAAGAAAAATAGTTTAAAGAATCTTTATTTCATCTTCAATCTAATTTAGTAAAGCAAAATATTTATGTGACACATGGCTATTTTCTATCATGTCCACGTCATGGCCACCTACACGCCACCTAAGATTGTACATGTGACATCACCACAAGAAATTATAATTATGGTAAAAATCTTGACTTTAGAAAAGTGTCTTTAATAACTATCATTTAATACCATACTAATCAAGATAATTTCTTTATATAGATAAATAATATTTTTAAAAATAGTTTAATAAGACTTAATTTTATTAAAATATAATTTGATTTGTAGTTAAGCATTATAAAAACTAAAATACTTCAAAAAGATATATAAAAAGTTATTAATAATTATGAATAATAAAATCTTTTTTCTTTTTATACTATTGTTTAATACTTAAATATTTTGTTATATATAATAATTTTATTAATATGTTATCTATAACATATGTTAGATTATAAAATGTTATTTATTTATAATCTATTACATAACTTTTTTAGTACATGGGTATCTAATCTAACCTTCTAACCTTATTTTAATAAAATACTAACTTGAGATGACATGTGACAGCAACACAATCATCCTCATCAAAAAAATTTATTTCTAATAAAATTATTTAATATTTTTTAGATTTAATAAAATAAGAAAGAAATCTATTTTTAATATTATTTCTAAATAATAATTTTTTTATAAAAAAGTAAAGTTTTCTAAAGCATAAAATTTTTTAGAAGCTTGAAATATTTTAAAATTGGTATTTTAAAAAGTCTTTTTTTAAAACTAAAAATAATCAAATTTAGGAGTTATAATAAGAATTTTTTTAAAAATGAAATTTTTATACGTTTTATTTTATAACAAAATATTTATTTTTTTGGAACAAAAATATAAAAATAAAATTTTTAAAAGTTCATATCTTTGTTTTATAACTTATAGTCGTTTACATACGTAATTTCAGTCATATCATATCTTAGAACGTTATTTTATAAATAAAATTTTTTATTATATTAATATTTATTTATTCAACCCGTGTAATATACATGTTAACTAAAGCTAGTGATATATATAACATCACCCTTAATTATTATGTTCCAGGAATACTTTTATTTATGTGTAAATTATTTAGGTGACAAACAAAAATATGTGTTTTGCGAACTATTAATTATTCTATTCAAGTAATGATTTGAGGAAAATAAGGTGAAAAAAGATGTGTAAATTATTCTGCTGCAGGCTGTGGCTTTCACTTTAACGGCGACCTGCACGGCAGCTGCACTTTGATAGTCGGATGGTCCACTGAATGACTCGATCTCTTTGCAATTCCAATCTCTGCCTGTTTTAATGTCGAAAGTTAGACACGAAACGAAGATGGAATATCTATTTGAAATTCCATTTTGAAAGTCCTCTTTGAATCAGAACCGAAGTGCTAAGATATATTTGAAATTCCAAGTTTCCAACCAAAGGTTCCAACCGAAGGTGCTTTAGGAATTCAGAACCGAAGGTCCTCTTTGTGACAACCCGAGTTTTCGGTTAATATTATTTGTGACATCTCATAATATCAAGCAAAGAACATGGTGGGTTACTGTCACATTAGTGTGACAGTCAGATGATACAGATGGATTTAATGAATAAAGTTTTAGAAAAATTCAAGATATTCCCAAATCAGAAAGGAAACCTAAGATTCTTCTTGTTGAAGATCATGTGGTGAATGTGATGATGTGTAGCATCTGTCACCAATAGACCGTCAAATCGGCATTAAGCTCGTTAACTCATCGTGTGTATTAACTAGCCTCACGTATGTCTTATAGTCTAATTATTGTTTTAACCGAATTATCCTCGTGTGCATGTTCCATGTGTGTTAACTATCCTTATGTATTTATTATTTATATTATATATATATATATATATATATATATATATATATATATCGTTTTAGTTGAATTTCTCGTATACACGTTCGTGTTATAATAATAATAATAATAATAATATAATAATAATAATAATAATATAATAATAATAATAATGATAATAATAATAATAATAACCATAATAATAATAATAATAATAATAATAATAATAATAATAATAATGATAATAATAATAATAACAATAATAATAAAAATAATAATAATAATAATAAGTCCAAGGGGGTGTTTGATATTATGAAACTTAAAAGAAATTAATAACATAAAATAACAAAAACAAAAATTTCAGGGACCAAATCTGTAATTTTATAAATTTCAAAACCCAACCCCCGCCTACCCGTTTTTCCAGCGCCGGTTCCGGCGACACTCCGGCGACCTCCGGCGACGAATAAAACCACAAAAAATACCCGATTCGAACCCCAAAATCGGTCCGAATCGTTCCTTGGATCCCAATCGAACAAAAATCCAACACAAACACGCGTATATAACGGTCAAACCAACGGCTAATTTTTCCACTTTATTCCCGACCAAATCAAACGGCTAATCACCCACTAAAACACCACTTTAATCAAATTATTCAACATGAACGTTCCTATATAAATCCTAATCGAATGCAACTGAACTCACACTGAAACACCACACAAACATTGAATTCGATCCCCTCCCTCTGTCACGACCTGCAACTAATCGAAGCCCACTCTCCGAGCCTTCTAACCTATAATTAGCAGAGGGCTTTCACTCAGTAGCATCATTAGAAGCTTTCTGTGTAATCAATTTGCTTTTCATCATCGTTTAATCATCATTCGAACTCAGGGCAACCGCGGCTTGTTCTTATCTGATTTATCATCAATTCAATTCCAAATCAGGTAATTAAACGCATCAATACACTCGTTTTATACATGGGGATCAAAAGCTTCATGAATGTAATCGTTTACATAATCGAATTCGTGTTCAATTTGGCTGAAATCGAATTAGGGTTTATATGGATTTTGGGAAACTGCGCAAATCATGTTTAAAAAGAAATCAAACCGGATGCTGTCGCGGCTAAGGCCTTTGGTTCATTGGTTCCTGCGCTCCATGTCCAACAGGAGGTCCCGGGTTCGAACCTGGGCACCTGCAATTATTTTTTTAAAGCTTTTTAAGCTTCTAAAAATTATGAAAAAATCCTTAAAAATTATAAAAATAATTTTTATAAACTTTCCTTATTTAAAATACTACATAAACATTTTCTGTAAATTTATTTTATTTAAAAACTTTAATAATCCTTATAAATAATATATATAATATAAATAATTATTTTTATAAAATAAACAATAAATCGTGTTTAATTATGAATAATCACGGGAATCATAGAAATTACACACATATAATTTCACAAATTATTTACGAATATAATTATAAGTTATTTCTTATAAAAATATATTTTAAATTAATTAAACGTAAATATATAATCACTAAATTTATAATCCCACTCAAATATATATAACTAATCGTGGACGTAACATATCTATTCGCGCTGAATATGTTTTAAAGGCTTAGTTATAATCAATAATAGGTATTGATCGTGTTTGATCGTGCATTGCTTTATTCTGTGAAGTCTTTGTGGATTACATCAATTCAAGGTGAGTTTCGTGGCCCCTTTTTATGCTTATACAAGTTTTCAATGTTTTCAATAATGGGGAAAAAGTATGCTCACCCGTTTTCATGTTGTACATCATATACTCAATTTTCATACTTGGAATCAACGTGATACTGTTTTGCATGCATACATGGTGTTATTCTATGGATCATTCTTACAATCATTAATTCCCGGTTTGGGAACCAACGGTTAGATATTGGTAGTACTACTGGGTTGACACCCCCACCCTTCGACGATTGGTTAACTTGCGAGTTACCAAACACAGCTGCCAGCAATCAGGCCAAGGGTGAATATATTCCGTCTAATTTATATGCATAACGTCATTAGGTTTGGTTGTCTAAAACACATGTTATGTGGTTTGTGCTTGCAGTATGATTCCACATCAAATTCTATACAACATCAATTACATGTTTTTAATTTAAACCTGCAGAACTCACCAACATTATGTGTTGATATTTTTGAGCATATCTTTTCAGGTGAACATAATCAAAGAGGATAGCTAGAGCTGATGCCTTAGCAGAGACCTTCAGGATTTCATAGTTTGGATTAGTAATGTATATCATTTGTTTTCATTTGTGAACTCTGTGTATTTTGATTTAGAATCAATAAGACTATGATAGTCGTGGAACTGACTAGCCACAACACAAGTCACCATTGTGTCGGGCGACGTCATGACACGAGGATTTTGCATGTATTATGTCTCTGTAATTATACCAAGTGTTATGACGATCCCGTCCGTCGCATCCTCGTGTTTCCGCTATAAGCGAGGGTGTGACAGATTGGTATCAGAGCCTTCGTTATAGAGAATTAGGTGGAGAACTCGACCTAGACTATAACCTAAGAACCTTCATATATAATGCATGCTAGGGATTGTGTGCATTTGATTTTACCCAAATGTCTTTCATGATTTGTGTGACACATAAACACCTGTATTCTGGATTTCCTGGCAAAAGGCCTTCGGGCTAAGGCAAGGTATTCGTATAAATCTCATTGCGAGACCCGTTACGCTACCTGGGGATCTCTGGGATGAGTGATAAACTATGGTCAATACACAAACTACAAGACAAATGGGTTAAGTATATTAAGTCTATGAACTTAATATACAGGTATGTTCCTACATACTTAATTTTATACATATACACGTGTTATCTGAACATCCCGAGGAAGACATTATTACTTTTAGTCTTTCTCCATGGATACTTTGATACTAGAACTTTACGCTTGTATGCGCACAATATCATATTATTAGGGAACTTCGTGATCACGTGTAGCGTCGATCTCGGATATTGAATCCGACCCTATCATGGTTATGACTGAAAACCTGAAAGTATGACGGATATGCAGTTATCATTAGACATAATGTGCTTATATGATTACTTGCTATTACATGCTATTATTGAATACTGGCTCATGGACATGAGGACATTACATTATTTGTGCTTGATGAATCTAAATAATACTATGATGTTAACTTGGGGTAAGTGAAGCTAAGGGTGATCATGCAAGGTAAATTACCATTACGGGTGCACACGTAATTGCAATTCACCATGCATGAGAAGTCTGGTTAATCTTACCATGAAGTAACGATCATGAGTATCACACGTTTCTATTCTATACCCTAGGGTGCTAGGGTCATAATTCTAGTAAGACCTTGTTGAAGGCAATCAAACATTATCAACATTTACCCAAGTCCTGTCCTACTTAAAGCCTTCATGGTATTCCAATCACGATATTGACCTTATGAGATATTCCTCCACTCAGCGTTTCAGTAACTACTGATTAATGCTTAGAATGAAAGTGGAATACATGAATGTAGAGGAGTAATGATACTCTCTACCCGTACAAAACGTTATTCTTTGAGTAGGTGCTAAGGAAAATTAAGATGTTATGTAACTAGTTTAAGTATTATTCAAGGTATATCGTGGATGTGGTGGGAACGCTGCGGGGAACCCTATATATAAACATCACCGGTATACTAAGAATGTGCTTAATCTGGGCTACATAATGATCTTGATGGACCGAAGCATAGGTTATTAGGAATTGATGAGTGAAATCATGCGGTGACTAAAGTTCACATCTTTCTGTAGCTAAAAGATGGCGCCTAGAAGAGTCACACGCAAAACCAACCAAGAAGCTGAAGCCCCTCAAAACAGGAGGAGGGGTAGGCCATCAAGAGCTGGTAGTGCTCCAGCCGACAATAATCAGGAAACTGGCAATCCTGATATAGCTGCTATGATTGCTCAGCAGCTAGCTGCATTGGTTCCTACCATTGTGACGCAAGTAAGCACACCCTGCTGAATCATCCTCTTCACGGGGATCATAACACCAATGGCCAACATAACCAAGGGGTAGTGGATGATATTGGCATTGGTGGAACAAATGGAAACGAACTGGTGTCAACCATACCAAACGGGGATGCACATATAAAGAATTTGTGGCTTGCAAACCCACGAATTCGATGGGAAAGGCGGAGCGATAGCCTTGACCAGATGGATCGAGAAAATGGAGGCAGTAATCGACATTAGTGAATGCCTCGACAGTCAACAGATCAAATATGCCACCTGCTCACTCCAAGGCAAGGCATTAACCTGGTGGAACACCCAGGTTCAGGCAAGAGGAAGGGAGTCTGCAATGCAGATGACCTGGGATGAGTTTAAGGCATTAATTTCTGAGGAATACTGTCCTCTCAATGAAATGCAGAAACTCAAACAAAATTCTGGAATCACGCGATGGTGGGGGCTGGGCACACAACGTACACCGATCGATTTCATGAATTGGCAAGATTGGTTCCGCATTTAGTCACACCGGAATCCAAGAGAATCGAGAGGTATATCTGGGGACTTGCGCCTCAAATCAGAGCACTGGTGACAGCAGCTGCTCCTCCTACAATCCAGAGCG
Source organism: Flaveria linearis (assembly GCA_024085815.1). Taxonomy (NCBI): domain Eukaryota; kingdom Viridiplantae; phylum Streptophyta; class Magnoliopsida; order Asterales; family Asteraceae; genus Flaveria; species Flaveria linearis. Next base: position 6,320,138 of record CM044009.1, read on the forward strand.
CAATTTTGAAGGCTGGCGCTCTTACTGACGAAATGGTGAGAACCGGATTGCTGGGGAAAGGAACCGAGAAGAGAAAGGAGTTTGGGTCTAACGCCGGAAGATCCGATAAGAAGGCTAAAACAGCCCGAAGTTTTGTGGCTGTAACCCAAGAAAAGAAGGATTACACTGGACCGCACCCTAAGTGCAACAAGTGTAACTATCACCATTCCCCAGCAAGGCCGTGTCGGGAATGTACAAACTGTAGGCGCTTGGGTCACTGGGCAAAGGATTGTAGGATTGCGCCAAACCTGGTAGCACCCATCAATGCGGTTAACCCCGCCGGGAACGCCAGGGCATGCTATGAATGCGGAGGTGTCAACAAGGCAATAACCAGCAGCAATTGCTGGCCATAGCTGGTAACCCGGGTCACGACAATCAAGGAAACGCTGCAAGAGGACGAGCATTCATCATTGGAGCCAATGATGCCCATCAGGATCCGCATGTCGTCACGGGTACGTATCTTCTCAACGATCACTTCGCCTCTATATTGTTGATACAGGAGCAGACAATAGCTTCATATCTTCTGATTTTGCACGCATGCTTGACTTGAATCCTAGTAGGCTAGAAACTAGATTTTCCGTAGAAATGGCCAATGGTAGATTCTTACAAGCAGATAAGATCATTAGACAGTGCTCCATAATATTAGAAGACCATGCCTTCAACATAGATTTAATACCTTTTGAGCTAGGGAGCTTCGACGTAATTGTGGGAATGGATTGGTTGTCGAAGCACGGAGCCGAGATCGTTTGTCGGGAGAAAGTAGTACGAATTCCCATGCCTAATGGGGAGGTACTCAAGATTCAAGGAGAATGACCAGGAAAAACTCTAAAGCTTATTTCCTGCATGAAGACGCGTCGATGTCTACGGAAGCAGTGCTACGCACTCCTGGCTCATGTTGTAGAAAAGAAGGAAGAAGGCATCAAGTTGGCAGATATCCCTGTGGTGCGTGATTACACGGAAGTATTTTTGATGATTTGTCGGGTTTACCTCCTCTACGACAGGTGGAATTTTGTATCGAGTTGGTCCTGGAGCTACGCCGGTAGCAAAAGCACCATATCGATTAGCACCATCTGAAATGCAGGAATTATCCAGCCAACTACAAGAGCTATTGGAGAAGGGATTCATTCGGCCGAGTCATTCACCATGGGGAGCACCGGTTTTATTTTTCAAGAAGAAAGACGGGTCATTTCGTATGTGTATCGATTATCGCGAGTTGAACAAGTTGACTGTGAAAAATCGATACCCTCTTCCCAGAATTGATGATTTGTTTGATCAATTACAAGGAGGTTCGTATTTCTCCAAGATTGATCTTCGTTCTGGATATCATCAACTGAGAGTTTTTGAGGATGATATACCGAAAACAACATTCAGGACTCGTTACGGGCACTATGAGTTCTTAGTCATGCCGTTCGGGCTGACTAATGCACCAACTATGTTCATGGATTTGATGAATCGAGTATGCAAACCATACTTAGATAAGTTCGTAATGTGTTCATAGACGATATACTTATCTATTCTCGTTTGAAAGAGGATCACGAGAAACACCTTCGAGCAATTCTAGAATTGTTGCGGGAAGAGAAGCTTTTCGCCAAATTCTCGAAGTGTGAATTCTGGCTTTAAGAAGTGAAGTTTTTGGGCCATGTGGTTAATAAAGATGGAATCCATGTAGACCCCAGCAAGATTGAAGCGGTGAAGAAATGGGATACAACCCAAACACCATCAGAAATCCGACAATTCTTAGGATTGGCCGGGTATTATCGACGGTTTATTGCGAAATTTTCAAAAATCGCACAACCGTTGACCATGCTAACCCAGAAGGATAAGAAGTTTGATTGGGGACATGCACAAGAACAAGCTTTCCAAACGTTAAAGGAAAAGTTGTGCAATGCTCCAATACTGTTCCTTCCGGACGGAACAGACGACTTCGTGGTGTATTGCGATGCTTCGCATCAAGGATTGGGATGTGTGTTAATGCAGAGAGATAAGGTGATTGCATACGCCTCACGACAACTAAAAGTGCACGAGAAGAACTACACAACTCATGATTTAGAGTTGGGCGCTGTAGTATTTGCACTTAAGATATGGAGGCACTATCTGTATGGAACCAAATGCATCATCTATACCGATCCTAAGAGCCTTCAACACATCCTGAATCAGAAAGAGCTCAACATGCGTCAACGACATTGGGTAGAACTACTTAGTGACTACGATTGCGAAATCCGGTATCATCCGGGGAAAGCAAATGTGGTGGCTGATGCTCTCAGTCGTAAAGAACGCATAAAACCACTACGTGTTAGAGCTTTGGGATTGATTATTCAAACGAACTTGAAAGCTCAAATTCAAAGTGCGCAACGTGAGGCTCTAAAAGAAGAAAACCTTAAGGGAGAAGAATTCGAGGGTTGGATAAACAAATGAATCGCAAGGATGACGGCGTACATTATTTCATTGATCATATGGGTCCCCAAATGGGGAGATGTACACACACTAGTCTTGGATGAAGCACACAAGACTCGATATTCTATTCATCCCGGTGCAGACAAGATGTACCATGATATGACGGATCTGTACTGGTGGCCGGGTATGAAGAAAGATATTGCTCTATATGTGAGCAAATGCTTGACGTGTTCAAAGGTCAAAGCTGAACACCAGAAACCATCAGGATTATTGCAACAACCTGAAATTCCCGAGTGGAAATGGGAGAACATCACTATGGATTTCATCACCAAACTCCGGAGAACGCCAAGCGGGCATGACTCGATATGGGTCGTAGTGGATCGACTACTAAATCCGCTCATTTCTTGCCTATCCGAGAAGACATAAAATGGATAAGCTGGCAAGATTGTACATCAAAGAGGTCGTGACACGGCACGGAGTACCGGTGTCAATCATATCCGACCGAGATAGTCGACTTACTTCACGCTTTTAGCAGACGTTGCAAAAAGCGATGGGCACTCGGTTAGACATGAGTACAGCCTATCACCCCCAGACAGACGGCCAAAGTGAACGCATAATACAGACGCTTGAGGACATGCTACGGGCATCTGTCATTGATTTTGATGGCAGTTAGGATACTCATCTACCGTTGATTGAGTTTTCCTACAATAACGGCTACCATACTAGTATTGGGTGTGCACCATTCGAAGCGCTGTATGGCCGAAAATGTAGATCACCTGTATGTTGGGCCGAGATTGGCGAGAGTCAGCTAACAGGACCCGAAATCATACAAGAAACAACCGATAAGATCTTCTTAATCAAAGACAGACTTAAAGCGGCTAGAGATCGCCAAAAGAGCTATGCCGACAACCGACGGAAGCCGTTGGAGTTTAATGTTGGGGATCGAGTGTTACTTAAGGTCTCTTCTTGGAAAGGGATCGTTCAGTTTGGAAAGAAAGGGAAGTTAGCCCGAGATACGTTGGACCATTCGAGATCATAAAGAGAATCGGCCCGGTGGCGTACCGATTAAGGTTGCCACAAGAGCTTAACAGCGTGCATGATACTTTCCATGTATCAAACCTCAAGAAGTGTTTAGCTGACGAATCACTTCACGTGCCTATTGAGGATATCAAGATTGATCAAAGTCTCCAGTTCGTGGAGGAACCTATTGAGATCATGGACCGAAAGGTCAAGAAGTTAAGACGCAGTAAGATACCTATTGTTCGTGTGAGATGGAATTCCAAACGAGGTCCAGAGTTTATGTGACAACCCGAATTTTTTTTTCTTTTCGGTTAATACTATCGCGAATTAATCCATTTATTATTTAGTAAGATTAATAATAATAATAATAATAATAATAATAATAATAATAATAATATATAATAATAATAATAATAATAATAATGTTAGTAATGATAATAATAATAATAATGAAAATATTATTATTTACAAAATTAATTTAATTGATTAAATAAGTCCAGGGACTGATTTTGTAATATTTGAAACATGTTTTAAACCTTAAAACATAAAATAATAAAGTTGTAAAACCCCAGGGACCATTCTGTAATTATTTCAAAACCACCGCCCCTCCCGTCGACCCACTATTCCGGCACCGTCTCCGGCGACTCTCCGGCCAAACCAAAACACCAAAAATACACGGTTTTAATCAAATTAAAACACCCCGACACACCCACGTGTAAGATTCGAACCACTACCCTACGTTAATCCCACAAAAATTGAGTGCGATCGATCCCAAACCGACCCACGTGATTGTCGGTAACTTTACAGGTGCAAATCGCACCAAAAACTTAATAATAATGGAATTAACTCAACCTGATCAAAGCTATAAATGTAACAAATCAGTCTACATTTCGAATTACATCTGAAACAACCACATTCATCGAATTTGAATCTTTCCTTCTGCGCGACCTGCAACTCAATCGAATTCAACCTTATGAGTTTCAATTCATGAAATTGATAAAGGGCTTTCGATCATTTAAGCCATTAGAAGCTTCCTGTAAGAGGAATTTGATTATCACTATCATTTGGATAGCAATCGACCTTCTTCCCCTGTCGCGACTGTTCTTCAAAGGAGCAGCACCATCTCGACTTCAATTTAGGTAATTCAATACATGTACATCTTCGATTGATCATGGGGAACAAAAGCCCCATGAATCCATACATTATCATCATCGAATTGGGCATCAATTTGATCCAAATCGAATTAGGGTTCTTGGTGAATTGGGATTATTGCAGTTTGTGTTTAAAAGGTTTAAAAGCTGAATCCTTGTGTGGCCTTGTGCGGCCTTGTGCCTTTGGTTCACTGGTTCATTGGTCATTTGCAAACTTAGAGGTCCCGGGTTCGAACCCGAGCCTCTGCCATTTTTTTTAAAACCTTTTTAAAAGCCTCTAAAAATTATACAAAAATTACTTAAAATTATAAAAATAAATTTTATAAACATCTCTTAATTTAAATCTCACAAAGTTATTTCTGTAAATTTATTTTATTTAAAAAACCGTAATAATATTTATAAATTAATATTTATAAATATTACCAAATAACTATTTCATAAAAATAGACACTAGATCGTGTTTAATTATAGTCATGAAAATCAAAGGAATTATATATCTTATAATTTCAGCAATACGGTAACGAACGTTTAGATTAATAAATGATTACCGGATAATACGTTATCGTAATAATAATTATTTCGAAAGATTACAAAGAATATATACATAATATATTTAAACATTATCAGATGTTGAATCCTAGTTTATAATTAAACTCAAACACACACACACACACACACACACACACACACACACACACACACACACACACACACACACACATATATATATATATATCAAATCGTTTGCGTCAAACCGAACCGATCCAAATTCGACCAAATATATCTATTCGCATTGAATACATTTCAAAGACTTAGTTACAATCCGTAATAGGTATTGCTCGTGCTTGATCGTGTATCGCTTATTCTTTGAAGCTCTTGTTGCTTTCCTTACATCAATTCAAGGTGAGTTTACAGCCCCACTTTTACTTATAAACTCTTTTGGGGGAGAGAAACATGCTGTTTCATAAACGTTACATTACATTGGATTGTTGTGATACTGCATATACATGATACTATGTTCGTATACTTTGCCCTTCGGTCCGTTACTACGCAAGTAGAAACGTGGAAACAATTTCATTTTCATTGATCAGTATTATTGTAATGTCACTGTTTACTAGTGTGATACCACTTAAGTCCTCACTCTCGAACCGTTAATGTATGTAGTATAGCGAGGCAATTCTGAGTAGATCTACTGGGTTTGACAAACCCCACCCGGGCTAGTCGCGCTAGCACAACGTTCGTCAAACGGGTGTTTAATTGACCTAAGTTCTGTTGCTGTGACCTGGTATTCACAGCCGAGGCGTTCAGTTTCGATTGTCAGCTTCGGTTGCGAACTTCATACACTGAGTAACTGGTTTAGTAGACTAGCTACCTACTGATATTACTTTGTTTACTGTATCAGTTTACTTTATGTTCAGTTTATCAAAACCTGTGAACTCACCAACCTTGTGTTGACACTTTAGCATGTTTCGTTCAGGTTCACAAGACGCGCACGATTAGGAGCATTCATTCATGCATTTATTATCTCACGTGGCTTATTTAATATTTTTCAGTAACGTTCATTTATTCGGTTTGCGCGTGTTGCGCCATTTAAATAATTAAGGTTTATTATGCTTCCACAACTTCTGTTATGTTTACTTTAAAAACTTGGTCTTTGGTAATATCAAACTTCAAAATGAATTATGTTTTACAAATTAACGTGTCGTTTGGTGTAACTAGTGGCTGAGATCCTGGAAGTCACATGCCTAACGGTAATACCCCGTTTGTGGAAATTGAGGGTGTGACAGATTGGTATCAGAGCCATTGGTTATAGCGAACTAAATTGACATTGCATCTCATTTGCATTGCATTTAGACTATAGCCGTTGCCTTAGTTACACGCATATAGACACGTTTAGTTTTGTTAGTTGGTTTTGTTTGCATGCCTTACTAGTTTTTACCTACCAAGAACTGTTTGCTTTGGCGTCTTCCTGTAAGTGTTCGTCTACAGGGAGGGTGACTCCGAGTTGCTGTGAGTCACGGGAAGGGTTACTTACGAGGTTTCCCAAACTTTTGATTACCTGAAAACTTTTGCTTTAACATATCCCTGTGAGCATATGGCTACCGGGATGGTGGCTCCAAGTTGCTGTGAGTCACGGGAGAGTTTGTGTGCAATTGACATCGCCTAAATGTTCTTCGTGATTTGTGTGACACATAGACACTGTATTCTGGATTTCCTGGCAAAAGGCCCTCGGGCTAAGGCAAGCATATCGCATATATCTCATTGCGAGACCTGGTATGCTTACCTGGGGATTTCTGGGATGAGTGATAAACTATGGTCAATACACAGGTCTCTAAGGCAAATGGGTCAAATTACCTTGGCGTGTCAATGATTCCCAAAACTTTACTGATCTTTTCCTATACTTTGATTAATCAACCCCGATATAATACATACATACTTGGTACTTCTATCATTGATGACCACTGTACTTGAAAAGATATGTTAGCCTGATAGGAGGAACCGGGGTGATCATGCAAAGCAAATTACCATTACGGGTGCACACGTAATTGTAATTTGTCGTGCATGCTAAGCCCGGTGAATTTGGTCGGGTGGTAACGTTGTAGTCAGTATAAGTCATCGTATCTACACCGTGAGCAGGAAATTCTCGATATTCATAGAACATAAATACTAATGTGAAAAACTATCTTTCAATTCTACTTGTACGAATGCTCACTCTTACCTCGAATTCGGATGAAATTCAAACCGTGACGTGTGTCCAACAAGTTTAGTAAAGTGCTAGGAATAGTACCTACTGACTGGAACCCTGAGCATGCCATGGAAATAGCTCTCACAAAGCCTTACGTTCTTTTGTTTACGGTTTGTTCAGAAACTCCCGGAGACCCTATCTTGCCTATGTCCTAGATAACTAATCAGCTTACTCACTGACCAGCTTGCTTGCTAGTAGTTCGTTAACGCGTGTGTTCTAATTTTTGGGATGAAAATTTCTTCAACAAGAGGATAATGTGACAACCCGAATTTTTTTTTTCTTTTCGGTTAATACTATCGCGAATTAATCCATTTTATTATTTAGTAAGATTAATAATAATAATAATAATAATAATAATAATAATGTTAGTAATGATAATAATTATTATTATTTACAAAATTAATTTAATTGATTAAATAAGTCCAGGGACTGATTTTGTAATATTTGAAACATGTTTTAAACCTTAAAACATAAAATAATAAAGTTGTAAAACCCCAGGGACCATTCTGTAATTATTTCAAAACCACCGCCCCTCCCGTTGACCCACTATTCCGGCACCGTCTCCGGCGACTCTCCGGCCAAACCAAAACACCAAAAATACACGGTTTTAATCAAATTAAAACACCCCGACACACCCACGTGTAAGATTCGAACCACTACCCTACGTTAATCCCACAAAAATTGAGTGCGATCGATCCCAACCGACCCACGTGATTGTCGGTAACTTTACAGGTGCAAATCGCACCAAAAACTTAATAATAATGGAATTAACTCAACTTGATCAAAGCTATAAATGTAACAAATCAGTCCACATTTCGAATTACATCTGAAACAACCACATTCATCGAATTTGAATCTTTCCTTCTGCGCGACCTGCAACTCAATCGAATTCAACCTTATGAGTTTCAATTCACGAAATTGATAAAGGGCTTTCGATCATTTAAGCCATTAGAAGCTTCCTGTAAGAGGAATTTGATTATCACTATCATTTTGATAGCAATCGACCTTCTTCCCCTGTCGCGACTGTTCTTCAAAGGAGCAGCACCATCTCCACTTCAATTTAGGTAATTCAATACATGTACACCTTCGATTGATCATGGGGAACAAAAGCCCCATGAATCCATACATTATCATCATCGAATTGGGCATCAATTGATGCAAATCGAATTAGGGTTCTTGGTGAATTGGGATTATTGCAGTTTGTGTTTAAAAGGTTTAAAAGCTGAATCCTTGTGCGGCCTTGTGCGGCCTTGTGCCTTTGGTTCACTGGTTCATTGGTCATTTGCAAACTTAGAGGTCCCGGGTTCGAACCCGAGCCTCTGCCATTTTTTTTAAAACCTTTTTAAAAGCCTCTAAAAATTATACAAAAATTACTTAAAATTATAAAAATAAATTTTATAAACATCTCTTAATTTAAATCTCACAAAGTTATTTCTGTAAATTTATTTTATTTAAAAACCGTAATAATATTTATAAATTAATATTTATAAATATTACCAAATAACTATTTTCATAAAAATAGACACTAGATTGTGTTTAATTATAGTCATGAAAATCAAAGGAATTATATATCTTATAATTTCAGCAATACGGTAACGAACGTTTAGATTAATAAATGATTACCAGATAATACGTTATCGTAATAATAATTATTTCGAAAGATTACAAAGAATATATACATAATATATTTAAACATTATCAGATGTTGAATCCTAGTTTATAATTAAACTCAAACACACACACACATACACACACACACACACACACACACACACACACACACACACACACACACACATATATATATATATATATATATATCAAATCGTTTGCGTCAAACCGAACCGATCCAAATTCGACCAAATATATCTATTCGCATTGAATACATTTCAAAGACTTAGTTACAATCCGTAATAGATATTGCTCGTGCTTGATCGTGTATCGCTTTATTCTTTGAAGCTCTTGTTGTTTTCCTTACATCAATTCAAGGTGAGTTTACAGCCCCACTTTTACTTATAAACTCTTTTGGGGGAGAGAAACATGATGTTTTCATAAACGTTACATTACATTGGATTGTTGTGATACTGCATATACATGATACTATGTTCGTATACTTTGCCCTTCGGTCCGTTACTACGCAAGTAGAAACGTGGAAACAATTTCATTTTCATTGATCAGTATTATTGTAATGTCACCTGTTTACTAGTGTGATACCACTTAAGTCCTCACTCTCGAACCGTTAATGTATGTAGTATAGCGAGGCAATTCTGAGTAGATCTACTGGGTTTGACAAACCCCACCCGGTCTAGTCGCGCTAGCACAACGTTCGTCAAACGGGTGTTTAATTGACCTAAGTTCTGTTGCTGTGACCTGGTATTCGCAGCCGAGGCGTTCAGTTTCGATTGTCAGCTTCGGTTGCGAACTTCATACACTGAGTAACTGGTTTAGTAGACTAGCTACCTACTGATATTACTTTGTTTACTGTATCGGTTTACTTTATGTTCAGTTTATCAAAACCTGTGAACTCACCAACCTTGTGTTGACACTTTAGCATGTTTCTTTCAGGTTCACAAGAGGCGCACGATTAGGAGCATTCATTCATGCATTTATTATCTCACGTGGCTTATTTTATTTTTCAGTAACGTTCATTTATTCGGTTTGCGCGTGTTGCGCCATTTAAATAATTAAGGTTTATTATGCTTCCGCAACTTCTGTTATGTTTACTTTAAAAACTTGGTCTTTGGTAATATCAAACTTCAAAAATGAATTATGTTTTACAAATTAACGTGTCGTTTGGTGTAACTAGTGGCTGAGATCCTGGAAGTCACATGCCTAACGGTAATACCCCGTTGTGGAAATTGAGGGTGTGATAGTTTACATGGGAACGAGAGGATCGGATGAGACTCAAACATCCTCATCTGTTCGAGGATGACACTCTTGGACCTAGCACCAGTTGAATTTCGGGACGAAATTCCCTCAACTGGGGGATACTGTGACACCTCACTATATCAAGCAAAGAACATGGTGGGTTACTGTCACATTAGTGTGACAGTTCAGATGATACAGATGGATTTAATGAATAAAGTTTTAGAAAATTCAAGATATTCCCAAATCAGAAAGGAAACCTAAGATTCTTCTTGTCGAAGATCATGTGGTGAATGTGATGGTGTGTAGCATCTGTCACCAATAGACTGTCAAATCGGCATTAAGCTCGTTAACTCATCGTGTGTATTAACTAGCCTCACGTATGTCTTATAGTCTAATTATTGTTTTAACCGAATTATCCTCGTGTACATGTTCCATGTGTGTTAACTATCCTTATGTATTTATTATTTATATATATATATCGTTTTAGTTGAATTTCTCGTATATACGTTCGTGTTAGTAATAATAATAATAATAATAATAATAATAATAATAATAATAATAATAATGATAATAATAATAATAATAACCATAATAATAATAATAATAATAATAATAATAATAATAATGATGATAATAATAATAATAATAATAACAATAATAATAATAATAATAATAATAATAATAATAATAATAATAATAATAATAATAATAATAATAATAATAATAATAAGTCCAAGGGGGTGTTTTGATATTTATGAAACTTAAAAAGAAATTAATAACATAAAATAACAAAAACATAAATTTCAGGGACCAAATCTGTAATTTTATAAATTTCAAAACCCAACCCCCACCTACCCGTTTTTCCGGCGCCGGTTCCGGCGACACTCCGGCGACGACTAAAACCACAAAAATACCCGATTTCGAACCCCAAAATCGGTCCGAATCGTTCCTTGGATCCTAATCGAACAAAAATCCAACACAAACACGCGTATAAACGGTCAAACCAACGGCTAATTTTTCCACTTTATTCCCAACCAAATCAAACGGCTAAATCACCCACTAAAACACCACTTTAATCAAATTAATTCAACATGAACGTTCCTATATAAATTCCTAATCGAATGCAACCTGAACTCACACCTGAAACACACACAAACATTAAATTTGATCCCCTCCCTCTGTCGCGACCTGCAACTAATCGAAGCCCACTCTCCGAGCCTTCTAACCTACAATTAGCAGAGGGCTTTCACTCAGTAGCATCATTAGAAGCTTTCTGTGTAATCAATTTGCTTTCATCATCGTTTGATCATCATTCGAACTCAGGGCAAACGCGGCTTGTTCTTATCTGATTTATCATCAATTCAATTCCAAATCAGGTAATTAAACACATCAATACACTCGTTTATACATGGGGATCAAAAGCCCCATGAATGTAATCGTTTACATAATCGAATTCGTGTTCAATTTGGCTGAAATCGAATTAGGGTTTATATGGATTTGGGGAAACTGGGCAAATCATGTTTAAAAAGAAATCAAACCGGATGCTGTCGCGGCTAAGGCCTTTGGTTCACTGGTTCCTGCGCTCCATGTCCAACAGGAGGTCCCGGGTTCGAACCCGGGCACCTGCAATTATTTTTTTAAAGCTTTTTAAGCTTCTAAAAATTATGGAAAAATCCTTAAAAATTATAAAAATAATTTTTATAAACTTTCCTTATTTAAAATACTACATAAACATTTTCTGTAAATTTATTTTATTTAAAAACTTTAATAATCCTTATAAAATAATATATATAAATAATATAAATAATTAGTTTTATAAAAATAAACATTAAATCGTGTTTAATTATGAAATAATCACGGGAATCATAGAAATTACACAACATATAATTTCACAAATTATTTACGAATATAATTATAAGTTATTTCTTATAAAATATATTTTAAATTAATTAAACGTAAATATATAAATCACTAAATTTATAATCCCACTCAAATATATATAACTAATCGTGGACGTCAAACCGAACCGACTCGAATTCAATCAAACATATCTATTCGCGCTGAACATGTTTTAAAGGCTTAGTTATAATCAATAATAGGTATTGATCGTGTTTGATCGTGCATTGCTTTATTCTGTGAAGTCTTTGTGTATTACATCAATTCAAGATGAGTTTCGTGGCCCCTTTTTATACTTATACAAGTTTTCAATGTTTCCAATTAATGGGGGAAAAGTATGCTCACCCGTTTTCAATGTTTCCAATTAATGGGGGAAAAGTATGCTCACCCGTTTTCAATGTTGTACATCATATACTCAATTTTCATACTTGGAATCAACATGATACTGTTTTGCATGCATACATGGTGTTATTCTATAGATCATTCTTACAACCATTAATTCCCGGTTTGGGAACCAACGGTTAGGTATTGGTAGTACTACTGGGTTGACACCCCCACCCTTTGACGATTGGTTAACTTGCGAGTTACCAACACAGCTGCCAGCAATCAGGCCAAGGGTGAATATATTCCGTCTAATTTATATGCATAACGTCATTAGGTTTGGTTGTCTAAAACACATGTTATGTGGTTTGTGCTTGTAGTATGATTCCACATCAAATTCTATACAACATCAATTACATGTTTTTAATTTAAACCTGCGGAACTCACCAACATTATGTGTTGACATTTTTGAGCATATCTTTTCAGGTGAACATAATCAAAGAGGATAGCTAGAGCTGATGCCTTAGCGCAGACCCTCAGGATTTCAATAGTTTTGCATTAGTAATGTATATCATTTGTTTTCATTTGTGAACTCTGTGTATTTTGGATTTAGAATCAATAAGACTATGATAGTAGTGGAACTGACTAACCACGACACAAGTCACCATTGTGTCGGGCGACGTCATGACACGAGGATTTTGCATGTATTATGTCTCTGTAATTATACCAAGTGTTATGACGATCCCGTCCGTCGCATCCTCGTGTTTCCACTATAAGCGAGGGTGTGAAAGATTGGTATCAGAGCCTTGGTTATAGAGAATTAGGTGGAGAACTCGAACTAGACTATAACCTAAGAACCTTCGTATAGAATGCATGCTAGGGATTGTGTGCATTTGATTTTACCCAAATGTCTTTCATGATTTGTGTGACACATAGACACCTGTATTCTGGATTTCCTAGCAAAAGGCCTTCGGGCTAAGGCAAGCGTATTCGTATAAATCTCATTACGAGACCCGTTACGCTACCTGGGGATCTCTGGGATGAGTGATAAACTATGGTCAATACACAAAACTACAAGACAAATGTGTGACAACCCGAAAATTTTTCATGATTTAATAAAATTTTTATGTGAATTTATAATTTATTTTTATATTTTTATTATTATTTAATGATAATATAATAATAATGACAATAATAATAATAATAATAATATTATTAAAAATAATAATGTTAATAATGATAATAATAATAATAATGAAGATAATAATAATAATAATGAAAATATTGTTATCAATAATAATTTATAAAATTATTAAATTGATTTAATAAAGTCCAGGGGGTGAAATGTAAATTTTAAAAACTGTTTTATAAAGCTTTAACATAAAATAATAAATTAGTAAACTGCAGGGACCATTTTGTAAATATTTCAAAAACCAACCCCCCACCCGCCGGCGACCTGTTCTCCGGCCACCTTCTCCGGCCGTACTCCGGCAACCGCAAACCACCAAAAATACGCGTTTTTAATCCAATTAAATGCTACCAACCCGTTCGAAAACAAGATTCGAACTAAACACCCAAGATAATCAAACAAATTTGAGTGCGATCGATCCAACCGATCTACGTTTTCTTGTCGGCTACTTTACAGATTGTAAATCGCACTAACAATCTATTTTAATCAAATTAACTCAACCTCAACAACGCTATAAGTGAACATTATCGGTCTAAGCATTCAATTGCACCAGTAATCACACAGAAACCTCAATTCGATCTCTTTCTCCTTCGCGACCTGCAACTCAGTCGACTTCTGTCTTATGAGCTTAATTTCAAAAAATTAAGATAAGGCTTTCGATCATTTGAGCAATTAGAAACTTCCTGTTAAAGGAATTGGATTATCATCAACAATAGACACTGAAATCGATCTTTGCATACTCGCGGCTTGTTCATCAATTGAACATCATCAATTCGACTTTTTCTGGTAAATTAAATACACCCATTTGCTCAATTTATCATGGGGAACAAAAGCCCCATGAATCCATTCATTATTACAACCGATTGAACATTCAATTTGATCGATTTGTGTTCTAGGGTTCTTGATTTGGGGGAAACTTTTGGGATTGCATTTAAAAGGAATTGGGACCGGGTTATTGTGCGGATAAGAGCCTTTGGCTCACCGGTTTGGGTGTGGGAGTATGGGGAGGAAGTCACGGGTTCGAACCCGGCCCCCTCCCATTATTTTTTAAATGCCTTTTTAAGTATTTTAAAAATATATAAAAATTACCAAAAATTATAAAAATAAATTTTATAAATCTTTAAATGATTCAATGTTTATAACAAATCCCAGAAAACCAAACCATAGATCAAATGAACACCAGGTTCAAGATCTAACTTATTTAGGTTATGGATTTGTATATATTTGCTTATGGGAATTATAATTCCTTAGCAGGAATTTACTAGCTTGTCAACACCACACAAGGACTCACCATGTTTTATTTATGAACTTACCAACTCTGTGTTGACACTTGATTTTACATGTATTCTCAGGTATCTACTAGGAGCTTATGGATATGCACGTAGGATCATATAAGAGCTCAAGATACACATTGTTTATTACCTGAGACATGATTAAGACGTGTTGTCATGAAACAATCTATATTTATTTCCGCTGCGTATAATACCTAATGCTCTGAATAATAATGGATTGATTATCTAAAACTTATCATATAGATAACTGCATCTCATGTGTAACTACTGTGTTCGATCCTGTTTGCTCACCCCTCCGTGATAGATTCCAGACCCGGAATTTGAGAGTGTGACAGATTGGTATCAGAGCCATTGGTTATAGTGAGTTAGGAATTGCATCTAGCCTATAGCCACACACAATAGTTGCACAAAGTAAATTTCCTTAGTTAGAGAATGACTAGGATTAAGAAGTTATATGCTTAAACTTAGATACTTGTTTCCTTAGTACTCGTGTTTTGCTGAATTTAATCGAAAACCCAGTTTTCTTAAATTCAGAGCAAGATTCCGGTTGTCAAAGTTCGATGGAACTCCCGACGTGGCCCTGAGTTCATTTGGGAATGAGAGGACGAAATGATGCGCAAGTATTCTAACTTGTTCAAGAATGTTGCGAGTACATCTTAATTTTCGGGACGAAAATTCCTCTAACAGGGGGATGATGTGACAACCCGAAAATTTTCATGATTTAATAAAATTTTATGTGAATTTATAATTTATTTTTATATTTTTATTATTATTTAATGATAATAATAATAATAATGACAATAATAATAATAATAATAATATTATTATTAAAATAATAATGTTAATAATGATAATAATAATAATAATAAAAATATTGTTATCAATAATAATTTATAAAATTATTAAATTGATTTAATAAAGTCCAGGGGGTGAAATGTAAATTTTAAAAACTGTTTTATAAAGCTTTTAACATAAAATAATAAATTAGTAAACTGCAGGGACCATTTTGTAAATATTTCAAAAACCAACCCCCCACCCGCCGGCGACCTGTTCTCCGGCCACCTTCTCCGGCCGTACTCCGGCAACCGCAAACCACCAAAAATACGCGTTTTTAATCCAATTAAATGCTACCAACCCGTTCGAAAACAAAATTCGAACTAAACACCCACGATAATCAAACAAATTTGAGTGCGATCGATCCAACCGATCCACGTTTTCTTGTCGGCTACTTTACAGATTGTAAATCGCACTAACAATCTATTTAATCAAATTAACTCAACCTCAACAACGCTATAAATGAACATTATCGGTCTAAGCATTCAATTGCACCAGTAAACACACAGAAACCTCAATTCGATCTCTTTCTCCTTCGCGACCTGCAACTCGGTCGACTTCTGTCTTATGAGCTTAATTTCACAAAATTAAGATAGGGCTTTCGATCATTTGAGCAATTAGAAACTTCCTGTTAAAGGAATTGGATTATCATCAACAATAGACACTGAAATCGATCTTTGCATACTCGCGGCTTGTTCATCAATTGAACATCATCAATTCGACTTTTTCTGGTAAATTAAATACACCCATTTGCTCAATTTATCATGGGGAACAAAAGCCCCATGAATCCATTCATTATTACAACCGATTGAACATTCAATTTGATCGATTTATGTTCTAGGGTTCTTGATTTGGGGGAAACTTTTGGGATTGCATTTAAAAGGAATTGGGACCGGGTTATTATGCGGATAAGAGCCTTTGGCTCAGCGGTTTGGGTGTGGGAGTATGGGGAGGAAGTCACGGGTTCGAACCCGGCCCCCTCCCATTATTTTTTAAATGCCTTTTAAGCATTTTAAAAATATATAAAAATTACCAAAAATTATAAAAATAAATTTTATAAATCTTTAAATGATTCAATGTTTATAACAAATCCCAGAAAACCAAACCATAGATCAAATGAACACCAGGTTCAAGATCTAACTTATTTAGGTTATGGATTTGTATATATTTGCTTATGGGAATTATAATTCCTTAGCAGGAATTTACTAGCTTGTCAACAACACAAAGGACTGAGGTGAGTTCGTAATTGCTCCCCTTTTTTTAATGATTTAAATATTTTGGGGCTGGAATACATGTCGTGATTGAAATTTCAGATTATTTTGTGAGTTCTCGTGTTTCCCTTTTTACTTCGGTTTTGGGATGAGGCATGCTCTTTTAAGCTGGAACTTTTATTTGTGATATTACTTACTGTTCTTAGGATGAAACATGCCCTTTTGTTTTATGAACTATGATGGTGCTTTGCTTGATGCTTGTGTGTGGGATAGTGAGCACCTTATAAAAGGGTTCCGACAGGCTATCCATATACAAATAAACTATGATACATGGGCAAATCCTATGTAAAAGATTTGTTGGGCTTGTACTTAGTAAGTATGTGGGATAGCGGGTTCACCTTATAAAAGGGTTCCGTATCTTCACAAAATAAACCTTTCTTTGAATGATAATTGACGATTTATCATTATGTTTTATTTATGAACTCACCAACCCTATGTTGACACTTGATTTTACATGTATTCTCAGGTATCTACTAGGAGCTTATGGATATGCACGTAGGATCATATAAGAGCTCAAGATACACATTGTTTATTACCTGAGATATGATTAAGACGTGTTGTCATGAAACAATCTATATTTATTTCCGCTGCGTATAATATCTAATGCTCTGAATAATAATGGATTGATTATCTAAAACTTATCATATAGATAACTGCATCTCATGTGTAACTACTGTGTTCGATCCTGTTTGCTCACCCCTCCGTGATAGATTCCAGACCCGGAATTTGAGGGTGTGACAAAATGGGTCAAGTATATTAAGTCTATGAACTTAATATACAGGTATGTTCCTACATACTTAATTTTACACATATACATCTGTTATCTGAACATCCCGAGGAAGACATTATTACTTTTAGTCTTTCTCCATGGGATACTTTGATACTAGAACTTTACGCTTGTATGCGCACAACATCATATTATTAGGGAACTTCGGTGATCACGCGTAGCGTCGATCTCGGATATTGAATCCGACCCTATCATGGTTATGACTGAAATCCTAAAAGTATGACGGATATGCAGTTATCATTAGACATAATGTGCTTATATGATTACTTGCTATTACATGCTATTATTGGAATACTGGCTCATGGACATGAGGACATTACATTATTTGTGCTTGATGAATCTAAATAATACTATGATGTTAACTTGGGGTAAGTGAAGCTAAGGGTGATCATGCAAGGTAAATTACCATTACGGGTGCACACGTAATTGCAATTCACCATGCATGAGAAGTCTAGTTAATCTTACCATGAAGTAACGATCATGAGTATCACACGTTTCTATTCTATACCCTAGAGTGCTAGGGTCATAATTCTAGTAAGACCTTGTTGAAGGCAATTAAACATTATCAACATTTACCCAAGTCCTGTCCTACTTAAAACCTTCATGGTATTCCAATGACGATATTGACCTTATAAGATATTCCTCCACTTAGCGTTTCAGTAACTACTGATTAATGCTTAGAATGAAAGTGGAATACATGAATGTAGAGGAGTAATGATACTCTCTACCCGTACAAAACGTTATTCTTTGAGTAGGTGCTAAGGAAAATTAAGATGTTATGTAACTAGTTTAAGTATTATTTAAGGTATATCGTGGATGTGGTGGGAACGCTGCGGGAAACCCTATATATAAACATCACCGGTATACTAAGAATGTGCTTAATCTGGGCTACATAATGATCTTGATGGACCGAAGCATAGGTTATTAGGAATTGATGAGTGAAATCATGCGGTGACTAAAGTTCACATATTTCTGTAGTTAAAAGATGGCGCCTAGAAGAGTCACACGCAAAACCAACCAAGAAGCTAAAGCCCTCAATACAGGAGAAGGGGTAGGCCATCAAGAGCTGGTGGTGCTCCAGCCGACAATAATCAGGAAACTGGCAATCCTGATATAGCTGTTATGATTGCTCAGCAGCTAGCTGCATTGGTTCCTACCATTGTGACGCAAGTAAACAACACCCTGCTGAATTATCCTCTCCACGGGGATCATCACACCAATGGCCAACATAACCAAGGGGTAGTGGATGATATTGGCATTGGTGGAACGAATGGAAACGAAACTGGTGTCAACCATACCAAACGGGGATGCACATATAAAGAATTTGTGGCTTGCAAACCCCATGAATTCGATGGGAAAGGCGGAGCGATGGCCTTGACCAGATGGATCGAGAAGATGGAGGCATTAATCGACATTAGTGAATGCCTCGACAGTCAACGGATCAAATATGCCACCTGCTCACTGCAAGGCAAGGCATTAACCTGGTGGAACACCCAGGTTCAGGCAAGAGGAAGGGAGTCTGCAATGCAGATGACCTGGGATGAGTTTAAGGCATTAATATCTGAGGAATACTATCCTCTCAATGAAATGCAGAAACTCGAACAAGAATTCTGGAATCACGCGATGGTGGGGGCTGGGCACGCAGCGTACACCGATCGATTTCATGAATTGGCAAGATTGGTTCCGCATTTAGTCATACCGGAATCCAAGAGAATCGAGAGGTATATCTGGGGACTTGCGCCTCAAATCAGAGCACTGGTGACAGCAGCTGCTCCTCCTACAATCCAGAGCGCAATTTTGAAGGCTGGCGCTCTTACTGACGAAATAGTGAGAACCGGATTGCTGGGGAAAGGAACCGAGAAGAGAAAGGAGTTCGGGTCTAACACCGGAAGATCCGATAAGAAGGCTAAAACAGCCCGAAGTTTTGTGGCTGTAACCCAAGAAAAGAAGGATTACACTGGACCGCACCCTAAGTGCAACAAGTGTAACTATCACCATTCCCCAGCAAGGCCATGTCGAGAATGTACAAACTGTAGGCGCTTGGGTCACTGGGCGAAGGATTGTAGGATTGCGCCAAACCTGGTAGCACCCATCAATGCGGTTAACCCCGCCGGGAACGCCAGGGCATGCTATGAATGCGGAGGTCTTGATCACTTCCGAAACAAGTGCCCCCGACTAAACAGAGCACCCGGTCAACAAGGCAATAACCAGCAGCAATTGCTGGCCATAGCTGGTAACCCGGGTCACGGCAATCAAGGAAACGCTGCAAGAGGATGAGCCTTTGTCATTGGAACCAATGATGCCCGTCAGGATCCCCATGTCGTCACGGGTACGTATCTTCTCAACGATCACTTCGCCTCTATATTTTTTGATACAGGAGCAGACAATAGCTTCATATCTTCTGATTTTGCACGTATGCTTGACTTGAATCCTAGTAGGCTAGAAACTAACTTTTCCGTAGAAATGGCCAATGGTAGATTCGTACAAGCAGAAAAGATCAATAGACAGTGCTCCATAATATTAGAAGACCATGCCTTCGACATAGATTTAATACCTTTCGAGCTAGGGAGCTTCGACGTAATTGTGGGAATGGATTGGTTGTCGAAGCACGGAGCCGAGATCGTTTGTCGGGAGAAAGTAGTACGAATTCCCATGCCTAATGGGAAGGTACTCAAGATTCAAGGAGAACGACCAGGAAAAACTCTGAAGCTTATTTCCTGCATGAAGACGCGTCGATGTCTACGGAAGCAGTGCTACGCACTCCTGGCTCATGTTGTAGAAAAGAAGGAAGAAGGCATCAAGTTGGCAGATATCCCTGTGGTGCGAGATTACCCGGAAGTATTTTCTGATGATTTGTCTGGTTTACCTCCTCTACGACAGGTGGAATTTCGTATTGAGTTTGTTCCTGGAGCTACGCCGGTAGCAAAAGCACCATATCGATTAGCACCATCTGAAATGCAGGAATTATCCAGCCAACTACAAGAGCTATTGGAGAAGGGATTCATTTGGCCGAGTCATTCACCATGGGGAGCACCGGTTTTATTTGTCAAGAAGAAAGACGGGTCATTTCGTATGTGTATCGATTATCGCGAGTTGAACAAGTTGAATGTGAAAAATCGATACCCTCTTCCCAGAATTGATGATTTGTTTGATCAATTACAAGAAGCTTCGTATTTATCCAAGATTGATCTTCGTTCTGGATATCATCAACTGAGAGTTTTTGAGGATGATATACCGAAAACAAAATTCAGGACTCGTTACGGGTACTATGAGTTTTTAGTCATGTCGTTCGGGCTGACTAATGCACCAGCTGTATTCATGGATTTGATGAATCGAGTATGTAAACCATACTTAGATAAGTTCGTAATGTGTTCATAGACGATATACTTATCTATTCTCGTTTGAAAGAGGATCACGAGAAACACCTTCGAGCAATTCTAGAATTGTTGCGGGAAGAGAAGCTTTTCGCCAAATTCTCGAAGTGTGAATTCTGGCTTCAAGAAGTGAAGTTTTTGGGCCATGTGGTTAATAAAGATGGAATCCATGTAGACCCCAGCAAGATTGAAGCGGTGAAGAAATGGGATACACCCCAAACACCATCAGAAATCCGACAATTCTTAGGATTGGCCGGGTATTATCGACGGTTTATTGCGAACTTTTCAAAAATCGCACAACCGTTGACCATGCTAACCCTGAAGGATAAGAAGTTTGATTGGGGACATACACAAGAACAAGCTTTCCAAATGTTAAAGGAAAAGCTGTGCAATGCTCCAATACTGTCCCTTCCGGACGGAACAGACGACTTCGTCGTGTATTGCGATGCTTCGCATCAGGATTGGGATGTGTGTTAATGAAGAGAGATAAGGTGATTGCATACGCCTCACGACAACTAAAGTGCATGAGAAGAACTACACAACTCATGATTTAGAGTTGGGCGCTGTAGTATTTGCACTTAGGATATGGAGGCACTATCTGTATGGAACCAAATGCATCATCTATACCGATCATAAGAGCCTTCAACACATCTTGAATCAGAAAGAGCTCAACATGTGTCAACGACATTGGGTAGAACTACTTAGTGACTACGATTGCGAAATCCGGTATCATCCGGGGAAAGCAAATGTGGTGGCTGATGCTCTCAGTCGTAAAGAATGCATAAAACCACTACGTGTTAGAGCTTTGGGATTGACTATTCAAATTTTTTGGATACTATCCGAATCCGTATCCGAATTTGGATATTTGGATATCCGAAAATTCGGATACGGATTCGGATAGTAATAATCACTATCCGAAAATTTCGGATATCCGAAAATCGGATATCCGAAAATCCGGATACCCGACTTTGAACACCCTACCGGCGACACTCCGGCGACCTCCGGCGACGACTAAAACCACAAAAATACCTGATTTCGAACCCCAAAATCGGTCCGAATCGTTCCTTGGATCCCAATCGAACAAAAATCCAACACAAACACGCGTATAAACTGTCAAACCAACGGCTAATTTTTCCACTTTATTCCCGACCAAATCAAACGGCTAAATCACCCACTAAAACACCACTTTAATCAAATTAATTCAACATGAACGGTCCTATATAAATTCCTAATCGAATGCAACCTGAACTCACACCTGAAACACACACAAACATTGAATTCGATCCCCTCCCTCTGTCGCGACCTGCAACTAATCGAAGCCCACTCTCCGAGCCTTCTAACCTACAATTAGCAGAGGGCTTTCACTCAGTAGCATCATTAGAAGCGTTCTGTGTAATCAATTTGCTTTTCATCATCGTTTGATCATCATTCGAACTCAGGGCAACCGCGGCTTGTTCTTATCTGATTTATCATCAATTCAATTCCAAATCAGGTATTTAAAGGCATCAATACACTCGTTTATACATGGGGATCAAAAGCCCCATGAATGTAATCGTTTACATAATCGAATTCGTGTTCAATTTGGCTGAAATCGAATTAGGGTTTATATGGATTTGGGGAAACTGCGCAAATCATGTTTAAAAAGAAATCAAACCGGATGCTGTCGCGGCTAAGGCCTTTGGTTCATTGGTTCCTGCGCTCCATGTCCAACAGGAGGTCCCGAGTTCGAACCCGGGCACCTGCAATTATTTTTTTAAATCTTTTTAAGCTTCTAAAAATTATGGAAAAATCCTTAAAAATTATAAAAATAATTTTTATAAACTTTCCTTATTTAAAATACTACATAAACATTTTCTGTAAATTTATTTTATTTAAAAACTTTAATAATCCTTATACATAATATATATAAATAATATAAATAATTATTTTTATAAAAATAAACATTAAATCGTGTTTAATTATGAAATAATCACGGGAATCATAGAAATTACACAACATATAATTTCACAAATTATTTACGAATATAATTATAAGTTATTTCTTATAAAATATATTTTAAATTAATTAAACGTAAATATATAAATCACTAAATTTATAATCCCACTCAAATATATATAACTAATCGTGGACGTCAAACCGAACCTACTCGAATTCAATCAAACATATCTATTCGCGCTGAACATGTTTTAAAGGCTTAGTTATAATCAATAATAGGTATTGATCGTGTTTGATCGTGCATTGCTTTATTCTGTGAAGTCTTTGTGCATTACATCAATTCAAGGTGAGTTTCGTGGCCCCTTTTTATGCTTATACAAGTTTTCAATGTTTTCAATTAATGGGGGAAAAGTATGCTCACCCGTTTTCAATGCTGTACATCATATACTCAATTTTCATACTTGGAATCAACGTGATACTGTTTTGCATGCATACATGGTGTTATTCTATGGATCATTCTTACAACCATTAATTCCCGGTTTGGGAACCAACAGTTAGGTATTTGTAGTACTACTGGGTTGACACCCCCACCCTTCGATGATTGGTTAACTTGCGAGTTACCAACACAGCTGCCAGCAATCAGGCCAACGGTGAATATATTCCGTCTAATTTATATGCATAACGTCATTAGGTTTGGTTGTCTAAAACACATGTTATGTGGTTTGTGCTTGCAGTATGATTCCACATCAATTCTATACTGCATCAATTACATGTTTTTAATTTAAACCTGCAGAACTCACCAACATTATGTGTTGACATTTTTGAGCATATATTTTCAGGTGAACATAATCAAAGAGGATAGCTAGAGCTGATGCCTTAGCAGAGACCCTCAGGATTTCAATAGTTTTGCATTAGTAATGTATATCATTTGTTTTCATTTGTGAACTCTGTGTATTTTGGATTTAGAATCAATAAGACTATGATAGTCGTGGAACTGACTAACCACGACACAAGTCACCATTGTGTCGGGCGACGTCATGACACGAGGATTTTGTATGTATTATGTCTCTGTAATTATACCAAGTGTTATGACGATCCCGTCCGTCGCATCCTCGTGTTTCCGCTATAAGCGAGGGTGTGACATTATTAAACTAAGCTTCACCGCTTATCGCCAATTTAGTCCATTTTACTATTATTTAAAAATAATAAAATAATAATACTAATAATAATAATAATAATAATAATAATAATAATAATAATAATAGTAACAATATTAACAACTTAGAATTAAAGTGCAGGGGGTAATTTTGTAACTTTTAAAAACCTGATTTAAAAGCTTTCTGCATAAAATAATAATAGTACAAAACCCCAGGGACCAAATGTGTAATTTTTCTTTTCAAAACCCACCCCTCGCCCGTCACCCTTTCTTCACCTCCGGCCACCTCCGGGCATCTCTCCGGCGAGAGCCAAAACCCTCCAACAAACGCGGTTTGGAACTGAATAAAGTCCCCGACATATTTCCATGGATGAATCGAACGTGGACCAACATCCAATTTAAAAATTGGTAGTGCAATTACCACTAAACCCGACCATCCACGATTTCGGCCGACCATCCACCATTATCGCGCACTATGCTGTAAATTAATCGGAATAATCACGTATATAAGACCATATATCAATCCCTAATCGAATGCACCATTCAAACCCATCTGAAACACAACTAAACTTCTCGAATTAAACACTATTTCATCGCGACCTGCAACCTACTCGAACACCACTCTCCGGCCTTCCTAACTAGCAATTAACAGAGGGTTTTTGATCCTTAGCATCATTAAAAACTTCCTGTTCAAGGAATTGATTTATAATCACTGATTGGGCATAAATCGAACATCAAGTAGTCATGTTCTTCGTGGGTTAATCATCAAATCGACACCATTCTGGTAATTAAACACACCCACACGCTCGATTTTAAGTGGGGCTTAATAGCCCCATGAATGTTTTCGTAAACATAATCAAATCGAGGGTCAATTTGACCCAAATCAAATCTAGGGTTCATACGGGAATTGGGTTCGATTGTGTTTGTGTTTAAAGGATTTAAAACCCGGGTATTACCGCGGCCACGACCTTTGGTTCACCGGTTCCCTGCCCATTATCCATCCGAGAGGTCCCGGGTTCGACCCCGGGCCACCTCATTTATTTTTTTTAATAGCTTTCTAAGCTTTTAAAAATTACAAAAGAAATACCTAAAATTATAAAAATTATTTTATAAACGCTGTTTATTTTTAAAACCACCAAATTAATTTACTGGAATTTATTCCTAAAATATCTTAACATTTATTTTTATTAATTTCAAAACAAATGATATAATCAAACTAACTTTTATAGATTTAAATATTATTTATTTTATTAAAACATTACATGTTCAATAATACAATTATATTATGTTCTTAATTTAACTTATTACTTATCATTTGTTTCAAATAATAGATCATAAATCTTTTGATCCAATGATATTTTTAAATATATATCCAACCATTATATTTAAATTGTTTTCTTTTAAGATAATTAAATGAATAGTCTTTTTAATTGAATCAAAACATAAATGATTACATTAAAAACTTATTACTTATAAAAACCCCAAATACTTATCGAAACACTAGTTCGCGTATAATCGTTAAACCTTATTAATAACCTAAATCTTAAAATATATATATATACATGTTTAGGTACCTCGTGAACGCGTTCGTTGGAATGACGATTATCATCCTATTTAATCATCTTATATACATACTTACACGCCAAGTGAGTTTACAGCCCCACTTTTAATTTATACTATTTTTGGGGGAGAGAAACATGCTGTTTTCATAAACGTTACATTACATTGGGTTTTTGTGATACTGCATATACCTGATACTATGTTTGTATACTTTGCCCTTCGGACCGTTAATACGCAAATAGTGAGGTGATTGTTAGTAGATCTACTGGGATTGACATACCCCACCCGGGCTAGTCGCGCTAGCTGGTCAAACGAGTGAACGGTTACCCTGTTTTACTGTGTTGTGGTGTGAGATCCACAGCCGGGGCCTACTTTATTATTTGATTGCATGTCAGCTCGGTCGCGACTTCGTACACATAGTGATCATTATGGACTAGCTACCCATGATATGCTTTGATTACAAAAATCCGGGAACTTCATTACTGATACTTACTAATTTCTGATAAACCTGTAAACTCACCAGTCTTGTACTGACTTTTGCATGTTTTCTCTCAGGACATTGATGTGGCACGGTTAGGAGCACAGCATCCATTGCATGTCATTTGGCATTCATTTTTTTAAAATGATTTCATGGTTTAATTAGTATATATTATTTAAATTGTTTTGGCCATTTGTTGTGCAGTTTATCACTTGTTTAAACGTTTCCCGATTTCGCTTCTGCAATAGTCAAATATGTTTGGTTTGTTTCATAAAAATTAATCAACTTATATGATTTGTAATTATCGAGTCGTTTGGTGTAACTGATGCTTATCTGAGATCCTGGTTATGTCACACGCCTGACCGTAAAACCCCGTACGTGGAAAATGAGGGTGTGACAGATTGGTATCAGAGCATTAGTTATAGCGAACTAAAATGAACTTTGCATCTCATTTGCATTGCATTTTAGACTATAGCTGGATTTGCATTAGTTACACACACATAGATTATTAAGCTGTGCTTACTTAATTTGGTTGCCTGAGAACTTTTGCTTTAACATATCCCTGTGAGCTTACGACTACAGGGATGGTGACTCCGAGTTGCTGTGAGTCACGGGAAGGGTTACTTACGAATTTCCTAAACTTTTGGCTACCTGAAAACTTTTGCTTTAACATATCCTTGTGACACATAGACACCTGTATTCTGGATTTCCTGGCAAAAGGCCCTCAGGCTAAGGCAAGCATATCGCATAAATCTCATTGTGAGACCAGTTATGCTTACCTGGGGATTTCTGGGATGAGTGATAAACTATGGTCAATACACAGGTCTCTAAGGCAAATGGGTCAAATTACCTTGGCGTGTCAATGATTCCCAAACTTTACTGATCCTTTCGTATACTTTGATTGATCGACCCCGATATAATACATACATATTTGGTACTTCTATCATTGATGACCACTGTACTTGACAAGATATGTTAGCCTGATAGGAGGAACCGGGGTGATCATGCAAAGCAAATTACCATTATGGGTGCATACGTAATTGTAATTTGTCGTGCATGCTAAGTCCGGTGAGTCTGGTCGGGTGGTAACATTGTAGTCAGTATAAGTCATCATTCCTACACCTTGAGCAAGAAAGTCTCGGTCTTCATAGAACATAGCCACTGATATGGAAACTATCTATCAGTTCTACTTGTAGGAATGCTCACCCTTACCTTGAATTTGGATGAAATTCAAACCAGGACATTTGTGTTAATCCCTTGGATTCGGACTGATTCTCTAGCTTGTCTATTTCTTTAAATCCTTGAATTTCTCTTCCTTTTCATTCCAAGACAAAAGGTCTATTTTCATACGACTGATAGCTTTTGATATTTGGTAATTTAAAGAATGTCTGGAAGTGTAAGGCCCACCTTTCTCAGGGAAGCCTCACAGTTGGTCATTCACAGCAAAACATCGATTTAAAGCAGTCATTTACTCATATGTGTATAAATATATATTGCAGCGGATAATAATGTAAATTTCAATTCATTACAAATAAAATATAAACATTGTCTTTAATCCTCAAAACTATTTAGGAGTCCTTTGCTTAGCTTTTCTTCTTCAGGGATGCCAGTCTTCTAGTGCCAAGAAGCTTCAATCCCATGCCTCTATTCCATAACTCTACTCTTACCTGTCAACTGATATGCATACAAAAGTCAGCTTCGCTGAGTGAATTCTAGGTTTACTTTGCTAAATAACTTTTGTAAGAGGTATTAGCTTTATCAGTTGAAAATAGTTCTCGTCTATCAAGCATCAATACATACAGGCTATCACTTTATCGATACTTTATCATTGCTTTTCATTTCTCGTTATTTATTACTCTTCTTTATCCGTCAATTCTCTGTCACTATCGGTGCCTAGGCTCGCCTAGGACTTTACCGACACGCCAATTAAGGGCTTACAGTCGTACTCGATCGGGCCATTATTGTCATGCCAATTCAGGGCTTACAGACCTGCCTATTCGAGCATCACTTTATCCGGGTGAGGGCACAACAAATGCAACCCTCCTTTAGCCATTGCTTGCAAGTCTTTACTTTATCCCTTGCCTGCAGGACTTTACTTGCAAGACTTTACTTTATCCAGGTACACGTTATGGGCCACATAACCTTTCTTTACGTTTCACTTTCTTATTTAAGTTATATATATATATATATAACACAACACATCTCGAAGGCAATTCATCACTACAAGGTTATATCTCGATAAGGAAAAACACGTTATCAATTGGTTAGAAAATCCTGTTTCCCATATAAGATAGTAAGTAAATCTTTACTCTAAAAGAACTGGTCATAAAAAGGTATATATATTAGTATGCATACCGCCCCAAAACATTTAAAGCATGTATAAAATAGGGGATCTAGAACTCACCTGAACTCGTCCAAGTAGCTTAAATTCTAAGTCACTTAGGCTATAGCCTGAATACTCTAGCTGCACGAAAGTTAACATGCAAAAACGTCATTTTCTTCATAGTTTCGCCCATAGTTTCGCTACAGCGAAACTACAGTTTCGCCTGCAGTTTCGCTGTGCAGCACTTCTGCTAGTTTCGCTAGACAGATTCGCTACCTTGAGCGCCCAACTTTCGTTGGAATTCCCTATTCTCGCAAGGTCTATAGGTCAGTCTGGGTCTTAGCGAGATTACCGGCGAAACTATAGTTTCGCCCAAGCGAAACTGTAGTTTTGCTGGAACTTCTCCTAGTCTCGCTGAACTAATGTACAGTTTCGCTGGATGAATACTTAAATTCGCTGGATCGGGGCCCAGTTTCGCTGGATGAACAAAAACTCAGATCCAGCCCGTTTTTAACCCAAAACCTTAACTTTTTACGTCCAAATCCTTAGTTTACCTTCCATGAAACCAAATCTAAGCTTTTTACATGTTTTCATACGTAAAATTCGACCTTTATGTGTTTCTTTAAACTTTTCAAAACCCCAAAACCCTAGAATCCGGGTTTGATCTACAGAGGGCCTTAGAGGTCGATTCTTACCTTGTTTTGTTGCTCTTTACTTGTGTTTTGATGCTCCAATCCACCAGAACTTCAATCCTTCTAACCTTCAAGCTCCAAATCTTGAATTTCTTCACTTTCTCTCTCTACTTTCTCTCTCTATGAATTTGGTGGCTAGGGTTGTAATGTGATGGAATGGGACTGATTATGCATGTTTAAGGGCCGATTAGGGCCCTTAAACCCACCAAGTCTAGCCCATTAAGGCTAATTTGATCCATAGCCCACTAATTTACCCCTTTATTTCTTAAGTTAACCCTTAAAAGTCCATTATTATTAAATGGCTCGTTTCGGGAAATTTCGGGGCGTTACAAGTCTCCCCCCTTATTTAGGTTTCGTCCTCGAAACCTGACTCGTCATTAAACAGATTGGGGTATTGGCGTCTCATTTCCTCCTCGGATTCCCAGGTGGCATCCGACCCTTTTCGGTGTTTCCATTGCACCTTGACTTGCTTGACTACTTTATTTCTCAATTGTTTCTCCTTCCGATCCAGTATAGCCACTGGTTGCTCTACATAGTTCAGCTTCTCGTCCACCTCGATGTCATCTAGAGGTACGACTGCCTCATTTGGTGCTAAACATTTTCTTAAGTGCGACACATGAAAGGTAGGGTGAATTCCACTTAATTCTTCTGGAAGGTCTAGCCTGTAAGCTACATCCCCAACTCGTGCTAGTACCTCGAATGGTCCGATGAACCTGGGACTCAGTTTCCCCCTCTTCCTAAATCTGATGATTCCCTTCCATGGTGACACTTTTAGCATTACCCGGTCACCCACGCTGAACTCTATTTGTCTCCTTCTTTTGTCGGCGTATGACTTTTGTCTATCCTTGGCAGCCTTCATATACGCCTTGATTTTCTCCAACTTTTCCGTTGTGGCTTCCACAACTTCTAAGCTTCCTAGCTCCTTCTCTCCGACATCACCCCAACAAATAGGAGTTCTGCACCGTCGACCGTACAATAACTCATATGGGGGCATCTTAATACTGGCGTGGTAGCTGTTGTTATAGGAGAACTCTGCTAGTGGCAGATGATCATCCCAATTACCGCCAAGTTCGATAACGCATGCCCGAAGCATATCCTCCAGTGTCTGGATCGTTCTTTCCGATTGCCCATCGGTCTGTAGGTGGTATGCGGTACTAACATGCAACCTCGCACCCATCTCTTCATTGAACTTTTTCCAAAACTTTGAGGTGAACCGCGTATCCCTATCTGAAACAATCGATACGGGCATACCATGTCGCGCCACAATTTCTCGGATAAATAGTTCAGCGAGCTTTTCTGAACTAATTGCTTCCTTGATTGGCAAGAAATGCGCACTTTTAGTCAGTCTATCAACAACCACCCATATCGCGTCACGTCCTTTTGTCGTGCGAGGTAGTTTGGTGATGAAGTCCATGGTAACATGTTCCCACTTCCACTGTGGCACTTCTAATGGCTGAATATAACCATAAGGTCTTTGGTGCTCAGCCTTCACCTGTAGGCACGTGAGACATTTATTTACATACGTAACCGCATCTCTTTTCATCCCAGGCCACCAATAATCTTTCTTCAAATCATGGTACATCTTATTTGCGCCTGGATGTATTGAGTAGCGGGTCTTGTGCGCTTCATCCATAATCTTTTCCCGCAAGTCACCATGCTTCGGAACCCATATCCTGCCATGGAAGGTCTTAACGCCCAAGGTGTTTTCTACCAATTCATCCACTTTTCCCACCATCCTTTCCTTATTGATTTGCTGCTCTTTTAAAGCGTCCATTTGAGCTTCGCTTATCATCCTCATAACATCTGGGGTCACTACTAGTTGGCACGCCTTCACCCGGATCGGTTCATATCCTTCCTTTCGGCTCAGGGCATCGGCTACCACGTTCGCCTTAACCGGGTGATAATGGATTTCACAGTCGTAATCCTTTATCAACTCCAACCACCTCCTCTGTCTCATATTTAGGTCCTTCTGCTCAAAGAAATATTTCAGACTTTTGTGGTCGGTAAATATGGCTCACTTAGTTCCATACAAATAGTGTCTCCAGATCTTTAATGCGAACACTACTGCGGCAAGTTCCAAATCGTGAACCGGGTAGTTAACCTCTGTGTCCTTTAACTGTCCGGATGCGTAAGCTATAACCTTCCCTCTTTGCATCAACACACAGCCTAACCCGTAGTAAGAAGCATCGGAGTATACCGTTAGGTCTTCATCTCCCTCCGGTAGGGTTAGTATAGGAGCTTTGGTTAATCTATCCTTCAATTCCTAGAACGCATCTTCCTGTTCCTTTCCCCAGTCGAACACCACGTTCTTCCTCGTTAACCTTGTTAATGGGAAGCTATCTTCGAGAAATCTTTGATGAACCTTCTATAATAACCAGCCAATCCCAAGAAACTACAGATTTCGGATGGCGTCCTCGGGGAATTCCACTGCGTAACTGCTTCAACTTTCGCTGGATCAACCATTACTCCCTCGGAATTTATAACGTGCCCTAAAAACTGTACCTCCCGTAGCCAGAAGGCATATTTAGAGAACTTCGCATACAGTTTCTCCCTTCGTAAAGTTTCTAACACCTCCTTGATATGACAAGCGTGATCTCCTTTGTTCTTTGAGTATATCAGGATATCGTCAATGAATACTATCACCGATCTGTCCAGCATCGGGCGGCACATGCGATTCATCAAGTCCATGAATGCCGCAGGAGCATTGGTTAGCCCGAAAGACATAACCAGAAACTCGTAGTGGCCATAGCGCGTTCGGAAGGCCGTCTTTGGGATATCTTGCTCCCTTACCTTCAGTTGGTGATATCCGGATCGGAGATCTATTCGGGAGAACCAACTTGCCCCTTGCAACTGATCAAACAGATCATCTATCCGGGGTAGAGGGTACCGATTCTTCACGGTCAGCTTATTCAACTCCCTGTAATCTATACACATCCTCATGCTGCCATCCTTCTTCTTCACAAACAGCACGGGAGCGCCCCATGGAGAAATGCTGGGCCTAATGAATCCCTTGTCAAGGAGTTCCTGTAGTTGTGACATGAGCTCCTTCATCTCGGACGGAGCTAGGCGGTAGGGTGCTTTGGCAATGGGTTGGGCTCCTGACAGTAAGTCAATCTGAAACTCTATCTCTCTATCTGGTGGTACTCCTGGCAGATCCTCTGGGAATACGTCAGGAAAGTCCCGCACCACTGGTACATCGGGCAACTCTTTCGCTTTATCTTTAACATCCTTGACATACGCTAGATAAGCTCCGCACCCTCGCCTCATACATTTCTCCGCCTTGATCATGGAAATGATCCTTGGAACCTTACAATCGTTATCACCGTTGATCGTAACCGAACTACCATCTGGAGCCGTTAATCGGATCATCTTCTGTTGGCATACTATGTTAGCATCGTGGGCCGCTAGCCAATCCATCCCTAGTACGACATCGAAACCTCCTAAGGGCATAACAAACAATCGTGCGGGAAAGTAATGACCTCCTAGTTTAATGTAGCAATCCTCTATCACTCGGGCTATTCTAATGGACTTACCATCGGCCGTTTCTACTTCGAAGGCATCATCTATTTCCTTAGTTTGGACATCTAGTGTAGCACCGAAGGACACAGATACAAAACTCTTACTGGCACCACTATCAAATAATATGGAGGTGCAAACATCATTGACAAGGAACGTACCTGACACTACGTCCGGGTCCTTCCTTGCTTCCTTCTTGTTCATGGTGAAAGCCCTTGCCTTGACCTTGGGCTTTCCATCATCCCCCTTGTCATCACCCCTGCTCGTGCCCGAGCTTCCCGGCTTGGCTTTCTTGCAATCCCTGCTGTAGTGCCCTGACTCATAGCAGTTAAAGCACTCGTTTACTTCCGGGCACTCCCTAGCCATGTGACCCATTTTCCCACACCGGTAGCACCCATGGCTACCCAATCGGCACTCTCCGAGATGCCTCCTCCCACACTTCCCACAGTTCTTAGCTTCCTCGACCCTCTTCACAACCATCTGTTTTGCATCCACCCTTGCTTTCTTGTTCCCCGGTTGGTGGCCACCACTTCCATATCTCTTCCCATTGTCATTGTTCCAAACTTTCCTCGTCTCACCCACTGCCATCGGCCTACGATGATCGTACAACCTCCCACTGAGGTCCACTGCTGACCTAAAAGTACTAGGTTGAGCGGTGACCATGTCCCTACGAATGTCTAGAGGCAACCCTTATATGTACCTCTTGATCCATTTGGCTTCAGGAGTTACCAAATCAGTCACCAGACGTGCCATTTCATTGAATCTTGTAGTGTACTCCTGGTGAGTCATATTTCTAGCCTCCAAACTCACAAACTCTTGCTCGACCTTGTCAAGCTCTCTTTCCGGGCAGTACTCCTCTATCACCAACCTCTTCATCTTCGGCCATTTCAACCTCTCAATGGCCTCCTCTCCGTAAGACTCAGCAATGTTATCCCACCAACACAGTGCTGGATCCAAAAGGGAATGGGAAGCAAACTTCACCTTTTGGTTTTCACGACACTCGCTGATCTTCAGTACGGCTTCTATTTCCCTAATCCAACGCTGAGCAGTGGCAGCGTTACCAGTACCATCAAATGTTGGGGGCTTACACCTCTTAAAATCCCCGTAGCTGCACCCCTTCGCCCTCTCTTCCACTTCAAGGCCATCACGGTTACCTGGACGATCTCCCTCGTCGCTCAATTCCTCAGTCTTGACTGCCCCTTTCTTATCAACTTTTTCTGAAGCCGTACTCTTCTTACTGTCGCCCTTAACCTGCTCCACAAATTCCGCAAGCAGAGCGGGCATCACTCCAGACAGGACCTGATGCACCTCTTGGGCAATAGCTTCCTTTACTGTCTCTTTCAGTTTGGCCTGATCAGGGGTAGACCCCTCGGCTCCTGTTTCTAACTCAACCTCCTCCTCCTTAATCGGTTCCTCAACCGGCTTTCTGGTTGACCTTTTTGTTGGCTTCACAGTTGCACTTGCAGTTTCCTTTGCCTTAGTTGGGGGCCTTCCCCTAGTGCTTCCCGGGTGACCATGGTTGGAACTTCTTTATTAGGTGCCATTCGTTCTACTTCCTATAAGATTCAGAATGTTAATATGGTCTTTCAAGGCAAGTTCAGTTCACGACAAGTTTTGTAAATTTTTAATAACAGTGGCCAGTTGTGATTAACTACTTACAGAACTTCCCGTGCCATAAACTTTCCTATCCTGAACCACACCAACACCAGAACCTACTATACCTAGTCTATGCACGTATAAGTCACATAAATTCAGATAGGTGTCACAGATAACTTTATCATACTCTATCTCGGCTCTTACTTAAATAAGAAGGCACTATCCCTCGGAATAATACCTACAACGTACTTTGTTACCTCTTGGCATGGAGCTTCTTGGACTGGCATCCTTGACACTTGGTCCCATTATCTGTTTAAGTTTAGGTTTACAAAAACAGTTCTCCCAAATCTCTTAAACATTGGCTCTGATACCAACTTGTAAGGCCCACCTTTCTCAGGGAAGCCTCACAGTTGGTCATTCACAGCAAAACATCAATTTAAAACAGTCATTTACTCATATGTGTATAAATATATATTGCAGCGGATAATAATGTAAATTTCAATTCATTACAATAAAATATAAACATTGTCTTTAATCCTCAAAACTATTTAGGAGTCCTTTGTTTAGCTTTTCTTCTTCAGGGATGCCAGTCTTCTAGTGCCAAGAAGCTTCAATCCCATGCCTCTATTCCATAACTCTACTCTTACCTGTCAACTGATATGCATACAAAAGTCAGCTTTGCTGAGTGAATTCTAGGTTTACTTTGCTAAATAACTTTTGTAAGAGGCATTAGCTTTATCAGTTGAAAATAATTCTCGTCTATCAAGCATCAATACATACAGGCTATCACTTTATCGATAATTTATCATTGCTTTTCATTTCTCGTTATTTATTACTCTTCTTTATCCGTCAATTCTCTGTCACTATCGGTGCCTAGGCTCGCCTAGGACTTTACCGACACGCCAATTAAGGGCTTACAGTCGTACTCGATCGGGCCATTATTGTCATGCCAATTCAGGGCTTACAGACCTGCCTATTCGAGCATTACTTTATCCGGGTGAGGGCACAACAAATGCAACCCTCCTTTAGCCATTGCTTGCAAGTCTTTACTTTATCCCTTGCCTGCAGGACTTTACTTGCAAGACTTTACTTTATCCAGGTACACGTTATGGGCCACATAACCTTTCTTTACGTTTCACTTTCTTATTTAAGTTATATATATATATATAACACAACACATCTCGAAGGCAATTCATCACTACAAGGTTATATCTCGATAAGGAAAAACACGTTATCAATTGGTTAGAAAATCCCGTTTCCCATATAAGATAGTAAGTAAATCTTTACTCTAAAAGAACTGGTCATAAAACGGTATATATATTAGTATGCATACCGCCCCAAAACATTTAAAGCATGTATAAAATAGGGGATCTAGAACTCACCTGAACTCGTCCAAGTAGCTTAAATTCTAATTCACTTAGGCTATAGCCTGAATACTCTAGCTGCACGAAAGTTAACATGCAAAAACGTCATTTTCTTCATAGTTTCGCCCATAGTTTCGCTACAGCGAAACTACAGTTTCGCCTGCAGTTTCGCTGGGCAGCACTTCTGCTAGTTTCGCTAGACAGATTCGCTACCTTGAGCGCCCAACTTTCGTTGGAATTCCCTATTCTCGCAAGGTCTATAGGTCAGTCTGGGTCTTAGCGAGATTACCGGCGAAACTATAGTTTCGCCCAAGCGAAACTGTAGTTTCGCTGGAACTTCTCCTAGTCTCGCTGAACTAATGTACAGTTTCGCTAGATGAATACTTAAATTCGCTGGATCGGGGCCCAGTTTCGCTAGATGAACAAAAACTCAGATCCAGCCCGTTTTTAACCCAAAACCTTAACTTTTTACGTCCAAATCCTTAGTTTACCTTCCATGAAACCAAATCTAAGCTTTTTACATGTTTTCATACGTAAAAATTCGACCTTTATGTGTTTCTTTAAACTTTTCAAAACCCCAAAACCCTAGAATCCGGGTTTGATCTAAAGAGGGCCTTAGAGGTCGATTCTTACCTTGTTTTGTTGCTCTTTCCTTGTGTTTTGATGCTCCAATCCACCAGAACTTCAATCCTTCCAACCTTCAAGCTCCAAATCTTGAATTTCTTCACTTTCTCTCTCTACTTTCTCTCTCTACGAATTTGGTGGCTAGGGTTGTAATGTGATGGAATGGGACTGATTATGCATGTTTAAGGGTTGATTAGGGCCCTTAAACCCACCAAGTCTAGCCCATTAAGGCTAATTTGATCCATAGCCCACTAATTTACCCCTTTATTTCTTAATTTAACCCTTAAAAGCCCATTATTATTAAATAGCTCGTTTCGGGAAATTTCGGGGCGTTACAGGAAGAGGACATGGACGCGGGAGAGGTAACATCTCAATGACGCCTGCAGAATTGGCAGCGATAATCAATCATAGTATTACCGCAACGTTGGCAAACCAACACCCTCCACAGCAGAACCCTATTGGATAACCGACTTGCACTTACAAGTCCTTTATGGACTGCAAGCCTAACCCGTTCAATGAAACTGAGGGAGCGGTGGGACTGCTCCGTCGGTTCAAAAAGCTGGAGTCGGTGTTCGAAATCTGCAACTGTCCTGCTGGGAATAGGGTAAAATATGCTGCTGGCACACTGGATGGTGCTGCTTTGAGCTGGTGGAACACACAAGTTCAGATGTTGGGCGTTGAAGCTGCAAACGCCATGACATGGGAAGAATTCAAGAATCTGCTGAAAGAGGAGTACTGTTCATGAGATGAAGTACAAAAACTGGAAACCAAATTTTGGAACCTGAAGATGGTAGGCTCTGAAATCGAAGCCTACACAACTCGTTCTCACGAGTTGGCTACTCTGTGCCCTACTATGATTAACCCGGCTTACAAACGGGTTGAAAGGTACATCGACGGACTATTACCTGAAATCCAGAGCATGGTCACCACTGCTAGACCAGCTACCATTTAGGAAGCTGTCCAACTGGCCTACAAGTTGACTGACCAGGCTATCGCGCAGGGTAAACTGCCCCCGCGTGGTGCTGTATCTGGTTTCCACAATAACAAGATGAAATGGGAACCATCTGCCAGCGGAAAGCAATCTTCATCCTCTACTTATCAACCTCAACATAAGAAGTTCAACCCTTCCCAATCTTCTCATGACATGGGGAAATCGGGTGGTTATCACGGAAATCTTCCGAAGTGCAATAAATGTAACTTTCATCATACTGGGCAATGCACAAGGAACACTTGTGAGAGGTGTGGAAAGTTTGGGCATGCTGCTAAGGATTGCAGGGTAAATCTTGCGGGAAAAGCACCACAACAGCAGCAGCAAAACTAACCGTACTGGGTGTTATGAATGCGAGCAACCCGGTCACTTTAAAGAGAATGTCCAAAGCTAAAAGGGAATGGAAATAGTGGTGCTACTAAAAAGCCTAAAGACAACAACAATAGTGGTGGCAGTGGCAGAGGCAGAGTCTTCATCATGGGCTCAGGTGAGGCTCGAAACGACCTTACTGTAGTATCTGGTAGATTCTCTATTAATGGGTGTTATGCATCTGTTTTATTTGACTCCGGTGCTGATAAAAGTTATGTATCCATGAATTTAGCAAAGTACTAGGAATGGCACCTACTAACCTGACTTCTGAGTACACCATAGAAATAGCCGATGGTAGGACGATAACAGCAACACAAGTGTTTAAAAACTGTAAGCTAGGCTTATCCGGACACACTTTCTGCATAGACCTTATTCCTGTCACACTAGGAAGCTTCGATGTAGTAGTCGGGATGGATTGGTTATCCTAGAACAGTGCTGAGATCGTTTGCAAGGAGAAGCTGATCAAGTTACCTATTTCGGACAATGAAATTCTTACAGTGGAAGGTGAAAAGGTGGGTGCGGTGGTCGGCATCATATCATATTTGAAGGCTCAGAAATATCTCAGAAAAGGACACCTTGCCTTGTTGGCACTTGTTACTGAAACGAAGGCGGATGTAAGGCGAATTGAAGATATTCCCGTTGTTAGAGACTTTCCTGAAGTATTTCCCGAAGACCTACCTGCCTTCCTCCACACAGATAGGTGGAATTCCAGATTGAATTAGCACCTGGAGCAGCTCCGATCGCTCGGGCGTCGTACCGTTTGGCACCGAATGAACGACAAGAGCTGTCTAAGCAATTGCAAGAATTGTTAGACAAGGGATTCATACGTCCCAGCTCTTCACCCTGGGGAGCTCCAGTGCTTTTCGTTAAAAAGAAAGATGGAACCTTCAGGATGTGTATTGACTACCGCGAACTGAACAAGGTGACAATCAAGAATAGGTATCCACTTCCACGCATTGATGATTTGTTCGACCAGTTGCAAGGATCTAGCTACTATTCCAAGATTGACTTGAGATCAGGTTATCATCAGTTGAGGGTTCGAGAGGAAGACATCTCCAAGACTGCGTTTCGGACACGCTATGGACACTACGAGTTCACCGTAATGCCTTTTGGGCTGACCAATGCCCCAGCAGTTTTCATGGACCTCATGAACCGTGTCTGCAAACCTTATTTGGATAAGTTGGTCATTATCTTCA
Source organism: Flaveria linearis (assembly GCA_024085815.1). Taxonomy (NCBI): domain Eukaryota; kingdom Viridiplantae; phylum Streptophyta; class Magnoliopsida; order Asterales; family Asteraceae; genus Flaveria; species Flaveria linearis. Next base: position 6,359,117 of record CM044009.1, read on the forward strand.
CTGATGACATACTAATCTACTCCCGTAATAAGGAAGATCATGAGGGACATTTGAAGACCATACTGGAATTGCTGAGAGATGAACAGCTTTACGCGAAGTTCTTAAAATGTGACTTCTGGATGCGTGAAGTGCAATTCCTTGGGCATGTGGTGAATGAAAAGGGTATACATGTTGATCCTTCAAAGATTAAAGCAATCAAGGAATGGCCGGCACCAAAGACGCCTACTGAGGTGCGACAATTCCTTGGTTTGGCAGCCTATTACCGGAGGTTCATCGAAGGATTTTCAAAATTGGCGCAACCTTTGACTGCCCTAACTCGTAAGGGAATAATTTATAAGTGGGGCAGCAAAGAGGAAACAACGTTTCAGGCGCTTAAAGACAAACTCTGCAGCGCACCAATCCTAGCCTTACCAGAAGGAACTGATGACTTTGTTGTTTACTGTGATGCATCCATCCAAGGTTCGGGGTGTGTATTGATGCAACGTGACAAAGTCATAGCTTATGCATCTAGACAGCTCAAGGTGCATGAGAAGAACTACACAACGCATGATCTGGAACTGGGAGCTGTAGTGTTTGCCTTGAAGATCTGGAGACATTACTTATATGGAACCAAGTGCACGATATATACAGATCATAAGAGCCTCCAGCACATATATGATCAGAAGGAACTGAATATGCGGCAACGACGATGGTTAGAATTACTCAATGATTATGACTGTGTGATCATGTACCATCCGGGTAAGGCTAATGTGGTAGCCGATGCCCTTAGTCGTAAGGAAACCCTAAAGCCTCGTCGGGTGCGCGCATTACAAATGACTATCCACTCTGACCTACCAGTGCAAATCAAAGCTGCTCAATCTGAGGCCTTGAAGACGGAGAATCTCAAAGCAGAATCCATGCGAGGCATGGAGAAACAGTTAGAGGTTAAAGCTGATGGAATCCGTTATTTTATGAAACGGATCTGGGTACCACAGTACGGGAATTTGCGAGAGCTAATAATGGATGAAACTCATAAGTCACATTACTTGATTCATCCAGGTTCAGACAAGATGTATCAGGACCTGAAAGAATTTACTGGTGGCCGAAAATGAAAGCGGAGATAGCCACATACGTAAGCAGATGCTTAACTTGTTCCAAGGTTAAGGTGGAATACCAGGGACCATCCGGTTAACTACAATAACCGGAATTTCCAGTGTGGAAATGGGAGCAGATCTCCATGGACTTCATCACGAAGCTACCTAGGACTCCCAGCGGATGCGATACCATTTGGGTTATAGTAGATCGCTTAACGAAATCCGCACACTTTCCGGCAATCCGAGAGACTGATCGAATGGAGAAGCTGACACGTATCTATTTAAGGGAAATAGTCTCTCGGCATGGCGTGCCGATATCTATCATTTCTGATCGTGACGCTCGGTTTACTTCTCATTTCTGGCAATCACTACAACGATCATTGGGAACGCGGCTGGATATGAGTACCGCGTATCACCCGCAGACCGATGGTCAAAGTGAGCGTATGATCCAGACACTCGAAGACATGTTGCGTGCCTGTGTGATTGATTTTGGCAGCAGCTGGGAAACTCATTTACCATTGGTTGAGTTCTCCTATAATAACAGTTATCATACCTCGATCAAGGCAGCTCCATTTGAGGCATTGTATGGACGTAAGTGCCGATCTCCTATCTGTTGGACAGAAGTAGGAGAAAGCCAACTTACTGGACCTGAACTTGTGCACGAAACGACTGAGAAGATCATGCAAATTCGTAACCGTATGGCAGCAGCACGTGATCGACAAAAGAGTTACGCTGACAAGCGTCGTAAGCCATTGGAGTTTCAGGTTGGTGACAAAGTACTGCTGAAAGTCTCAACCTGGAAAGGTGTAATATGCTTTGGAAAACGGGGGAAACTAAACCCTAGGTACGTGGGGCCGTTTGAGATTGTCAAACGGGTTGGCCCGGTGGCTTATCAACTGAACTTACCTGACGAACTCAGTGGAATACACAATGTGTTTCACGTGTCAAACCTAAGAAAGTGTCTTGCTGATGAATCACGGGTTGTTCCATTAGAAGAGCTGGAAATCGATGAACAGCTTCGTTTCGTTGAAGAACCAGTAGAGATTATGGATCGAGAAGTCAAGACACTAAAGCGTAGCAAAATTCCCATTGTGCGCGTTAGATGGAACTCTAAGCGTGGCCCAGAATTCACCTGGGAATGCGAGGACCAAATGAAGAAGAAGTATCCACAACTATTCAACCACCAGACTTCCACTTCTTAAGAAATTTAAGAAACCCAAGCGAGCTGAACACCCTTCTAATGTTGCTGTTAAACTTGACGTTCGGTGTTATTGTATTCTAATTTTCAGGATGAAAATTCCTTCAACAAGGGGATAATGTGACAACCCGAGTTTTCGGTTAATATTATTAAACTAACCTTCACCGCTTATCTCCAATTTAACCCATTTTACTATTATTTAAGAATAATAATACTAATAATACTAATAATACTAATAATAATAATAATAATAATAATAATAATAATAATAATAATAATAATAATAATAATAATAATAATATTAACAATATTAACAACTTAGAATTAAAGTACAAGGGGTAATTTTGTAACTTTTAAAAACCTGATTTAAAAGCTTTCTGCATAAAATAATAATAGTACAAAACCCCAGGGACCAAATGTGTAATTTTTCTTTTCAAACCCACCCCTCGCCCGTCACCCTTTATTCACCACCGGCCACCTCCGGCCATCTCTCTGGCGAGAGCCAAAACCCTCCAACAAACGCGGTTTTGATCCGAATAAAGTCCCCGACATATTTCCGTGGATGAATAGAACGTGGACCAACATCCAATTTAAAAATTGGTAGTGCAATTACCACTAAACCCGACCATCCACGATTTCGGCCGACCATCCACCATTATCGTGCACTATGCTGTAAATTAATCGGAATAATCGCGTATATAAGACCATATATCAGTCCCTAATCGAATGCACCATTCAAACCATCTGAAACACAACTAAACTTCTCGAATTAAACACTATTTCATCGCGTCCTGCAACCTACTAGAACACCACTCTCCGGCCTTCCTAACTAGCAATTAACAGAGGGTTTTTGATCCTTAGCATCATTAAAAACTTCCTGTTCAACGAATTGAATTATAATCGCTGATTGGGCATAAATCGAACATCAAGTAGTCGCGAACTGTTCTTCGTGGGTTAATCATCAAATCGACACCATTCTGGTAATTAAACACACCCACACGCTCGATTATTCTGGTAATTAAACACACCCACATGCTCGATTTTAAGTGGGGATTAAAGGCCCCATGAATGTTTTCGTAAACATAATCAAATCGAGGGTCAATTTGACCCAAATCAAATCTAGGGTTCATACGGGAATTGGGTTCGATTGTGTTTGTGTTTAAAGGATTTAAAATCCGGGTATTACCACGGCCACGGCCACGGCCTTTGGTTCACCGGTTCCCTGCCCATTATCCATCCGAGAGGTCCCGGGTTCGACCCCGGGCCACCTCATTTATTTTTTTTAATAGCTTTCTAAGCTTTAAAAATTACAAAAGAAATACCTAAAAATTATAAAAATTATTTTATAAACGCTGTTTATTTTTAAAACCACCAAATTAATTTACTGGAATTTATTTCCTAAATATCTTAACATTTATTTTTATTAATTTCAAAACAAATGATATAATCAAACTAACTTTTATAGATTTAAATATTGTTTATTTTATTAAAACATTACATGTTCAATAATACAATTGTATTATGTTCTTAATTTAACTTATTACTTATCATTTGTTTCAAATAATAGATCATAAATCTTTTGATCCAATGATATTTTAATATATATCCAACCTTATATTTAAATTGTTTTCTTTTAAGATAATTAAATGAATAGTCTTTTTACATGAATCAAAACATAAATGATTACGTTAAAAACTTATTACTTATAAATACCCCAAATACTTATCGAAACCCTAGTTCGCGTATAATCATTAAACCTTATTAATAACCTAAATCTTAAAATATATATATACATGTTTAGGTACCTCGTGAAGGCGTTCGTTGGAACGACGATTAGCATCCTATTTAATCATCTTATATACATACTTACACGCCAAGTGAGTTACAGCCCCACTTTAATTTATATATTTTTGGGGGAGAGAAACATGTTGTTTTCATAAATGTTACATAACATTGGGTTTTTATGATACTGCATATACCTGATACTATGTTTGTATACTTTGCCCTTCGGACCGTTAATACGCAAGTAGCGAGGTGATTGTTAGTAGATCTACTGGGATTGACATACCCCACCCAGGCTAGTCGCGCTAGCTGGTTAAACGGTGTGAACGGTTAGCCTGTTTTACTGTGTTGTGGTGTGGGATCCACAGCCGGGGCCTACTTATTATTGATTGCATGTCAGCTCGGTCGCGACTTCATACACATAGTGATCATTATGGACTAGCTACCCATGATATGCTTTGATTACAAAAATCCAGGAACTTCATTAATGATACTTACTAATTTCTGATAAACCGGTAAACTCACCAGTCTTATACTGACTTTTGCATGTTTTCTCTCAGGACATTGATGTGGCACGGTTAGGAGCACATCATCCATTGCATGTCATTTGGCGTTCATTTTTTTAAAATGATTTTATGGTTTAATTATGTATACATTATTTAAATTGTTTTGGGCATTTATTGCGCAGTTTATCACTTGTTTAAACGTTTCCCGATTTCGCTTCCGCAATAGTCAAATATATTTGGTTTGTTTCATAAAAATTAATCAACTTATATGATTTGTAATTATCGAGTCGTTTGGTGTAACTGATGCTTATCTAAGATCCTGGTTATGTCACACGCCTGACGGTAAAACCCCGTACATGAAAAATGAGGGTGTGACACTCTTTGAATTGGCTCCACTCCTCTTTTACTCGATTTGAATATGTAATATCAGTATATCAGTATATCACTTAGGCACTTAGCAAGTTAACAGGTTAGTCTTTTACTCTCTTAAATCTTAACTGATGAATTTTGTTTTAACTGCTTTGATAATTTGATTAGGAGTTAAGATATTAGGTTAGAGTGTTAGACACTTAGATAGTTAGAGCATGCTTTGATTTGGTATTAGTTTAAAATTGTTATGGTTTGGTTTACATTGATCTGATATTGTTTGAGATTAGGCTCTTTTGATTAGTTTAAATTTTGATTAGGCTGTTTTGACTGCTTAATTAGGTTGTTTTGACTGTTTAATTAGGCTGTTTTGATTAGTTTTGTTAGGTAATTAGGTAATTAGGTTTACAAGTTGATAAATTAATTTGATATTTTTGAGATTAAAAATGTCAAATAGATTTCGAAAGTATCCTTCCGGTGCATCAAAAAAGCCAAAGAAGGCAAAACAAAAGCTTTAAATGAATCAATAAAAGGATCACTACTTAAGTTTGTTACAACCTCGAATTCAAAAATCAAGATGAACAGACACACTTATATGAACCAACAAACTTGATAAGCATATAAATTTAGATGAACCAAATGATATGAATGAGCCTACAAATAGTGATGATTCTACAAATATTTTCTAGAAGGATTTGATTATGAAGGATTTGATTATGAATATTTCAATAACGAATTTGCATAATGTAAAGCTAGAAAAATAAATTTCATATAAACATCTATACATAATACATACACAATATATAACTAAAAAAGTTTTTAACTCCGCCAACTATAACATTTTGGTTTATTATTGCCGGTCCTAAGCCCGGATAAAAGATGAAGGTTTTAGTAATACTAAAAAAGCTTGGGAAGGGCCCATTTTTTAAAATTGATTGAGGCCTCAAAAAATGTTGAGACGGCACTGCTTCTCGTTATAGTCAAACACAAAAAAACCCGAAGGAGCACACTGCCAGGCAGCTGCTAGGTGTGGTTGACACACTTGTTCCGGAGTTTAGGAATCAAGAAAGATACATTTTACATAGTTCAAAAGTTGGTGGGGTTATCATAAAATTGAAAGAAAAGTTTACTAGGTTTTTTCCATTTTCAAAAGATTTAGACTTAAAGGCCATTTGTATCTTTTATGCTTGCTTATCTCATGAGAAGACTTTCTCAAAATGGTAGATTAATCTGCTAATATTTAAAATCCAAATCTTAGTCGGTTGGAACTAGTAATTAGTTGATGAAATACCTAAAGGGATTTGGTTTAGTTTTCTAGTATTTTAATTTTCCAAAATGAGTTTACTAGTTATCTTGCTTTAATTAAAGCATCATTTTGTGAGATCAGTCTTTAAATCAAGTTTTAAATTTATTTTAATTCAACATGCATATAATCTATTGCTCGAAATTTATCACCTAGAGACGAGTCGAATAGGAAGCAGTGCAATAGAGTAACTCCTTTAATTCAGACCCGTCCGTAGGTGATAATCATCATTTCTCATCTTCTTAGACATATGAGTTGCAATCACAGAAAAACTGTTAGAGGCCTTGGAGCTTGAGCTCCGATGACACTCCAACGCTCAAGTCAGTATATGCATAAGATGTATTAAATATAAACAAACACACACACACACACACAATATATATATATATATGTATATGTGTATATATATATACATATATATATAATATGTGTGTGTGTATGTATATATGTATATATATGTATATATATATATATTTATATGAGAGAGAGAGTAAAGATAATATGTATGAGAGGTTAAAACTGAAGAAGATAAACATATGGTGGAATTGTAAGAGAGCAGAGAGTTTTAGACGATGATTGTGTGCATGGGTTACATGTTAATAGAGAGTGGTATTTATAGTGGCTAACAATTCAAAGGACTTGGTTTGGTTTTATTTCGGGTATTCTATCGTCAAACATCTGAACCTAAATATCCTTAGAGAGAGGTTTCTTACATATCATAAATACTTTATTGTTTTTATAGTTGACTTCTATTTTCTGTCTATCCTGATTGTGTTTATTTATATTCCTATCTTCTCTGAGGCTAACCTATTCCCTTTGTCATGTTGCAATATGATTATTTATTATTTCTATTTTAATAAAAGATATGATATTTAATTTCTTTAATGAAATCTATTTTTAAAAAAGATAGCTTGATTTTAAAAAATCTAGATGAGAGAGAGAAATATAGCAATTAATAAAATTAATTTTTTAAAAAAGAGAGAAATTAGTTTGAGTGTTTAAATTACTATAATATCTTTTTTAAGAGAAAATATGTAAGAATGTCTAGAAAAAAAGGACACGAGACAAAAAAATTAGTCAAGAGAATGACAAATGATAAAAAAACATTAATTTATTAATATATTATTTTCTAAATCTGTGTGATACGGGTATTTTAAATTTTGTATGTTTTATGAACGATTAACTTATGTTGTATGTGTATTTATATGGGCTTTTACTGTAAGAATATTATTAATCCTTTCCCCTTTATAACCATAAGCACACAATGGTTCTGAAAAGAATATTCATTTTGTTTTAAGGTATTCATAAAAGTTGATCGTCCCGTGTTGTCTTATTTACTCAACATATATACCTCAATGACCTACTTGAGATGTTGATCATATAGTGTTTAGACGCTTCTCCGATATTCATAACAAATGATGTAAAATGTTTGATGATTTGATTCTTAAGAGTGAGGAAAGGCATACCACATCCACCATAAAGGATGGGATGGTGTTCTCGCTTCTCCTAACTTGCCACATCAGCTTCTATTTAAGCTTCCCTGTCGCTTAGCTTCCCCTTTCTTTGTTCGCTCTTCCCTCGGGCACCACCGCCTGACACCAACACCTCTTACTTTTCACCCTAGCTCAGCTCAGCTCATCTCACTCTTATGAAACTCTTGTGACATCCCGCTCCTAACTAGGGGTGTAAACGAGCCAAGCCGGCTCGCAATGTACTCGGGATCGGCCCAAAAAAAAGCTCAAATTGAGTCGAACTTAAACAAGCTCGAGCCTTAGATCGAGCTTAAACAAGCTCGAGCCCAAGATCGAGCTCACATCCTGACTCGTTTACTAAACGAGCTCGAGCCGGCTCGCGAGCCTAAAAAGGCTTTTTGTTTTATATAATTTTTATTTACATATTAAATATATATAAACATATATTTACATAAATCATATATTATATATATTATTCTGATAAAAATAATTAAATAATATATATTATGTTATATATAGAAAGTTTGATTATAAAAAATATTAAAGTAATTATAAAAAAAATAAATTTTAATGAATTAACAATAAACGAGGCAAGCCTGAGCCGAGTTTGTGACAACTCATCCAAAACTCACTCGATTTCAATTTCTGTGTGCCAATGCAGTAGACCAGTGTTGGAACACTCTCACCATAGGATGAAACACTCTCACCATGTAACGCAATTTTCGGGACGAAAATCCTTTCAACATGGGGATAATGTGACATCCGGTAATTTTCCGTTACAAAACTCCGTTAGTTCTGTTAAGTTTTGCATACACGTGTCCGTAAGCACACACTAGTTGTCGTTTGACATGGTGACCTAATAATAATTAATAAGAGTAAATTGCCATTTTCGTCCCTGTGGTTTGGTGAAAATTGCCACTTTAATCCAATAGTTTGTTTTTTCGCATCTGGGTCCCTGTGGTTTACAAATCTTGTCATATTCATCCAGTCCGTTAACTCCATCCAAAATTTCCGTTAAATGTAGGGGTATATTGGTCATTTTACATATATGTTTTTTTAAACCTGATTTAATATATACTCTTTAAATACATTGCTATTTTAGTCCCTGTGGTTTGAGCGTATTTGCTAATTAGTCCAAAAATAACCACCACACCACTACCCGTCACAAGAACCAGCGAACCACCGCCACCACCCCATCACAAAGCCACTAACACCACACCAGAGAGCCCACCACCACCACGCACATCGAATCGTCGCTACCATGTAAACCCTAAAAATCGACAATCAATATTGGACTTGTAATATACCACTTCGAAAATGCATATCAAACCCTACTAATACCTGTACAATACTCGTTTTCAAGGGTTCCATATACGTTTTTGAAGGGGTTTGTTATAAGTTTGAGATTAACGGTTGGTTTCTAGGGTCCACATGGTGGTGGTGATCTAGTATGTGATGGTGGAGATCTAATATGTGGTGGTGGAGATCTAATGTGTGGTGGTGGTGCCCGTCTGGTGTGGTGTTGGTGGTTTTATGATAGGGTGGTTCTGATGGAGTGGTGGTGGTTTTGTGGCGTGGTGGTGGTGTGGTGTGTAAATACGAGGTCCAACTCTGGATGGTTCGGTCTTGTTGAACTTCGATCCACCGATGCTCTCTGAAGCTTCACACTACGCACAATGAAAACAACACCAGTTAAGGTGGTGGTGCCCGTCTCGTGTGCTGATTTATAGGGATTATTCCTCGGCAATCCATTACCTTTTATGTTCTCCGACCGTTACTGAATTATCGGTTATGATTGGGGTGATTCCGATGTAATTAAATGTGGGGCACGTGTCCTGCTGGCTTACCCGTTCCGCCCGCATGGGCCGGGCTTTCGGGTTCTGGTACTCGGTCTTGTGTGGGTTATTTGTACCCTACGTCTACATGGTGGTTCCATCACGGGTGGTGGTGATATGGTGTTTTATGCCAAGGTGGTGGGATTTTTGGACTGAATTGGCAAACATGTCCAAACCACAGGGACTAAAATAGCAATTTGTTTAAAGGGAATATATTAAATGGGGTTTAAAAAATAGAAAAATAAAACATATATGTAAAATGACCAATATACCCTTCATTTAACGGAGAATGTTGGATGGAGTTAACGAACTGGATGAATATGACAAGATTTGTAAACCACAGGGACCCAGATGCGAAAAAATAAACTATTGGATGAAAGCGATAATTTTCACCAAACCACAGGGACGAAAATGGCAACTTACTCAATTAGTAATGTTAATTTAATAAAGTACATAATGCAAGGGCTAAAAGTGTACATGTGGTTAATTAAATAAAACAAAACACCCCAAACCCCTACCCAAACACCCATGACCGACCTGCAGCCTCTCTCCCTCTCTTTCTGCGAATTTCGACCAAGAACAAGTGATTAGAAGCTGATTTTGATCGGTTGCAAGCCTTACAAACACATTAGAACCTTCAATTGCAAGCTATTACACGTTTAAAAGGTTAGCTTTTGATGTTTTGTGGATTCTTCATTAGGGCCGAAACCCTGCTGCGAAATTAGTATTCATGGGGCTGAAATCTTGATGTTTTGATGTTGTTAACATGTTAGTTAGGTTGTATGTATGTTGTTTAAAGTTGATTATGCAAGAAAACTACACTTTGATTGATTGATTATGAACCTTGAGGAATAGGAACCCTAATTCGAAAGTTCTGGGGCTTTTGTGGAATTGATTGTTGTTTGATGTTGTTGGGATGTTAATAGTTAGTATGAATGTTAGAAAACATGAATTATGCAAGAAATTGGTGAATTGAGGACCTTGTTCATACCTTACTATTAATAGTAACTTTTGTGCATGAACTTGATAATTCAAGGATGAATTGATGATATTAGGGTGTTAATGATGTTGTATGAACATTGGGATGATGATATGAATGCTAGATTGTTGCAATGAATGCTAGAAATCTTAGGTTGTATGTTGTTGTTCATGTCTTGCCAAAAGTAGATACTTTTTAGTTTGGATGAATGAATCAAGCTAGGTTGATGTTGTTGATCATAGTTGGATGTTGTTATGAGCTTGAAATAGTATATTATTGAGGAATTGTATGTTCATTGGGTGTTTACTAGATTTGGGATGAACTTTCCCAAAAGGGAAACTTTATTGTGCATGAACCTTGGATATTTGGAATTGGACTTACTCATGGCTTTAGGATCATGCTAGAATGCTTGCTGTGGATGTCTAATGTGGTAGAACCTTTTAATTAGATTGTATGGAATGTTACTTGGTTATTGGGTGATTTATGCACTTTGAGGATCATGTATGGGTTTGTATGTTGACTAGTAACTAGGACATCATGTTTGGGACTGGAAATTGATCATATTGATGTATGTTGTATGTATTGGGCATATTGAATGTGTTGTGGATAGTATGGATGACTTTTTGGTAAATTATCTCTTTTGACCCGTATACGCTAAATCATAGTTATAGGTCATATAAGTAGGTAATGCATGATCTGACCTGTTATATGATACACTGGTTGTGTTATGAACACACTGAGTATGCTAGATGTTAAGAACTTACATGACTTGTATGATATATGCTCATGTCTGTTTAAATGGTTTACAACACATAATGTCACCAACGGGTCAAACGGGTCAACTAGGTCAAACATGTCTATTCTTCCAAAACCTTAAGTCTTGGTTGTAGTGCACTTAGGATTTCTCATATTCACTGTTTACACAAACTCATGTACTTACATGATCTAGGTAACTTTTGAGGGTTGACTGTCCACTTTGTCTTTCAAGTAAACTCTAGTACTCAATACGCGTATCAGGTGAGTTCATGCCCCACTGTTTTACTTAATCTCTTTTGGGGGAGATAGCATACTGGTAACTCTACAACGCTTTTTATATTTAAGATGTGTATGATATTAATATAGTGCTGTTTACCATGATAAAGTCCTCACACTTTCGAATTGTTAATATTGAATAGTGGGGAAACTTGGGTAGTACTACTGGGTCTGACGAGCCCCACCTGTGTGACTCGAGGTCAACGGGTGCAATTTGTCCTATGTACATTTGTCACGATATGGTAAGTCGTGACAGGAGGCAAACATAACACAGTTAGCTTCAATTGCGAAATCACTATGTATTATATCTTTTTGTTAATAGACTAGCTATCTATTACAATGCACATGCTTATATATATCATGATTGTTAAACTGTTATGTTTAAACGCAAACTCTTGAACTCACCAACCATTGCGTTGGCTTTTTAGTATGCTATTCTCAGGTCGATAATCCGGATTGCCAGTAGGAGCACTGCACGAGTCAAGCATGCATCTTAACACTTAAACGATGATACATTTGTTTATCTTTACATTTTAGGTTTTAAACAGTTGGTTGGCACATGTTTTGCCATTTTATACATTTTTATATTTTGGGTTTGTTTTATTACTATACGCTTCCGCATGATTGTTAAAGTTTGAACTCTGGTTTGGTTTATGTTAAACGTAGCATATAGAGGCGTTCCGAGTAACTATTGACTGTGATCCTGGTTTGTTCACACGCCTCGCGATAAAACTCCGCACGTGGATTTTGAGGGTGTGACAGATTGGTATCAGAGCCATAGGTTATAGAGAACTAGGTTGCATACACACTATACTATAACCGCACACAGTTAGTTAGTTACTTGTTCTTGATTTTTCTACTGTATACTCATTGGCATACACAAATCACACTCTCTACAGCATGGCATCTTCATCGAGAGCACCTGGTAAACGACCAACATCACCCACCCGATCCGAGTCCCCACCTCCTGGACCAGTACTCGACGATGGACTTGACTGGCCTTGTTTGGACTACCAACAAGGTGAGTTCGACTGGGATCAATCGTTTGTGCCACCTGAACGCAACCCCCACGAGACTGGAGTTTCTACCCTGAGTTCGTAGATCACCTCATGTATAGGGAACGTGTACCAACACCGAGACCCAGAACTAGGACCAACACCGAGCAACCATTACCTTCACTTCCACGGACGGTACTGTCCAATGAGCAGGTGATTGCTGCATTGGTGGCAGCACTGGACACCAAAACAACACCGGGTCCGGTGACTCACGAGCATTGTCTGTACACTACAGCACGAGGTGTACACGCTACGACACCAGCTGGATGAACTCGAGGAGCATCATGGTAAGACCTTGGAAGGGTGTTACCAAATGCGAGACGGTTACCAGACGCTAAGTGGACGCATGACCGCACGAGAGCAGCGCGACGAAACAGCCGACAACAGGATTGCTGCATTAGAAGCCCAGTTGGCGGCGCTTCAGATTGCCATAGCCGACAATAGGATTCCTCCAACCCAGCCACTATTCAACAAGCAATTCTCTTAGCCCATAAACTGACCGACGAAGCAGTGGAACAAGGACGGTTACCGAAACGGGGCGCTGTGGCAAGCGTGCCCGATAACAAGAGGAAATGGGATGTTTCCAACAACAAAAATCATCGTCCGGTGTTCAACATCAATCTCAGCAACAACACCGCAACAACAACAAAGGAGGTTCGACAACAATCATAATTTCAACCAGTCAGCCTCGAACAATCAAGGACTGAGCGGTTACGGTGGTAAACAACCTAGGTGCCCGCGGTGCAACTATCATCATGTTGGAAGATGTGACAATTACAAGTGTCAGCGGTGTGGCAAAATGGGACACTTAGCCAAGGATTGCTATGGTGATTAGGTTAGGAAGCCACAGCAACCTTTTGAGACTCCAAAGGGTTGCTTTGAGTGTGGGAAAGAAGGGCACTACTGGCGAAACTGCCCGCAGCTGAGGAAGAACGGTAATGGTAATGGTCAAAACAACAACAATCAAGGCAACAACAACAATGATGGAAGAGGCAATGGAAATGGTGGTAATAATACTGGAGCCAAAGGGAGAGCCTTCATCATTGGCTCAGGTGAGGCTCTAAATGACCCTACAACTGTTACTGGTAGGTTTTCTGTCAATGGATGTTTTGCTACAATACTGTTTGATACTAGAGCCGATAGGAGTTTCATGTCCTTAAAGTTCTGTAGTCTCCTAAGTGATATCCCTTCTGCTTTAGAATCCAAATACATCGTGGAGTTGGCTGACGGTAAACAAATCCATGTAACACACATCTTTAGAGATTGTAAGATAGAACTCGCTGGTCATACTTTCGCTATAGATCTTCTGCCTGTTACACTAGGAAGTTTCGACGTTGTGGTAGGCATGGATTGGCTCTCTAATAAGCAAGCGGAAGTCATATGTCACGAGAAAATCATACGAATCCCTGTTGGTGACGAAATCCTTACAGTCCGAGGCGATAGGAGTGGTGCAGTGATGGGCATTATCTCTTACATGAAAGCACAAAAGTTATTGCGAAAAGGCCGTTTGGCTATTCTGGCACTCGTCACCGATAAGCAACCAGAGGAAAGAAAAATAAAGGATATTCCAGTGGTATGAGACTTTCCAGAGGTGTTTCCAGAGGATCTTCCTCGACTACCACCTCATCGTCAAGTGGAATTTCAAATTGAACTGACTCCTGGTGCAGCCCCGATTGCTAGAGCACCTTATTGATTAGCACCGAACGAACTACAGGAGTTGTCATTACAACTTCATGAGCTTTTAGATAAGGGCTTTATTCGACCTAGCACATCACCTTGGGGAGCCCCTGTCCTTTTTGTTAAGAAGAAAGATGGCACGTTTCGAATGTGCATCGATTATAGAGAGTTAAACAAAGTCACAGTCAAGAACCGATACCCTCTACCTCGTATCGACGATTTGTTTGATCAGCTTCAGGATCAAGTTATTATTCGAAGATTGACTTGAGGTATGGTTATCATCAACTCAGAGTCCGTGAGGAAGACATTTCCAAAACTGCATATGGTCATTACGAGTTCTTGGTCATGCCTTTTGGGTTGACTAATGCACCTGCGGTGTTCATGGACCTCATGAATCGCGTGTGCAAACCCTATCTTGATCAGTTTGTTATTGTGTTTATCGATGACATACTGATATACTCTAAGACCAAGGAGGGCCATGAAGAGCATCTACGATTAATCTTAGAACTACTGAAGAATGAGCAACTGTACGCCAATTCTCTAAATGTGACTTTTGGATACGCGAGATGCAATTTCTAGGTCACATTGTTAATGAGAAGGGTATACATGTTGATCCTGCCAAGATTGTGGCGATAAAGAATTGGGCTATACCTAAAACACCGAGTGAGATAAGGTAATTTCTGGGATTAGCAGGGTATTACCGACGATTCATAGAGGGATTTTCTAAGATTGCACAACCTCTCACAGCTTTGACCCACAAAGGAACGGCATACAAATGGGGAGAAAGTCAAGAGGCGGCTTTTCAGCTATTAAAATAGAAACTCTGTAGTGCACCAATTTGGCACTGCGAGAAAGAACAGATGATTTCGTGGTGTATTGTGACGCATCCATTCAAGGATTGGGTTGTGTCCTGATGCAGCAAGATAAAGTGATAGCTTACGCCTCGAGACAACTGAAGGTTCACGAGAAGAACTACACTACCCATGACCTGGAATTGGGTGCAGTAGTTTTTGCCTTAAAGATTTGGATACATTACTTGTACGGTACCAAATGCACTATCTACACCGATCACAAGAGTCTTCAACATATCTTTGAGCAAAAGGAGTTAAATATGAGGCAACGACGTTAGGTAGAACTTCTTAACGATTATGATTGCGCTATCAAGTACCATCCTGGAAAGGCGAACGTAGTTGCCGATGCCTTAAGCCAAAAAGAAACAGCTAAACCCAGGCGGGTACGAGCCTTACCGCTTACAATCAGTACCAATCTGTCTGAACAAGTTAAGGAAGCACAGATAGAAGCATTGAAAGAGGAAAACATTGGTTCTGAGTCATTACGAGGAATGGATAAACAATTGGTAGTGAAAGAGGATGGAATCCGGTACTTCATGAATAGACTTTGGGTGCCTGTCTATGGTAATCTGAGGGATTTAGTTATGAGTGAGGCACACAAGTCTAAGTACTCTATACATCCTGGATCTGACAAGATGTATCACGACTTAAAGGCGCACTATTGGTGGCCTAACATGAAGGCGGATATAGCTACCTATGTGAGCAAGTGTTTGACCTGTTCGAAGGTAAAGGTGGAATACCAAAAACCATCCGGACTGTTACAGCAACCCGAGATACCAATGTGGATATGGGAACAAAATTCTATGGATTTTATCACTAAATTACCCCGGACTAATACCGGTTGTGACACAATCTGGGTTATTATGGATCGGTTGACCAAGTCCGTTCACTTCCTTGCAATTAAAGAAACGGACAAGATGGAGAAACTAACCCGATTGTATCTCAAGGAAATCGTTTCCAGACACGGTGTACCGATCTCGATTATTTCTGATCGCGATGCTCGTTTCACATCACACTTCTGGCAGTCACTGCAGAAATCTCTGGGTACACGATTGGATATGAGTACTGCTTATCATCCATAGACTGACGGTTAGAGTGAGCGTACCATACAGACTTTGGAGGATATGTTACGTGCTTGTGTGATTGACTTCGGGAACAACTGGGAAGTTCACCTGCCTTTGGTGGAATTTTCCTATAATAACAGTTATCACACTAGCATACAGGTAGCACCTTTCGAGGCTTTGTATGGGAGAAAGTGTAAATCACCGGTTTGCTGGGCTGAAATTGGTGATAGTCAACTAACGGGTCCCGAGCTAATACATGAAACCACTGAGAAGATTGTGCAGATACGGAATCGTATGGCAGCAACGCGAGATAGATAGAAAAGTTATGCTGACAATAGATGGAAACCACTAGAGTTTCAAATTGGTGACAAAGTCTTATTGAAAGTCTCACCGTGGAAAGGCGTAGTTCGGTTTGGCAAACGAAGAAAGCTGAATCCGAGGTATGTTGGACCATTTGAGATATTAGAAAGAATAGGTCCGGTGGCCTATCGACTAGCCTTACCTGATTCGCTGAGTGGAGTTCACAATGTATTTCACGTTTCAAATCTGAAGAAGTGTTTATCTGACGAAACACTAATTGTACAACTAGAAGATGTGCAAGTGGATGAACAATTACGCTTCATCGAAGAACCAGTCGAGGTGATGGATCGTGAGGTGAAAACACTTAAGCAAAGCAAGATACCCATAGTCAAAGTTCGTTGGAACTCGCGACGTGGACCGGAATTCACGTGGGAACGTGAAGATCAAATGAAGCTTAAGTACCCTCAACTGTTCGAGACGATGCCTGCAGACAACGGTATTGATTTAAATTTCGGGACGAAATTTCTTTCAACATGGGGATGATGTGACAACTCATCCAAAACTCACTCGATTTCGATTTCTGTGTGCCAATGCAGTAGACCAGTGTTGGAACACTCTCACCATAGGATGAAACACTCTCACCATGTAACGCAATTTTCGGGACGAAAATTCTTTCAACATGGGGATAATGTGACATCCGGTAATTTTCCGTTACAAAACTCCGTTAGTTCCGTTAAGTTTTGCATACACGTGTCCGTAAGCACACACTAGTTTTCGTTTGACGTTGGTGACCTAATAATAATTAATAATGTTAATTTAATAATAATCTACTTGATTAGATGATTATTGTGTTATGCTTATGTGTTTACGCGATTTAAAGACTATTCGGGAATTTTATCGCGTAACGCGGAAACGCGTGCGTTAATTCGTATGTCTTGTGTTTTTATAAAATAAAATATATAAGAGTTATCATTAGTTTAAATGTTCATATTATTATGTTTAAAACACTTCACAAGGAGTTTAAAAGATAAAATTTTATAAAGTACATAATGCAAGGGCTAAAAGTGTACATGTGGTTAATTAAATAAAACAAAACATCCCAAACCCCCACCCAAACACCCATGACCGACCTGCAGCCTCTCTCCCTCTCTTTCTGCG
This sequence comes from Flaveria linearis, assembly GCA_024085815.1. NCBI lineage: Eukaryota > Viridiplantae > Streptophyta > Magnoliopsida > Asterales > Asteraceae > Flaveria > Flaveria linearis. The sequence continues at coordinate 6,376,768 of CM044009.1, forward strand.
AATTTCGACCAAGAACAAGTGATTAGAAGCTGATTTTGATCGATTGCAAGCCTTACAACACATTAGAACCTTCAATTGCAAGCTATTACACGTTTAAAAGGTTAGCTTTTGATGTTTTTGTGGATTTTTCATTAGGGTCGAAACCCTGCTACGAAATTAGTATTCATGGGGCTGAAATCTTGATGTTTTGATGTTGTTAACATGTTAGTTAGGTTGTATGTATGTTGTTTAAAGTTGGTTATGCAAGAAAACTACACTTTGATTGATTGATTATGAACCTTGAGGAATAGGAACCCTAATTCAAAAATTTTGGGCTTTTGTGGAATTGATTGTTGTTTGATGTTGTTGGGATGTTAATTAGTTAGTATGAATGTTAGAAAACATGAATTATGCAAGAAATTGGTGAATTGAGGACCTTGTTCATACCTTATTAATAATAGTAACTTTTGTGTATGAACTTGATAATTCAAGGATGAATTGATGATATTAGGGTGTTAATGATGTTGTATGAACATTGGGATGATGATATGAATGCTAGATTGTTGCTATGAATGCTAGAAATCTTAGGTTGGATGTTGTTGTTCATGTCTTGCCAAAAGTAGAAACTTTTAGTTTTGGATGAATGAATCATGCTAGGTTGATGTTGTTGATCATAGTTGGATGTTGTTATGAGCTTAAAATAGTATATTATTGAGGAATTGTATGTTCATTGGGTGTTTACTAGATTTTGGGATGAACTTTCCCAAAAGGGAAACTTTATTGTGCATGAACCTTGGATATTTGGAATTGGACTTACTCATGGCTTTAGGATCATGCTAAAATGCTTGTTATGGATGTCTAATGTGGTAAAACCTGTTAATTAGATTGTATGGAATGCTACTTGGTTATTGGGTGATTTATGCACTTTGATGATCATGTATGGGTTGTATGTTGACTAGTAACTAGGACATCATGTTTGGGACTGGAAATTGATCATATTGATGTATGTTGTATGTATTGGGCATATTGAATGTGTTGTGGATAGTATGGATGACTTTTTGGTAAATTATCTGTTTTGACCCGTATATGCTAAATCATAGTTATAGGTCATATAAGTAGGTTATGCATGATCTGACCTGTTATATGATACACTGGTTGTGTTATGAACACACTGAGTATGCTAGATGTTAAGAACTTACATGACTTGTATGATATATGCTCATGTCTGTTTAAATGGTTTACAACACATAATGTCACCAACGAGTCAAACAGGTCAACTAGGTCAAACATGTCTATTCTTCCAAAACCTTAAGTCTTGGTTGTAGTGCACTTAGGGTTTCTCATATTCACTGTTTACACAAACTCATGTACTTACATGATCTAGGTAACTTTTGAGGGTTGACTGTCCACTTTGTCTTTCAAGTAAACTCTAGTACTCAATACGCGTATCAGGTGAGTTCATGCCCCACTGTTTTACTTAATCTCTTTTGGGGGAGATAGCATACTGGTAACTCTACAACGCTTTTTATATTTAAGATGTGTATGATATTAATATAGTGCTGTTTACCATGATAAAATCCTCACACTTTCGAATTGTTAATATTGAATAGCGGGGAAACTTGGATAGTACTACTGGGTCTGACGAGCCCCACCTGTATGACTCGAGGTCAACCGGGTGCAATTTGTCCTATGTACACTTGTCACGATATGGTAAAGTCGTGACAGGAGGCAAACATAACACAGTCAGCTTCAATTGCGAAATCACTATGTATTAATATCTTTTTGTTAATAGACTAGCTATCTATTACAATGCACATGCTTATATATATCACGATTGTTAAACTGTTATGTTTAAACGCAAACTCTTGAACTCACCAACCATGTGTTGCTTTTTAGTATGCTATTCTCAGGTCGATAATCCGGATTGCCAGTAGTAGCACTGCACGAGTCAAGCATGCATCCTAGCACTTAAACGATGATACATTTGTTTATCTTTACATTTTGGGTTTTAAACAGTTGGTTGGCGCATGTTTTGCCATTTTATACATTTTTATCTTTTGGGTTTGTTTTATTACTATACGCTTCCGCATGATTGTTAAAGTTTGAACTCTGGTTTGGTTTATGTTAAACGTAGCATATAGAGTTGTTCCGAGTAACTATTGACTGTGATCCTGGTTTGTTCACACGCCTCGCGGTAAAACTCCGCACGTGGATTTTGAGGGTGTGACAGAGTTCGAGCCTGATAATTTTTTGACGTGCCAATCTTGAGCTGTAGAAATACAACTATAAACGAGCTAAGCTCGAGCTTTCTAAAACTAAAACGAGCTAAGCTCGCAAGAGCTCAAGCCTAAGCGATCTCGGTCTCGGGTCGGCTCGTTTACACCCGCACTCCTAACCCTTCATATACATTTTCTTTTTCTTAGAGGAGTGAGAGCTTAATCGTAACTATATAGATTCAATCAACGACAATGAGGCGGGCATATAGATCGTAATCTAACGTGGAAGAGTGCCTCCTCATCACAATATGATCAAAACTTATAATCAAAAGATCTTAACGTATTGCCAAAAATAGAAAACGAAGTCATAATTAGTCAAATACATCCTCCATGAGCTGTTAGAAAATTAAAAAAATATATTTTTGAGGTAATCATAGGATCAGCTCTTGCTTATCATTTCCTAATATGGAAAATTAAGGACCGTTGCATGCCTTCATCTAAGGGATTTCCAATCTTTTTTTCTTGTGATTGTATATACTCTCTTATTTATAGGTTTTTCTCTCTTTTGTAAAATATAGAAAAAAACAATACAATTCTTCATATTTCAATTCAAGAGAGGAGCAAGATGACGGACATCATGGATGATATGGCTGAGGAGATATCGTTTTAGAGCTACGAAGATGATCTCCGACTCCTCTTTAGCCTTCTCAATGATGTTCTTCATCGTGAAATAGGCTCCAATATCATGGAAAAAGTCGAACATACGCAGGGCCGGCTCTTCCCTTACATGGGTGAAGCCCTACGCTTGGGGCCCCCAATTTGTTTATATTATACGCTTGGTATGAAGGTTGTGTGAAGTTGTTTGACGAGAGTTCTGGCAAGCATTTGGTGCAGTATGATGATGGTGAAGAGGAGCTTTTGGATTTGTGTAAAGAGAAGGTTGAGCTGGTGAAGGAGCGGGTGAGAAAGTTGCGGAGGTTGAGGCGGTTTTCTGTTGAAGATGATGAGGATAATGAGGGTGCAGGTGGTTTGAAGGTGGATAAGGATGTAGAAAGTGGAGGAGATGATTCGACGGATGAGGATTGGGGGAAGAATGTTGAGAAGGAATTGATTGATGATGAAATGGAGGATTTAGGGTTGGTAGATGAGGAAGAAGAAGAAGAAGATATTAAGGAGATAAAGCCGGACCTCAAAAGAAGAAAGAGGTCTGGGGTGAAAGCAGATTCTGTTAAGAAGATAAAGACTGAATATCCAAAGGATTTAAGCATTGTTTTCACGACTGGTTCGGATCGGCCGGTCCGACCGCGATTCAGCCTGGTGAACGGTCCGGTTGTATATGACTCGTTTTTATGTTGGTGAACGGTCTGGTTGTATAAGCTATTAAAACTTAACCATGTTCGTGTGGCTAGAAAAAAAACCATCTAGTTTTGTATCGTTATATAAGTTTCTTTTCATTTGTAATCTTTTAGAGATGGAAAAAGACCCTAAATTTTTTTTTCGCTTCGGGCCCCCAAACGATTGAGCCGGCCCTGAACATACGCGTACTCTCTCTCAGGTCATCAATGATTAATTTCAGTATTATTATCGTTTCTCTTCGTACATGTTAATTATTCTATCAATTTGATGAAATGTTTGTGTGATGTAGATTTTTGTGTTAGTTGGTTTGATTATTGTGATTTTTAGTGGATTGGTTATGATGGTACTGTTTGATTGATATAATGAAAAGATGATATAGATTTTGATAGTTTGATTCAATCAATAACGTTTATTCAAATGGATTATTGTTGATTATGAAAATTTGTAAAAGATTGATGCATATTAGTTCACAACTTCTTAAATTTTGAAGAACACTTTGGCTAACATAATAATTAGAAACATTCATTAACTTAAGTTATTAATTTGCCATCAAAACTTTAGTTAAACCGAATCTAGAGATTTGCCATAAAGAACATGCATAATGATTATTAATTGGCAATGCAAGGCTGCATACTGGTTATTAATTCACTTATGTGTGAATTGATGTTTGTTTTTTGCGATACATTGTGGATATGTGATTTGTATCATGGATTATTGTTAAAAAAGTAATAATCATCAGATAGAATTGTGTGATCGCGTTGCACTTAGATAGAATTTTGTGATCGCGTTGCAGAGTGCATGTCTTATAAGAGCAGCTGGGATCGAGAACACTGCAGAGTTACTCGAGAAGCAACTGTCTTCTGAGTTATCGAAAATGACATTAGAGGAAGCCTTGAAGCTTGGCAGAGCCTTCAGTCATTTTCTTAGTCTAATGGGTATTGCTTGTTGAGGCCCCTTCGGATCATATATGTAGGATCAATTAGTGTTGGATGAACAACATCAAGGGTATGCACAAAAGTGCAGTGATCCGGTGGAAAACAGGGTCAAACAGGAAACACAAAACACACACAATACAATCTGATTTCCACACATTATTCGACATACAGATAGGGTATTTATACCCATACAATGGCGGTTACAATCTACTAAAACTAACATAAGTAACCCTTTAATTCCCGCCTAATTTACAGTTTTGACTTTTCTGATTTTGACTTTTATTTGACTTATTTCTTGATTACAAATATCCAACATTGCTGAAAACCATCACAGGTAATTCTACTTGGTTAACTTCTTAACCGTAAGTACCCTGCATAAATGGCGTTTTAGCCAGATGAGTTATTGTAGAAGAACATGTTACTTGCAGAGCACGTAAGATAAAGAATGGTGCACAAGTCTCAAAATCTTGTGATGATACTTTTAATCAGTTGATTCAAAGTGGCATTTCTTCGGATAAACTATATGACGCCGTGTGTAACCAGGTGTGGTTTAACATATCTCTTCGGTTCTAAATATTTCTCTGCCTTTCCATATTATTTTTTGATAACTGTGAGAATTCTAAAAACTCATAGGTCCCGCCAATACTCTACTAACCAATAAGACTAGGTAAAAATCAGCTTGCGATGGAAAGAAGGCCTTCGATCTTTTTCCACTTATGGTATAGTATTTTAAGACCTATAATTTTGGAATAACTCTATGTTGTTTTGTAGGAGGTTGAGATAGTCCTCACTGCACATCCCACACAAATTAACCGACGAACACTACAATATAAACACCTTCGAATTGCTGTAAGTTGTTCAAATAACTGTTGTTGTTATACTTTTTTGTTATATGTCATGAAGTAGTTAATCTTTAGCTTCATTTTGTTAATTTTTGTAGCATCTGTTGGAGGTTAATGACCGCAAAGATCTTACACAAGAAGATCAAGACGGGCTAATAGAAGATCTGGTGCTCATCTCTTTTCACTTGTATGAAAACTCTCATGCTTATGTTATTTAAGATTGATAATATGTTTCTGTTTATAGGTGAGAAAGATAACTTCTATATGGCAGACAGATGAACTTAGACGCCACAAACCAACACCAGTAGACGAGGCTAGATCAGGTACAATATATTGAGTTTTAAACTGCATGATAGCTTCATACTTAGATTCTTTCGAGAAAGATGAAATCATCTGATCATTTACGTAAACAGGATTAAACTATATTGAGCAGTCCCTTTGGAAAGCAGTACCTCAATACTTACGCGAGTCAGCACTGCTCTCAAAAAGCATACCGGGAAGCCACTTCCTTTAACATTTACACCAATTAGATTTGGTTCTTGGATGGGGGTGATAGAGATGGAAATCCAAATGTCACCGCAAAGGTCAGGTTTCAGCTATCTATCTTGACCTTAAGTTTGACTTTATATTCAATGGAAAACCTTATCTAACAGTCATTAAGTTTCATCACTAGAAAACTCATGTTAATATTGCAGGTGACAAAAGATGTTTCTCTTTTATCACGGTGGATGGCTATGATCTTTACATACGCGAGGTTGAAAATCTTAGATTTGAGCTTTCTATGAACCAGTGCAGTGATAGACTCGCACATTTGGTTCATGAAATTATTCAAAAAGGTCCATTTTTGTATATATTTTTATCTTATTGCTTCTGTTGGACCCTACATATGAAGTAATTTGATGGTTTTTGAAAATATTTCAGAGAACTCTGAAGAGGACCAGCACCAGAGTTGGAACCATGCATCAAACCGGGGTCAGACAAAAATGTTCATGGCTTACCTTCACAACTGCCTACTGGTGCTGATGTACCCTCCCATACAGGTTAAGCAGTTTATAGTCATTGTTTTAATGGTGGTTTCTTAAATTTCTATAAACTAATTATAGCTTTTCTCCTTCTATTGCTTTATAGAATGCAATCAAGTGGAATCTCAATATCTCAACTAGATATTCCCGGATCTGAATACAAGAGCCTAGAAGATGTAAATCACAATAAACGCTACTGACTGTTATAACTAGAAGTGGTTGAATATAGAACCAAATTTAAGTAGAAAACTATGAGAAGTGCATAAATACTTCTACTTATTGATTTAAGTGGTGATATAGTAGACGGTTATGTAACTGCATAAACCCTGCCTAGATATATTTAGAGCACTACTTACAATTGCTCATGAGATTCTCATAGTTCTCTACTTAAAATTGGTTCTATAAATGAGGCACCCCTATATATACACACATATTTTGTCATTTATCTATTACATATTACAGAATGTAGAAGCTACTTTATCACCAAACTCAAGCAAAAACAATCAGAAATCACAAGGAAACGGAAGTTCTTCTCAGCCTACAACACCAAAAGGATCACCCGTTGGTCAAAAGAAAACGTTTGCTGAATCACAGGTAGGAAGAGCTAGCTTCCAGAAGCTTCTAGAACCAAGCATGCCTCAGAAGTCTTCCATTTCTCCTTATAGAATCATTCTAGGAGATGTAAAAGAAAAGGTACTCTTGGTTTTGTAATGTCTGTAGTTGTTGTTATCTTCTGTTGCAGTGTATGATATGCATAAAATTTTATGGGGCCAGCTTGTGAATACTCGAAGCCGATTAGAACAACTTCTAGAAGGTCATCCATGTGACCTGGATGTTTGTGATTTTATGACACACCAAACCAGCTGTTGCAGCACTTCTTCTATGCTATGAATCATTTGAAGGATGATGGAGAGGGAATTTACAGAAACTTGCTTTTACATACAATCATCATCATCTTACAAATGAGGGTGTCAACCCCTATTTATAGTTGTCGGTGAGGGTGGTAACTACCATAACCGCCGACACTTAGGTTATACAATAATAATACGCATTAATACTAAACATAGACTAAACTAATAATAATGCTAACTTAGGATAATATCAATATTAAGTCTAAGATTCTCCCTCTTAATTTTGATTTATCCTTTCATGCTTCATAGTAGGATTGGATCATCTTCTTCATAAATGAGAAGGGATTCTTGCTCATTCTTTCTTTCTTTTTGTCTTTCCATTTGGTACATTCGTTTGCGAAATGTCCAAGTCTTCCACAATCATAACACCTAAACTTACTCTTATCTTTGTTTCTTGGCTCTCTTGGCTCGTGCTTCTTTCGGGTCTTCTTTCTCTTTTGTCAAAGCTTCTTGCTCGTCCTTTTGCTTGGTTTTGATTGCCACGTGCTTTACCATGATGCCAACTTTCTAAATGGTTACTTGAGTTTGCCATTAGGAGTTTGTTTTGATGATTTTCTTCTACTTCATCGTGACTTTTGATGCGTTCCTCAAATGCTGTTATTCTTCCCACTGCTTCTTCAAATGACATTTTATCTATTTCTGAATATTGCTCGATAGATGCCACTATTGGTAGAAACTTCTTAGGAACGGAATTAAGTAACTTTCTTATGATTATCTTATCTTTAAGAGTAGTGCCAAGACTTTGAATTTGGCTCTTATGCTGCTTAACTTGCTTGCGAAGTTACTTACGCTTTCATTTTCTTTCATCTTTAACATCTCTAACTCGCTTCTTAAGGTTTGTAGACGTGCCTTTTGAACTAGATCTGCTCCAAGGTGTCGAAATTTAATTGATTCCCAAACTTCTTTTGCATTTCACATTGTGCAACTTGCATTAGTATATCTTCGGGTAATGTTTGGAAAATCATTGCTTTAGTCGTATGCGCTTTCTTTTCATCTACATCTCCTTTTGAATCAATTGTTTCCCAAAGACCATACGCCTTTAAGATTGTTTCCATTAAAAGTGCCCATGAGGTGTAGTTTGACTCAGTTAATTTTGGACATTGGAGTGATATGTTCCCTTGTTCACGTGTTGATGTCAATGTACTTGCTGATTTTCTGCCATGTTTTCTTGCTTAATCTTCTTCGATCTTTTCTTTCTTATCTTGCTTTTGATTTGCTTGAACTGTGTTTCTTGCTAATTGATTCAATAATGAATCGTCTTGCTTTCTTGATACTTGCTATAACTTGCTTTTGGCCAACTTGCTAACCAAATTTTCTTCGCTCCCGACCAACTTGCTAATCGGGGCTTTGTGTTCTTGACCTACTTGCTAATCAGGTTTTATGTGCTCCTGACCCACTTGCTAATCAGGTTTTTATGCACTAACTTGCTATACTCAACGAACAAAGGTTCGGAGTTACTTGCTATACTCAACGAGTCACGAAGTCTCGGAGTCACTTGCTACTTGCTTTTCTCAACGAACCACAAAAGGCTCGGAGTATCTTGCTACTTGCTATTCGAATCTTTGTGATCCGATTTATCTTGCTATGTGAACCACAAAAGTTCGTTTCTTGCTTGCTAAAAGAATCTCGTAGATTCGATTTGACTTGCTAATTATTGAAAAATTTCAATAATTTGACTTGGTAACGGTTTACTTTCTTTTTTGTTTGGAATCGGAAATTTTGAAAATAAAATAGGCAAAAGTGTTTAAACTTTATAATCTATTAAAACTGATTTTGTTTTTCTGTTCTATATTTTTTGTAAGATCTTGATTTTAAAATTCTGGGTACAATAAATTAAGAAAATAAAATAAAACCTTTGAAAATCCAAATTTTCTTTTGACCACCTTGCCGGCTCATTTCTTCATTTCGATTTTAGATTTTGATTCCAAGTTTCCAACAACCGTTTCAAGTTCGAGTAATTGGTACCACGTCTTCCTTTCGAATGGTGTGATTAAACAGAAACAATTCCGTTTCGGTTTTAATTCTCCACCACAAGTTTGTTCGTTTGTCTCTGTTCTTCACTTTCTTGATCGGAAGTTTTAGAATTGTGTAAGGCCCACCTTTCTCAGGGAAGCCTCACAGTTGGTCATTCACAGCAAGACCTCGAGTTAAAACCATCATTTACTCATATGTGTATAAATATATATTGCAGCGGAAAATACTGTAAATTTCAATCCATTACAAATGAAATATGAACATTGTCTGTAATTCTTAAAATCTATTTAAAGTCCTATTAATCTTTTCTTCATCAGGGATGCCAGTCTTCTAGTGCCAAGTAGCTTCAGTCCATGCCTCTATTCCGTAGCTCTAACTCTTACCTGTCAACTGATATGCATACAAAAGTCAGCTTCGCTGAGTGAATTCTAGGTTTACTTTGCTAAATAACTTTCGTAAGAGGTATTAGCTTTATCAGTTGAAAATAGTTCTCGTCTATCAAGCATCAATACATACAGGCTATCACTTTATCGATACTTTATCATTGCTTTTCATTTCTCGTTATTTATTACTCTTCTTTATCCGTCAATTCTCTGTCACTATCGGTGCCTAGGCTCGCCTAGGACTTTACCGACACGCCAATTAAGGGCTTACAGTCGTACTCGATCGGGCCATTATTGTCATGCCAATTCAGGGCTTACAGACCTGCCTGTTCGAGCATTACTTTATCCGGGTGAGGGCACAACAAATGCAACCCTCCTTTAGCCATTGCTTGCAAGTCTTTACTTTATCCCTTGCCTGCAGGACTTTACTTGCAAGACTTTACTTATCTAGGTACATGTTATGGGCCTCATAACCTTTCTTTATGTTTCACTGTCATGTTTAAGTTATACATAATATAACACAACACAATACATAATAAGAAGCAAACTCTTAGTCTAAGCATTCACATTTCATCAATCATGAGAGATAAACCAGATAACTGACCCTCCGTGGGACAGCGGGGTTCGGGGGCGGCAGCCCCTGATAGCGGGGTTCTAGGGGCAGCAGCCCCTAGTGGGGTCCAAGGGGCAACGTCCCTGGCTGGGGCCGGGCTGCCAGGTCAGCGCGCCTGAAAATTATTTTGGACTATTTAAATAGCATATTTTACTTTAGGAAATTTTACTTTTCTTGATAAAAGGTCTTAAAAACCGTTCTCATAAAAGCATGTATTTTAGTATGCATATCACCCCAAAACATTGAAAACGGGTAAAGGAGGGGTCTAGAACTCACCTGAACTCGTCCAAGTAGCTTAATTCTAAGTCACTTAGGCTATAGCCTGAATACTCTAGCTGCACGAAAGTTAACATGCAAAAACGTCATTTTCATCATAGTTTCGCCAATAGTTTCGCTGTAGCGAAACTGCAGTTTCGCCTGCAGTTTCGCTGGGCAGCACTTCTGCTAGTTTCGCTAGACAGATTCGCTGCCTTGAGCGCCCAACTTTCGTTGGAGTTTCCTACTTTCGAAATATCTAAGGTCAGTCTAAGTACTTAGCGAACTTATCAGCGAAACTGTAGTTTCGCTGCAGAGAAACTGTAGTTTCGTTGGAAACCCCTCAGATTCGCTGTATAACTAAGCAGTTTCGCTGGATGAAATACTCAGTTTCGCTGGATCGGGGTCCAGTTTCGCTGGATGAATATAAACTCAGATCCAGCCCATTTTTAACCCAAAATCTTAACTTTTTACGTCCAAATCCTTGGTTTACCTTCCATGAAACCAAATCTAAGCTTTTTACACGTTTTCATACGTAAAAATTTGACCTTTATGTGTTTCTTTAAACTTTTCAAAACCCCAAAACCCTAGAATCCGGGTTTGATCTACAGAAGGCTTTAGAGGCTGATTCTTACCTCATTTGTTGCTCTTTTCTTGTGTTTTGATGCTCCAATCCACTAGAACTTCAATCCTTCAAACCTTCAAGCTCCAAATCTTGAAATTTCTTCACTTTCTCTCTCTACTTTCTCTCTCTACGAATTTGGTGGCTAGGGTTGAAATGGTGGAAGATGGAGCTGCTCATGCATGTTTAAGGGCTGATTAGGGCCCTTAAACCCATCAAGTCTAGCCCATTAAGGCTAATTTGATCCATATCCCACTAATTTACCCTTTTATTTCTTAAATTAACCCTTAAAAGCCCATTATTATTAAATGGCTCGTTTCGGGAAATTTCGGGGCGTTACAAGTCTCCCCCCCTTATTTAGGTTTCGTCCTCGAACCTGACTCGTCATTAAACAGGTTGGGGTATTGCCGTCTCATTTCCTCCTCGGATTCCCAGGTGGCATCCGACCCTTTTCGGTGTTTCCATTGCACCTTGACTTGCTTGACTGTTTTATTTCTCAATTGTTTCTCCTTCCGATCCAGTATAGCCACTGGTTGCTCTACATAGTTCAGCTTCTCGTCCACCTCGATGTCATCTAGAGGTACGACTGCCTCATTTGGTGTTAAACATTTTCTTAAGTGCGACACATGAAAGGTAGGGTGAATCCCACTTAATTCTTCTGGAAGGTCTAGCCTGTAAGCTACGTCCCCAACTCGTGCTAGTACCTCGAATGGTCCGATGAACCTGGGACTCAGTTTCCCCCTCTTCCTAAATCGGATGATTCCCTTCCATGGTGACACTTTTAGCATTACCCGGTCACCCACGCTGAACTCTATTGGTCTCCTTCTTTTGTCGGCGTATGACTTTTGTCTATCCTTGGCAGCCTTCATATACGCCTTGATTTTCTCCAACTTTTCCGTTGTGGCTTCCACAACTTCTAAGCTTCCTAGCTCCTTCTGTCCGACATCACCCCAACAAATAGGAGTTCTGCACCGTCGACCGTACAATAACTCATATGGGGGCATCTTAATACTGGCGTGGTAGCTGTTGTTATAGGAGAACTCTGCTAGTGGCAGATGATCATCCCAATTACCGCCAAATTCGATAACGCATGCCCGAAGCATATCCTCCAGTGTTTGGATCGTTCTTTCCGATTGCCCATCGGTCTGTGGGTGGTATGCGGTACTAACATGCAACCTCGCACCCATCTCTTCATTGAACTTTTTCCAAAACTTTGAGGTGAACCGCGTATCACTATCTGAAACAATCGATACGGGCATACCATGTCGCGCCACAATTTCTCGGATAAATAGTTCAGCGAGCTTTTCTGAACTAATTGCTTCCTTGATTGGCAGGAAATGCGCACTTTTAGTCAGTCTATCAACTATCACCCATATCACGTCGTGGCCTTTTGCCATGCGGGGTAGCTTGGTGATGAAGTCCATGGTAACATGTTCCCACTTCCATTCTGGTACTTCTAATGGCTGAACATAACCATAAGGTCTTTGGTGCTCAGCCTTCACCTGTAGGCACGTGAGACATTTATTTACATACGCAACCACATCTCTCTTCATTCCGGGCCACCAATAATCTTTCTTCAAATCGTGGTACATCTTATTTGCGCCTGGGTGAATTGAGTAGCGGGTCTTGTGCGCTTCGTCCATAATCTTTTCCCGCAAGTCACCATGCTTCGGAACCCATATCCTGCCATGGAAGGTCTTAACACCCAAGGTGTTCTCTACCAATTCATCCACTTTTCCCACCATCCTTTCCTTATTGATTTTCTGCTCTTTTAAAGTGTCCATTTGAGCTTGGCTTATCATCCTCATAACATCTGGGGTCACTATTAGTTGGCACGCCTTCACCCGGATCGGTTCATATCCTTCCTTTCGGCTCAGGGCATCGGCTACCACGTTCGCCTTACCCGGGTGATAATGGATTTCACAGTCGTAATCCTTTATCAACTCCAACCACCTCCTCTGTCTCATATTTAGGTCCTTCTGCTCAAAGAAATATTTCAGACTTTTGTGGTCGGTAATATGGCGCACTTAGTTCCATACAAATAGTGTTTCCAGATCTTCAATGCGAACACTACTGCGGCAAGTTCCAAATCGTGAACCGGTAATTAACCTTCGTGTCCTTTAGCTGTCTGGATGCGTAAGCTATAACCTTTCCTCTTTGCATCAACACACAGCCTAACCCGCAGTAAGAAGCATCGGAGTATACCGTTAGGTCTTCATCTCCTTCCGGTAGGGTTAGCACGGGAGCTTTGGTTAGTCTATCCTTCAATTCCTGGAACGCATCTTCCTGTTCCTTTCCCCAGTCGAACACCACGTTCTTCCTCGTTAACCTTGTTAATGGGGAAGCTATCTTCGAGAAATCTTTGATGAACCTTCTATAATAACCAGCCAATCCCAAGAAACTACGGATTTCGGATGGCGTCCTCGGGGAATTCCATTGCGTAACTGCTTCAACTTTCGTCGGATCAACCATTACTCCCTCGGAATTTATAACGTGCCCTAAAACTGTACCTCCCGTAGCCAGAAGGCACATTTAGAGAACTTCGCATACAGTTTCTCCCTTCGTAAAGTTTCTAACACCTCCTTGATATGACAAGCATGATCTCCTTCGTTCTTTGAGTATATCAGGATATCGTCAATGAATACTATCACCGATCTGTCCAGCATCGGGCGGCACACGCGATTCATTAAGTCCATGAATGCCGCAGGAGCATTGGTTAGCCCGAAAGACATAACCAGAAACTCGTAGTGGCCGTAGCGCGTTCGGAAGGCCGTCTTTGGGATATCTTGCTCCCTTACCTTCAGTTGGTGATATCCGGATCGGAGATCTATTCGGGAGAACCAACTTGCCCCTTGCAACTGATCAAACAGATCATCTATCCGGGGTAGAGGGTACAGATTCTTCACGGTCAGCTTATTCAACTCCCTGTAATCTATACACATCCTCATGTTGCCATCCTTCTTCTTCACAAACAGCACGGGAGCGCCCCACGGAGAAATGCTGGGCCTAATGAATCCCTTGTCAAGGAGTTTCTGCAGTTGTGACATGAGCTCCTTCATCTCGAATGGAGCTAGGCGGTAGGGTGCTTTGGCAATGGGTTGGGCTCCTGACAGTAAGTCAATCTGAAACTCTATCTCTCTATCTGGTGGTACTCCTGGCAGATCCTCCGGGAATACGTCAGGAAGTCCCGCACCACTGGTACATCAGGCAACTCTTTCGCTTTATCTTTAACATCCTTGACATACGCTAGATAAGCTCTGCACCCTCGCCTCATACATTTCTCCGCCTTGATCATGGAAATGATCCTTGGAACCTTACAATCGTTATCACCGTAGATCGTAACCGGACTACCATCTGGAGCCGTTAATCGGATCATCTTCTGTTGGCATACTATGTTAGCATCGTGGGCCGCTAGCCAATCCATCCCTAGTACGACATCGAAACCTCCTAAGGGCATAACAAACAATCGTGCGGGAAAGTAATGGCCTCCTAGTTTAATGTGGCAATCCTCTATCATCCTGACTATTCTAATGGACTTACCATCAGCTGTTTCTACTTCGAAGGCATCATCTATTTCCTTAGTTTGGACATCTAGTGTAGCACAGAAGGATACAGATATGAAACTCCAACTGGCACCACTATCAAATAATATGGAGGCGCAAACATCATTGACAAGGAGCGTACCTGACACTACGTCCGGGTCCTTCCTTGCTTCCTTCTTGTTCATGGTGAAAGCCCTTGCCTTGACCTTGGGCTTTCCATCATCCCCCTTGTCATCACCCCTGCTCGTGCCCGAGCTTCCCGGCTTGGCTTTCTTGCAATCCCTGTTGTAGTGCCCCGACTCATGGCAGTTAAAGCACTCGTTTACTTCCGGGCACTCCCTAGCCATGTGACCCGTTTTCCCACACCGGTAGCACCCATGGCTACCCAATCGGCACTCCCCAGGATGCCTCCTCCCACACTTCCCACAGTTCTTAACTTCCTCGACCCCCTTCACAACCATCTGTTTTGCATCCACCCTTGCTTTCTTGTTCCCCGGTTGGTGGCCACTACTTCCATATCTCTTCCCATTGTTATTCCAAGCCTTCTTCGTCTCACCCACTATCACCGGCCTGCGATGATCGTACATGTGACATCTCATATTTTTGTAACTATTAAAAGTTAACTTCGTTAAGTTTTACCTTTTATGTCTTTTGTGAAACTTTGAGGACTTATTATGCTTGATAATTAATTTGGTGGTTAACAAATTAATTTAATAATGAATAATAATAATATTATAAGTGTTATACTTTACTTAATATTATAAAACTTAAGGTGATATTAATCTCAAAAATAATAATTATTATTATTATAACAATAATAATAATAGTAATAATAATAATAATAATAATATTAATAATAATAATAATGATGATGTTAATGATAATAATAATAATAATAATGATTAAAAAGATTTATTAAACTTAAGAATGTTTGAAATCTAATGTAACAAAGTATAAGGGCTTGTTTTGTAGTTTTTAAAACTTTAAAACATTGATTTGAGCATAAAATAATAAAGCTTTAAAACTTCAGGGACCAAATGGTAATTTAACTAAACCTAAAACAAACTTTAAACCTCTGTTGTCATTTTTTTAAACCAAAGGGACCATTCATGTAAAGTTTTAAAACCAACCCCCTCCCCCCTTTTTCTTCCCCCGATTTTCCGGTGGGTATTCCGGCCGTGCTCCGGCGAGCTCCGGCCAAGTTAAAAACCGGCTTTCAAGCCTCTATTTCGACCCTAACGCACCTCTAAACGATTCATGGACATGTTTCGAACTCGGGAAGGTAATTAATTCGAGATCAACAACGGTTATGCTAAGTTCTACAAATCGAAACCGAACCCAATAAAGGTTTCAATCCGTTATCACCTTAAAGTTCAATATAAATGAAATTAAACCAACATTAACGTTTGTATAATCATTTCGAAACCATTAGAATGATCAATGTCACCTGAAACAACATTAAACTTGTTTAATTCGATCTGAAACCCTCGACATTAATCCCCTTGTCGTTGAACATCAATTCGAACCAATTAACCCTATTAAACAGAGGGCTAATGCTCTCGACAACATCTTTACACTCTCTGTAAACTCAATTTCAAAGGAAACATCACTAAATCGACAATCTCATACGCCTTGTTCTTCGCGACTGCATCGAGTATAAACCGAGCTTAATCACATCATTCTGTTTATAATCAAGTAAGTATGTTATATCATTACACTCGGTTTCACTTGGGGATTAAAAGCCCCAAGGTTAATTTCATTAACCCAATCGATTTGGGGCCAATTTGATCGATCTTAATTCTAGGGTTCATGTGAAATGGGGATTCTTTTGTGGTTATGTTTATAAGGTTTAAAAACCGGGTCATATCGCGGCTGTATGCCTTGGTTCACCGGTTCCCGACTCACATTACCAATTGGAGGGCCCCGGTTCGACCCCCGGGCACCCCTATATTGTTTTAAAAATTGTTTTTAGCTCTTAAAATTTCATAAAAAAATTATAAAAAAATCAGTATATAATTTTGTCCATTCTAGAAATAAATTAAATATTTTCTGTAAAGGTATGCTTGTAAATCTTTATTGTTTTATTATTTTTTTTTACTAAATATATTTACAAATCTATTTAAATTATTTAATAAAATATTTTTATTAAATAGTTTGGATAAACAATATATTTTGTTTATTATCTTACAAAATAGATTTTAAATATTATTTATAATAACAAAGCATGTCATGTTCAAAGATATTGTTGGATTTATTTTAATTTATTTGTTTCAACTAATAAATTAGTTTTGGTTTAAACGTGATTCTTTTAAAATCATGGTTATCTTAAAAGGTTTGATTTTATATTTAAATTTTTGTTATAGATGTTTTCTTTTAAAATAATTAATAAATAATTATTTATATGCATATTGGGTTTGTTACGATAATTTAAAAATCATTTAAAATTCTAATGAACACAATATTATCTTTATTCTTTAAGGTATTATTTTATTGAGGAAATTATATATTATTCTTAGAAAATTATTAAGACTTAATTACATCGTTAGTATCTAATTTCTTTTCTAAAATACTTAATCATATAAACCTATATAATTCCTTCTAATGTAATCAAATTGTAAATAACTATTTGGTAAAACTTATTACTTATTAAAAACCCCATCTTAACCCTAATGCTTATTTGAACGTTAATCTTATTATTAACCTTAATCTTTATCTTGTAAATTATATATGTTAGGTGCCTTGTAATGGATACGTTGGATTTGTCGTTTAATCTTTTATTATCATCTTGTAGTGCTTATATCAATGTGAGTATTTCCATACCCCTTTTTCTTATTTTCACACTTTGGGGTGAAACATGTTAACTTATATTATTGCACTTGTAAACTTATTCGAGACTTGTAAACTTTATGGCAATTTATTTAAAGTTGTGGTTAGTTGAACTTTTGTGGTTACCATGTTATGGCATTATATGTACAATCATTAACTATTGCTAGCCCAGCGAAGTCATAGATCTATGGGACAGACAACCTATTTGGTGCTAAAGTCGATGAACTGCCGACTCCTAGGAGCCGTATGCTTGTGCACTAGGGAACCAAATACACTTAGCTGATCATATATACTTTTAATGTATAAGACTTGTAAACTTTGTCGAGGTTTGATTGTTGCATTGTTCATAACATCCCTAATCACTTTATTCACTAACTTATGACTTGAATTGCCATCTTTTATATACTTATGTATTGAAAACTATGGAATGCTCACCAACATTTTTATGTTGACCTTTTATTTTTATCATGTTTCAGGAATAACCCAAGAATGTGTTCTACTCTTTGAAGCTTATCTCACTTAGGACTGGACTTAGAGAAATAAACATTGATCTTGTTACTTTCAATCTTGTGTTCATGATGTATCTTTATTTGAGCCTCTTACTTGTATTGTTACAATTAAATCTTTATTAATATATTTGGAATTAATAATAGCGTTATGTGGCTGTGAACAATCGTAACCCTCACACCTCGACGTTTCCGCCGTCAAGGTTGGGGTGTGACAGATTGGTATCAGAGCCCATAACTATAGGGATTTAGGTTATTAGAAATGATGACCTAGACTATAGCTTATGCATGAACCTCATAGAAAGATCATTATACTTTTGTGCTTACTTATTGTTTGCGTGCTACATAATGCTATGCCTTTTATGCAACTTGATGCCTTAGCATAGGATTGCCTTAGGTGTGCTTAAAACTTAGTTACTTGTCTCCCTAAACTTAACTTTGACTCTTTGACTCTCCCCGACAAATGAACTTCCTAAACCTATTCTCAACGACATGTGGAATCTACACTTATCATCGTGGGATTAATTCCTTAGACTCTATGTCTAATCTATGAAAATCTCATCAAGGTTTTGATTTCATGAACCTAAGAAATTTGTGTGACACATAGACACCTGTATTCTGGATTTCCTGGCAAAAGGCCTTCGGGCTAAGGCAAGCATATCGTATAAATCTCATTGCGAGACCAGTTATGCTTACCTGGGGATTTCTGGGATGAGTGATAAACTATGGTCAACATACACAAGTTTCTAAGGCCAATGGGTCAATTTACCTTGACATGTCAACGATTCCAAATGGTAATTACCAAATGGAACCATTCTCTTTGTATCTTAAAAATCTTTGATTCCTTGAACTGGTTTCTTCTCATTCTTATCATACGTAATGTTCCTGTGATATTGAACTCGTCTTACCTTTCAACTCCTACGTTTAAACATCGTTACACATTAGGCGTTTCATGTAGCTACTTCTATACCTTGATCAATGTGTACATGACTCTTGTTATACCCAAAGATATTGGGAATCTAAACCGAATGATCTTTAAAACTTTAAATCGTTACTTATGGTTTTCAAACCTTCCTAAGGGTGTGTCCCATAACTAAAGACATTCAATGTTGTAGGTGGAATTCCTACATCTCGGGATACTTTGCTAATTAAATGTTAATTTTGTTAACTCAAATATTATAAGTGGTCACTCACCTTAATAATTGAATAAACTAATTATAACTTTGATACCACTTATAAGTACACGTGTCTTCAATAAGGTTATCGTTGACCTCATAATTTGAGAAGTCCATGTATTTCCTTTCGATTGTGAATCGAATGTTCACATCTCATTGTGGTGTTGAATAATGCATGTCCTTGATTTCGTCTTTCCGATTTAAACCCTCCAAGATTAGAACACCACAACAAATTCTGTTATCTTGAACCTTGATCTTAAGCTTGTAAGAATGATTTACTGTTTTGTTACATTGATGTAACTTGAAATTTTCTGAATTTCTAATTGATATTCTTTTCTTTTCGCTGTTATGTCAAACTTCGTACCGTTTGCACCATGGGAGATGCAAGCGTTTGTAAGTCAACCTATGACTAAGAACATTCGTATCTCCTAAATGATTCTAACTCATCAAAACAGGGGTGATTCCCTTACTTTGATGATTCTCTATTCGTTTCGATAAATGGTTTCCAATCGCGTGTTTTATGAAATTTCATCCTCTGGATTGGGGTGATTACCTTATCTTGAGGATTGACTTCGATTATTTTCTTTGGAATGGCATTTCACAAATGACATGATCTCACCAAAATAGGATTGAAACCCGTACTTTGGTGACAATTGTCAATTTTCGATTGTTTTCTTGTTATTATGAAATTCAATCATCAAGATAGGCATGAATTCCATACCTTGATGATAATTTCATTCTTATGGATTGTATTTTCTCAAATGAAACGACCTCATCAAAGTAGGAGTGAATTCTGTATTTTGATGAAGAAGTTCATCCTATTATATTTTGTTTTGTAAAACTTCACCGTTAAGATAGGGGAGACGTCCTTTACCTTAATGGTGAGTTACCTCGTCTTATTTCTGTGGATCCTCAACAATGAGTTGGGATCGAGCTTTTTGATGGGTAAGTTAGAGGTCATCCCTTGGGAATACACCATCAAGTTAGGAGTGGAAACCACACCTTGATGACTATTCTCATTTCTTGATCTTCAACTTACCAAGGTTGTAATCAAGTGGCGAGAAGCATGTAGTAACTTGAAGGGTGAAACAATGTTAGTGTTTCGACCTATCAAGCCAAAGCATGATCTTCGAACTTGAAAAGAGACCCGATCGCTTTAGGTTGATTTTGATTCCAAGCTTGGAGCATTTAAATTCTTAAATCGATTTCTTTCCCATTTATTCTCATGTTTTGATTTGATCTAGCTATATGGAACCATTTATTCCTTACTTATCGACTTTCCTTATGAGTTATCATTAAAACCTGGTTGCGCGATGATAGCCTTTCTTAAACAATCTTTCTGTTAAATAAAGACATTATCAACTTGTGTTCATGTCTTTCTAGTCATACGAATGTTTCTTCGACTGTACTTATGGGTTTGATGAATTACGTATGCAATCTGCATTTGAAAATTGCTACCTTGCAAAATATCTTTACAAATGCATTTCTTATTGGTTGCGTCACTCCTTGCATCGTTTTTTCCTTAAACTTGGAAATCTCTAAAACTCCATCTTGATTTCGATCAACAAGACTCGTTATTATCCTCATTGCAATGTGGATATAATGGTTCATAAACCTTCGTAACTTGTAGTCATGGGTTTGGCATAAAAGGAAAAGACGTAACTTGGTATGTATCCAAGTGTCTTACCTTCACATATGACAAGACCTAACATTCGTGATCTTATGGATCTTCTGTTTAACTTTTCTTTCAACTAAAATGCTTCTTATTTTAGAGGTCATGATGACAATTGGTGCATTATAAACCGATTGACAAATCTCATATTGACTCATGTGAGATAATGGGTCGAGAAATTGACTTGCATCTATCTCAAATAGTCGTATACTGTGGTATGTTGTTAAACATCGATCGTTAATTTTGAAGATCGATTCATCTTCCTGCACTTAGTAATGTTTCAAACTATCGTCGTGAACTCATTACAAAATCTTCGCATATCGTATTATTCTTAGACCGCTAGTTGGTCAAAGGAGAAGTACATATTCACAAGATATGTATTAAGATCGTTTCATATAGTGACATTTGGGACTCTTAAGTCCTGACGGTTAATTTTCTTATCATTGTTGGTCTTTTATTGATTACTAGACATCATTTTACTACGTTTCATCTCAAGACGTCTCGTATTTCACTGGAAGAGTTCAAGTTGGCATATATTATGTCAAGAATCTTGTAAGATTCCATAAAGTGAAGCGTTTCATCTGTAATTAAACGTCAACCACTGTTCGTTTGTACACTTATCTTTCATTTTAACTCTTTTGTTCATTTAAGTTTCATTCTTAATTTCGGGACGAAATTCTTTTAAGTTGGGGAGACTGTGACATCTCATATTTTTGTAACTATTAAAAGTTAACTTCGTTAAGTTTTACCTTTTATGTCTTTTGTGAAACTTTGAGGACTTATTATGCTTGATAATTAATTTGGTGGTTAACAAATTAATTTAATAATGAATAATAATAATATTATAAGTGTTATACTTTACTTAATATTATAAAACTTAAGTTTAATAAATCTTTTTAATCATTATTATTATTATTATTATCATTAACATCATCATTATTATTATTAAATGTGAGTCGGGAACCGGTGAACCAAGGCATACAGCCGCGATATGACCCGGTTTTTAAACCTTATAAACATAACCACAAAAGAATCCCCATTTCACATGAACCCTAGAATTAAGATCGATCAAATTGGCCCCAAATCGATTGGGTTAATGAAATTAACCTTGGGGCTTTTAATCCCCAAGTGAAACCGAGTGTAATGATATAACATACTTACTTGATTATAAACAGAATGATGTGATTAAGCTCGGTTTATACTCGATGCAGTCGCGAAGAACAAGGCGTATGAGATTGTCGATTTAGTGATGTTTCCTTTGAAATTGAGTTTACAGAGAGTGTAAAGATGTTGTCGAGAGCATTAGCCCTCTGTTTAATAGGGTTAATTGGTTCGAATTGATGTTCAACGACAAGGGGATTAATGTCGAGGGTTTCAGATCGAATTAAACAAGTTTAATGTTGTTTCAGGTGACATTGATCATTCTAATGGTTTCGAAATGATTATACAAACGTTAATGTTGGTTTAATTTCATTTATATTGAACTTTAAGGTGATAACGGATTGAAACCTTTATTGGGTTCGGTTTCGATTTGTAGAACATAGCATAACCGTTGTTGATCTCGAATTAATTACCTTCCCGAGTTCGAAACATGTCCATGAATCGTTTAGAGGTGCGTTAGGGTCGAAATAGAGGCTTGAAAGCCGTTTTTAACTTGGCCGGAGCTCGCCGGAGCACGGCCGGAATACCCACCGGAAAATCGGGGGAAGAAAAAGGGGGGAGGGGGTTGGTTTTAAAACTTTACATGAATGGTCCCTTTGGTTTAAAGAAATGACAACAGAGGTTTAAAGTTTGTTTTAGGTTTAGTTAAATTACCATTTGGTCCCTGAAGTTTTAAAGCTTTATTATTTTATGCTCAAATCAATGTTTTAAAGTTTTAAAAACTACAAAACAAGCCCTTATACTTTGTTACATTAGATTTCAAACATTCTTAAGTTTAATAAATCTTTTTAATCATTATTATTATTATTATTATCATTAACATCATCATTATTATTATTATTATTATTATTATTATTATTATTATTATTACTATTATTATTATTGTTATAATAATAATAATAATTATTTTTGAGATTAATATCACCTTAAGTTTTATAATATTAAGTAAAGTATAACACTTATAATATTATTATTATTCATTATTAAATTAATTTGTTAACCACCAAATTAATTATCAAGCATAATAAGTCCTCAAAGTTTCACAAAGACATAAAAGGTAAAACTTAACGAAGTTAACTTTTAATAGTTACAAAAATATGAGATGTCACAGTACAACCTTCCACTGAGGTCCACTGCTGACCTAAAAGTGCTAGGTCGAGCAGTGACCAAGTCCCTACGAATGTCTAGAGGCAACCCTTGTATGTACCTCTTGATCCTTTGGCTTCAGGAGTTACCAAATCAGGCACCAGACGTGCCATTTCATTGAATCTTGTAGTGTACTCCTGGTGAGTCATATTTCCAGCCTCCAGACTCACAAACTCTTGCTCGACCTTGTCAAGCTCTCTTTCCGGGCAGTACTCCTCTATCACCAACCTCTTCATCTCTGGCCATTTCATCCTCTCAATGGCCTCCTCTCCGTAAGACTCAGCAATGTTATCCACCAACACAGTGCTGGATCCAAAAGGGAATGGGAAGCAAACTTCACCTTTTGGTTTTCACGACACTCGCTGATCTTCAGTACGGCTTCCATTTCCCTAATCCAACGCTGAGCAGTGGCAGCGTTACCAGTACCATCAAATGTTGGGGGCTTACACCTCTGAAAATCCCCGTAGCTGCACCCCTTCGCCCTCTCTTCCACTTCAGGGCCATCATGGTTACCCAGACGATCTCCCTCGTCGCTCAACTCCTCAGTCTTGACTGCCCCTTTCTTATCAACTTTTTCTGAAGCCGTACTCTTCTTACTGTCGCCCTTAACCTGCTCCACAAATTCCGCAAGCAGAGCGGGCATCACTCCAGACAGGACCTGATGCACCTCTTGGGCAATAGCTTCCTTTACTGTCTCTTTCAGTTTGGCCTGATCAGGGGTAGACCCCTCGGCTCCCGTTTCTAACTCAATCTCCTCCTCCTTAATCGGTTCCTCAACCGGCTTTCTGGTGGACCTTTTTGTTGGCTTCACAGTTGCACTTGCAGTTTCCTTTGCCTTAGTCGGGGGCCTTCCCCTAGTGCTTCTCCGGGTGACCATGGTTGGAACTTCTTTCTTAGGTGCCATTCGTTCTACTTCCTATAAGATTCAGAATGTCAATATGGTCTTTCAAGGCAAGTTCAGTTCACGACAAGTTTTGTAAATTTTTAATAACAGTGGCCAGTTGCGATTAACTACTTACAGAACTCCTCGTGCCATAAACTTTCCTATCCTGAACCACACTAACACTAGAACCTACTATACCTATTCTATACACGTATAAGTCACATAAATTCAGATAGGTGTCACAGATAACTTTATCATACTCTATCTCGGCTCTTACTTAAATAAGAAGGCACTATCCCTCGGAATAATACCTACAACGTACTTTGTTACCTCTTGGCATGGAGCTTCTTGGACTGGCATCCTTGACACTTGGTCCCATTATCTGTTTAAGTTTAGGTTTACAAAAACAGTTTTCCTAAATCTCTTAAACATTGGCTCTGATACCAACTTGTAAGGCCCACCTTTCTCAGGGAAGCCTCACAGTTGGTCATTCACAGCAAGACCTCGAGTTAAAACCGTCATTTACTCATATGTGTATAAATATATATTGCAGCGGAAAATACTGTAAATTTCAATCCATTACAAATGAAATATGAACATTGTCTGTAATTCTTAAAATCTATTTAAAGTCCTATTAATCTTTTCTTCATCAGGGATGCCAGTCTTCTAGTGCCAAGTAGCTTCAATCAACTTGTAAGGCCCACCTTTCTCAGGGAAGCCTCACAGTTGGTCATTCACAGCAAGACCTCGAGTTAAAACCGTCATTTACTCATATGTGTATAAATATATATTGCAGCGGAAAATACTGTAAATTTCAATCCATTACAAATGAAATATGAACATTGTCTGTAATTCTTAAAATCTATTTAAAGTCCTATTAATCTTTTCTTCATCAGGGATGCCAGTCTTCTAGTGCCAAGTAGCTTCAGTCCCATGCCTCTATTCCGTAGCTCTAACTCTTACCTGTCAACTGATATGCATACAAAAGTCAGCTTCGCTGAGTGAATTCTAGGTTTACTTTGCTAAATAACTTTCGTAAGAGGTATTAGCTTTATCAGTTGAAAATAGTTCTCGTCTATCAAGCATCAATACATACAGGCTATCACTTTATCGATACTTTATCATTGCTTTTCATTTCTCGTTATTTATTACTCTTCTTTATCCGTCAATTCTCTGTCACTATCGGTGCCTAGGCTCGCCTAGGACTTTACCGACACGCCAATTAAGGGCTTACAGTCGTACTCGATCGGGCCATTATTGTCATGCCAATTCAGGGCTTACAGACCTGCCTGTTCGAGCATTACTTTATCCGGGTGAGGGCACAACAAATGCAACCCTCCTTTAGCCATTGCTTGCAAGTCTTTACTTTATCCCTTGCCTGCAGGACTTTACTTGCAAGACTTTACTTTATCTAGGTACATGTTATGGGCCTCATAACCTTTCTTTATGTTTCACTGTCATGTTTAAGTTATACATAATATAACACAACACAATACATAATAAGAAGCAAACTCTTAGTCTAAGCATTCACATTTCATCAATCATGAGAGATAAACCAGATAACTGACCCTCCGTGGGACAGCGGGGGTTCGGGGGCGGCAGCCCCTGATAGCGGGGTTCTAGGGGCAGCAGCCCCTAGTGGGGTCCAAGGGGCAACGTCCCTGGCTGGGGCCGGACTGCCAGGTCAGCGCGCCTGAAAATTATTTTGGACTATTTAAATAGCATATTTTACTTTAGGAAATTTTACTTTTCTTGATAAAAGGTCTTAAAAACCGTTCTCATAAAAGCATGTATTTTAGTATGCATATCACCCCAAAACATTGAAAACGGGTAAAGGAGGGGTCTAGAACTCACCTGAACTCGTCCAAGTAGCTTAAATTCTAAGTCACTTAGGCTATAGCCTGAATACTCTAGCTGCACGAAAGTTAACATGCAAAAACGTCATTTTCATCATAGTTTCGCCAATAGTTTCGCTGTAGCGAAACTGCAGTTTCGCCTGCAGTTTCGCTGGGCAGCACTTCTGCTAGTTTCGCTAGACAGATTCGCTGCCTTGAGCGCCCAACTTTCGTTGGAGTTTCCTACTTTCAAAATATCTAAGGTCAGTCTAAGTACTTAGCGAACTTATCAGCGAAACTGTAGTTTCGCTGCAGAGAAACTGTAGTTTCGTTGGAAACCCCTCAGATTCGCTGTATAACTAAGCAGTTTCGCTGGATGAAATACTCAGTTTCGCTGGATCGGGGTCGAGTTTCGCTGGATGAATATAAACTCAGATCCAGCCCATTTTTAACCCAAAATCTTAACTTTTTACGTCCAAATCCTTGGTTTACCTTCCATGAAACCAAATCTAAGCTTTTTACACGTTTTCATACGTAAAATTTGACCTTTATGTGTTTCTTTAAACTTTTCAAACCCCAAAACCCTAGAATCCGGGTTTGATCTACAGAAGGCTTTAGAGGCTGATTCTTACCTCATTTTGTTGCTCTTTTCTTGTGTTTTGATGCTCCAATCCACTAGAACTTCAATCCTTCAAACCTTCAAGCTCCAAATCTTGAAATTTCTTCACTTTCTCTCTCTACTTTCTCTCTCTACGAATTTGGTGGCTAGGGTTGAAATGGTGGAAGATGGAGCTGCTCATGCATGTTTAAGGGCTGATTAGGGCCCTTAAACCCATCAAGTCTAGCCCATTAAGGCTAATTCGATCCATATCTCACTAATTTACCTTTTTATTTCTTAAATTAACCCTTAAAAGCCCATTATTATTAAATGGCTCGTTTCGGGAAATTTCGGGGCGTTACAAATTGAATGTTTTGGTTTGATCTGAACATCAACATCGATTCTTCTGATTTTGAATGAAGATAACGATCGAGAGATTCAATTGTTATTATCTATTGACTGAGAATTTTGAATATAGATGTGATGAATGTTCCGATCGCGAAACAGGGGTTCTACTTTCTTTTTCACAGATCCAAGAGCGTACACGCTCTGATACCAATTGAAGGATGATGGAGAGGGAATTTACAGAAACTTGCTTTTACATACAATCATCATCATCTTACAAATGAGGGTGTCAACCCCTATTTATAGTTGTCGGTGAGGGTGGTAACTACCGTAACCGCCGACACTTAGGTTATACAATAATAATACACATTAATACTAAACATAGACTAAACTAATAATAATGTTAACTTAGGATAATATCAATATTAAGTCTAACATCATTGGTATGATAAGTAGTCTTGCATCACTTTCACCATCTAGTTGACTTCAGTTCCACCCTCAAATGAAAAGTCAAACACTGTACTACGATAAGCTGACGTGGAATGTTATTATGACAGCAATCCTGTGGATCAGGAATTCTAGCCGATGGCCGGCTTGCTGAGTTAATAAGACGACTTTCGGTTTTTGGGATGGTTTTGATGAAAATCGACCTACGTCAGGTTTGTTTTAGTCCATATGTTGTAGATGTGGCAAGCTTCGACCCATTAATAGATTAAATAGTTGATTTGGGGTCTAACTAAATGGGTCAAATCAAAAGAAAGAGAACTTGTCAAATGGGTCAAATAGGTTGAAAATTCCACATGGTTTATATCTAATGCATACAACCTCCTAAGTCATTTTATTCAAATATTTAGATTATTATTGTAATAATGTTGTCTTTTAACTCGAAGTAAAACAAGAAAGTGTTTAAGGGTCAACCCAATCTGACCCGCCTCCCCTTTTGACCTCTTACCCTACACGCCCATCTTAGACCTTGAATCATTTGGTTAATGACGCCATGACATATTGATTTGATGCCTTTAGACATGTGACAGGAATCCGGTAGACACTCAGAGACTCTTGATGCAGTTACTGGTTATCTGGGCATGGGAAAATACAGTGAATGGGACGAAGCTAAAAAACTCGAGTTTCTATCAAGAGAACTAAAAGGAAAAAAGGCCCCTTGTACCACCAACTATTGAGGTAAAATCACTTGCATTAGTTTAAATCACTCTACCTTTATTCAACTATTAGAACATAGGTAAAATCACTTGCATTAGTTTAAATCACTCTACCTTTATTCAACTATTAGAACATGTTACCTACACCTGCCTATGGACAGGTAGCCTTTAAGAAAGTTAAAGACAGAAAATCAATAGAAACTGTTTAAATCACTCGTATTTGTATAAATTTTTTTGATATTTTTATATTAATATATTAGGTTTCTCCTGATGTTAAAGAAGTCCTGGACACATTTAGAATTGCTGCAGAGTTGGGAAGTGATTCACTAGGAGCATATGTCATTTCCATGGCCTCAAATATATGATGCATACAAATTTAATAATTCATTTAAATACTTTTAAAAAAATATAACATGTTATTATATCGATTTGTATTCAGGCTAGCGATGTCCTTGCTGTTGAGCTTCTGCAGAAAGATGCCCGTCTTGCGGTTGTTGGGGAGCAAGGCATGAAAGGTTTGATATATTGATATATTTTTAATGAATTACAAAGCAAGGAATACAACTTAATATATAGACAATTAACATAAAGGAAAATATCTAATCATATCGATCTAGGCTAAAATAAAGGATGACAAATACAAACATTCCAAATATATATATGGCTGAGATTGTGCAGTAATAGAAGAATATTCTTCACAATTTTGTAATATTCCTTATACGCCCCCGCAAGACGGAGGATCCGTCGGATACGCCGATCTTGGATCGATTTCGAAGAAATGGTGCTCGTGATAGAGGTTTGGTGAGCATATCCGCAAGTTTATCTTGGGAACTGATATGAAGGACTCGTAGTTTGCCTGCTGAGACTTGTTCCCGAACACAGTGATAATCAAGAGCAATGTGTTTCATTCGGGAATGGTACACGGGGTTGGCACAGAGATATGTTGCTCCTGTGTTGTCACAAAATAATGTTGGCGTGGGAGTTGTGGTAAGACCCAGTTCATGTAGTAAATTCTTTGTCCATATGAGTTCAGCAAAAGCATTTTCTAAAGCTTTGTACTCTGCTTCCGTAGAGGAGCGGGAAACCGATTTTTGGCGAGTGGACTTCCATGAGATGATATTTGTACCAAGGTAGAGAACGTATGCCGTGGTTGACCGACCGGCGTCATTTACACCCCCCAGTCAGAGTCTGAAAAGGCCGAAAGAGTGAGATTAGAATTGCGATTTAGAAAGAGGCCATGATGGATGGTGCCCTTGAGGTAGTGAAGAACCCGTTTGAGGGCTTGCCAATGGGTTTCGCGTGGATTATGCATGAATTGAGATAACTTGTTAATGGCATATGAAATTTCTGGTCGAGTGAAAACCAGGTACTGAAGTGACCCAACAAGTTTCCGGAAAGGAGTGGCATCCACTGAAGGAGATGAGTCGTGGAGCGATAATGGTTCGGTGGCGCTAAGAGGTGTCGTGACATCCTTTGTGCCATCCATGTGAAACTGTTGTAGTATGTCTTGGATGTGACGATGTTGCGACAAAAAGAGGCCCGTAGGTGTAGGAATAACTTCAACACCTAGAAAATGATGAAGCATGCCGAGATCTTTGATAGAGAATTTTTGGCTTAAAGCTTGAATGAAGTGATCGAGGAAGGATGAATCGTTTCCCGTAAGGACTATGTCGTCGACATAAACCATGAAATAGCAAGTGACTTTTTGATGTTGATAGATAAAAAGAGAGGTATCGGCTAGAGATTTACGAAATCCAAAGCGAACAAGAAGTTAGTGAGCTCGGTGTACCAAGCGCGCGGAGCTTGTTTTAAGCCGTATAACGACTTTTTGAGCTTACAGATATGGTTTGGATATTGGGAGTCTATATAACCAGGTGGTTGAGTCATGAAGACATCTTCATGAAGAGTGCCATGAAGGAAGGCGTTGTTGTCGTCGAGTTGACGCAACGACCAATTTTGTTATAGTGTAATTGAGAGAATGGTGCGAATGGTGATCGGTCTCTTCCGCCTTGCTTTCCTGATTCAGTCCTTCCCGTGTTGCTGAAGGAAGCCTTTTGCCACAAGACGGGCTTTATATTTAGCAATGGAACCGTCGGGATTACTTTTGATCCGAAAGACCCATTTACAACCAATGGGCTTATGGGAGGTTGCGGGCACAAGCTCCCAAGTTTGGTTTTGAATGAGCGCGTTAAATTCAGCATCCATTGCATTGCGCCATTGCGGGTCTTTGAAGGCTTGAATATGAGTGGCAGGTTCAAGGGTGTTTGTGAGCGGATGGAGAGTGGTGGTATTTATGGTATTAGAATTATAGTATTTAGAATTAGGTTTGCGGTTCCGTTGTGGACGAGTAGAGGGAGGAGGTGGTTGTAACGTGAGTGACGGTGATGTAGTTTGGGTATGAGAATTGGAAGTAGAAGAGGGGGGAGATGTGGACTCGATATGAGGAGCGTTAATGGCTGAATTTGTGTCAGAGAAAGAGATTGATGGTGAGGAGTTAGTTGGAGTTGAAGTATGTATAGTGTTATTAGTGGGATTGGAATTATGAGTATTGTTATTGGTTTTTGGTGAGGAGTTTGGCAGTATCGATGGGGTGGAAGTATGGGTATTAGGATTAGTTGCATTAGGTAGTGGAGTGGATGTGAGGTTTTGTGATATTTCATGTTGGACGTTAGCATGGGAGAGTGATGGAGAATGTGTGGGTATAGTATGGAGCTTTGTTTTTTTGTTTGTTGTGGAAGGAATAAATTCGGCTGGTGTAGGAAGAGATTTTAAAAGGTTGCCATTTGTGGTGAATGGAAAATATGGTCAATGAATTCAACATGGCGTGAGTGGTAAAGACAATGAGAAGTAGGATCATAATATTTATATGCCGATTTAGAGGAAGAGTAGCCAAGAAAGATGCACTTGATGGAGCGCGGATGAAGTTTAGATGGGGCATAGGGTCGCAACCACGGGAAACATAGACAACCAAAGGGTTTTAGTTTTGTGTATGTTGGTTGGGTTTTGTATAGTCGTTCATAAGGCGATTTGAAATCTAGAATTTGTGTGGGCAATCGGTTGATGAGATAGACTGCGATTTGAAAGGCATGAGACCAAAAATGGAGTGGCAAGTTTGCATGATGAATTAGGGACAATCCAGTTTCAACAATATGCCGGTGGCGCCTTTCGGCGACACCATTTTGTTCCGGGGTGTGTGGGGTAGTTGTAAAGTGAGAAATCCCATACTTTTGATGGTAAAGAATCAATCCAACGGATTCTCCTCCATTGTCGGAAAAGAGGGATACGAGTGGCGTTTTAAAGAACTTTTCAACAAGCGACTTGAATTGTGGGAATAAAATGGAGACATCCGATTTCCGTTTAATGGGATAAAGCCACGTATATTTAGAATAAAAGTTGACAAAAATGACATAGTATGCATAGCCATCATTGGAAGTTTGAACCGGACCCCAAACATCGGAGTAAATAAGCTCGAGTGGTTTAGACACTTTAAATGAGTTTTCTCCAAATGGTTGCTTATGACTTTTATTTAACGAACAAGCATCACAATGAAAAGAAGCATTCGACATTTTATTATAACCAAGTCCTAAGTTATTAAGCAAAAGTTTTAGAACTTTGATAGATGTATGCCCAAACTTGTGGTGCCAATAGAGAAGCGATCCGAATGTCTTGATGCTGGAGTTGAGTTGTTGAATGGAATGATGAGAAACGGTAGAAGCATAATAGACGTCATTAATGTTCACTCCCCGCATGAGTCGCGCCCCCGTGCGAAGATCCTTAACAATAAAATGAAAAGGAAAAAATTCAATGGAAACATTATTAGTTTTGCAAAGCTTGGCGACTGAAACAAGATGGTTGCGTAAATATGGAACAAGTAAAACATTGTTTAATTTTAATGTGCGAGAGGAGGTGGGAATAGATGAATGGCCGGTGTGAGAGATAGAAAGGGTTTTACCATTTCCGAGCACGATCTCATCGGGCCCGCCATACTCTGAGAGGTTGTGTAAATAGGGCCGGTTATGTGTAGCATGATCAGAAGCCCCGGTATCAAACATTAGTGGTGATGGAAGTTGAGACGTGCTTGCCATGGACGTATTAACAGTTGGGTTGGTAGAAACATTGATGTTGTAGTCTTGTAAAAAACGTGCTAGCTTCCTGCAAACCTTTGTATCATGACCTGGAATGTTACAAAATGACAATAAAAATTATTTCGGTTAGTTCGAGAGTTATTCGTGTGTCCACTGTTGTGTTGGTGAGATGGCCATTGTTGTAGGTATGCGATGGAGTGTTTCTCGACCCAAACGAGTTGGGCCTGTTAGAGTTGCGGGCTGCTGAAGAAGGCCTGGAAAAAGGTCTGGATCCTTGTCGTTGAGTGCTATTAACAGTAGTAATCAGAGGTGTGGGGTTGGCGGCTTGTAGCGCTCTCTCGTGATCGACTACTTTCTCATAGAAATCAGAGAAGGTTATTGGTGTGTCACGGATCTTCAAGGCGGCAGAAATCTCTTTGTAGTCGTCACCAAGATGAGTGATGACGTGAACAATGAGATCGTCATCATCAACCGGCTTTTGGGCCAAGGCTAGTTTGTCTGCGATTGCTTTCATTTCATTTAGGTATTCTGCAACAGGGTTGTTACCCTTACTGTGTGTAGCAAGTTTAAAAAGCTCGTTGGATGTGTCGGCAGATGATACGATTGGTTGAATCGTATCCGAACAACTTCCAAGAAGTGCTCCGAGGAGGATTTGATCTTGGCGGAACCAGTGACGGTATTCGGGGTTTGGTTTGCCTTCAAGAGTTTTAGGTGGTGCTTCGGTACGACCATCGACAATTGTTCAAGTTCAAATCCTTTAAGTGTGGATAGTACTTGTTTACGCCATGAAGGGAAATTATTGGTTGTGAGTTTGATGGGAAAATTGGTATTGGTTGATAGCTCAATGATAGTAGAGGAAGAAGACATGATGGACAGTTGTTGTGATGTTAGAGTGAAAAAAAAAGAAAAGAAAGAGGAGCAGCAGAAGGTGTGAATCGAAAGAAGAAGGCTCAAGGGAGTTGGAGTGCTCTGGATACCATGAAAAGTTTGATATATTGATATATTTTTGAATGAATTACAAAGCAAAGAAATACAACTTAATATATAGACAATTAACATAAAAGGAAAATAGCTAATCATATCGATCTAGGCTAAAATAAAGGATGACAAATATAAACATTCCAAATATATATGGCTGAGATTGTGCAATAATAGAAGAATATTCTTCATAATTTTGTAATATTCCTTATAAGGGAGACCATGTGTTGGTGGGATGTAAGGGTCTATAATTTGTTATTAAACTCTTAAAAATTTTATATTACAGTTATAATTCATATTTTCATAAACATTTAAACTAGATTGCGGGTGGTGCCTTTGTTTGAAACTGTGGGGGATTTGAGGGGAGCTGGATCAGTGATACGAAGGTTATTATCGATTGATTGGTATCGCGACCATTTTATAAAGAATCATAGTGGACATCAAGAGATATAATATGAAAAATTTACAATCTTTTTTAAGAAAGACTATTAATTTATGAACCATTTATGCAGGTGATGGTTGGATACTCAGATTCTGGTAAAGATGCTGGGCGATTTGCAGCTGCATGGGAACTTTATAAAGCTCAAGAAGATGTTGTAGTTGCATGCAAAGAGTTTGGTATTAAAGTTACTCTGTTTCATGGGCGTGGTGGAAGTATAGGCCGCGGTGGTGGTCCGACACATCTCGCTATTCAATCCCATCCACCTGGTTCCGTCATGGTATAGAAATTCAATTTTGTGTACCACGTCGGACGTGTGTTCAGGTTTACCTGTTTTGTTAAACGGTTCGTGTTCGGGTTGACTTGTTTAACCCGTTTATTTATGACATGTTTAACCAATTTTTACGCTCAACCAACCCAATTTACATGTCAAAAATTTGATTATTACTCTAAATGTTTAACATGTATAGATTAATAGGCTAAGGGGCTGTTTGATAAAACTGACTTAATAAGATCTGACTGAGTCAGAAGCTGATCCAGTAATAAGTTCTGACTGAGTCTGCATCTGACTAAAACTTGGCTGTTTGATTTAGTATCTGACTGACTTTGCTGAACGAGAAAAATAAACCAACTAATCATCTCTAACTTTCCAAACATTCTTTCAAACACACAAAATAGAATGTAAATAGTGATCTAGCTATGAATACTTTATGTTATTATATATATACTATATCAAATCACCACTACCAAAACTAGGTCAAAAGCAATTCATGGTCATCTCAAATCACCACTATCAAATCACCGCGGCTCCGCCTGAAGCTCCCCACCGTGACCCTCCCCTCCGCCATGACCGTCTTCTCCCTCGTCCTCCTCACCTACTTCATGGTCGTCTCCGACGCAGGTGGAGTTCGGCCGAGGGATGCGAACGAGGAGGGGGTCGCGCAGGTGGAGGGGGTTGACCGAGGAGGGGGTCGTGCTTGTCTTCATGTCCGCGAACGTGGGATGCGACCGAGGAGAGGGTCGCGCGGGTGGAGTTCGGCCGAGGGGCAGCGCCCCTTTTCCGGGTCAGCAAGTTTTAGTTTAGGGTCTGGGTCAGCACCCACGGATCTGGTCAGAACACAACACAACCAAATCAAACAAGCTGACCGGCTAACCGAGTCAGCCAGTCAGCCGGGCCAGCCGGGTCAGCCAATATCAAATAGCCCCTAAGTGGGTCATGTTCGGGTTACACGATTTTAAATATGTACCAGTTAGGATTAATGTTTTTGACATGAAAAAAAACATGAGTTGTGTGCGGGTTGAATAAATCCCGTCAGCCCGCAATTGTACATACGGGTTATTTTTGACGCGATAAGAACAACATACAAAATTCACATGTTCGGGTTTATTCTAAATAGTCAGTTCCAGGTCCTATAAATTAACACCCTAATCATGTTTTATTATACGCATCTTGTAAATTTGAATCATTGATATCCAAAATAAAAATATAAATAAAATTTTATAGATTCGTTTCAGTTCAACCCGCTCAACCCGTCAACCAGCGAACACCAGTTTAACTTTTGCTAGAATTTTCAGGGCACTCTCCGATCAACCGAACAAGGAGAAATGGTGTAAGCCAAATTCGGCCTCCCCGGAATCACCGTCCGGCAGCTAGAAGTCTACATCACCGCGGTCCTCTCCGCCACCCTCCGCCCCCTGAAACCACCACGAGACCAAAACTGGCGAACCTTAATGGAACAAATCTCCTAAATCAGCTCCCAAAGCTACCGAAGCACCGTCTACGACAACCCCCAATTCCTCAGCTACTTCCAAGAAGCCACCCCCCAAGCCGAGCTCGGCTACCTCAACATCGGCAGCTGCCCCACCCCCGGAAAACCTCCGCCGCCATCGGCCACCTCCGCGCCATCCCCTAGATCTTCGCCTGGACCCAGATGCGCTTCGTCCTCCCGGCGTGGCTCGGCGTCGGTGCCGGCCTCAAAGCCGTTTGCGACGAGGGCCACGCCGACGAGCTCCGAGCCGCGTGCAGCGAATGGCCCTTCTTCCAATCGACTCTCGATCTCATCGAGATGGTGTTGGGGAAAGCCGATGTTCCGATCGTGAAGCATTACGATGAGGTGTTGGTGTCGGAGAGCCGGAGGGATTTGGGGGCGGGGCTGAGGGCGGAGCTTGTGGCGACGGAGAAGTATGTGTTGGTGGTCACCGGACATGAGAAGCTTTCGGGGAATAATAAGAGGTTGAGGATGTTGATTGAGAGCCGGTTTCCGTATTTGAATCCGTTGAATATGTTGCAGGTGGAGATTTTGAAGAGGTTGAGGACCGAACCGGAGAATCATCGGCTTAGAGATGCGTTGCTTATCACCATTAATGGGATTGCCGCCGGGATGAGGAATACTGGGTAGTTGCAGACTCGCCGGAGAAGATGATCGGAGTAGTGTAGTGTATGTTGTATAATTTAGTTTGTTGTAACAAGAATGATGATTAATTTTTTATACACGCAGTTAATAATCACATAAATTATATGCAAATCACATAAACGTTCTTAAAAAATGTTGATTTTTTTAAAAAAATTATAATAATACTATACTTAAATTAAAAGAATAGAAAGTTTCATTTTAAGAGTACATTTTATTATATAAAAAGGTTATATATGTTCAATAAAATTAGAAGAATTTGAAAAAAAACCAACAATTATAAGTTATTTATAAATCTACCCTTTCAGCCCATTTGTTACGTGATTATTTCTGTTTCTAATCTTGTGTTTTGTTTATTTTTATTTACATGTCAATATAATTTTTATGCAAAACTAACCAAAAAGTCAAAAACATGTTCTCCAAATCAATGTTTTTAGAACCGGATCGTACGTCGAATCGAACGCCTTACTGGTTGGTGGTCGGACCAGATTTAAAAACAGATGACGTTATAATTATATACAATATATATATATATATATAATTAAATATAAGTAATTTATATATGATTTATGTTTGTATTTTATAGTTATATATAAAACCTTACTATATTTGTATATCCAACACACTAATTTATGGTTCAACATCCCGTTTTTACCAATAAAAAAATCTGGTTCGAACCGGTCCGGTTTCCCGGTCCGACCACGGGTTCGGGACGAATCGGCCAGTTCGACCAGCCAAAAACGATCCATAGTGAACCGGACCGGCCACCTAGTAGATTCCCGGCCAGTCGGACCGGTTGGACCGGCAGGTCCGATCCGGTCAACACAACTCCAAACACAAGGGTATACTCCTCAAAGCTACTATAATTATATTATTATCCTATATATTTATAGAGAAATTGTAATTTACATTTGAACATGTTTTTGTTGTTCTCTTAATACCTTCTAAAATGTTTTATAAAACCCAAAATACACATTATATACGGAGCCTATTTTTGTTTACATACGATATTATTTGAAACCAACTCGGATCAGATATAATATCTATTTTAATTTTTTATGACCAACAATCTAATACTTTTTAAATTCTTAAAATACCTTTGCACGTGGAAGTGAATGTGGAAGTGAATGTGGAAGTGAATATTACTGAATAAACAAAATACGTTTCATTAATAAATTAAAAAAGTAAATCTATTGGGTTTACTCTATTATACCTCCATCATAGTTGTCTTCGTATTTGGAGAGCTTGTAACCAATTGAGACCAAAAAGCAAGTTATTTTTCCTAGAAAAGTTTGGCATAATCCCTCTAGTAAAACTTTTCTATCTAAATATTTAAATAACATAAAAACTAAGAAATATTATTTAAGAATTCTATAAAATTTAGGCACGAGAACGCGCCCTTCTGGTCGCTCCTTGTCACACAACGGTTGTACACGAGGCGAATCTCTTTTGCACACATGTATGTGTCTTCGCCTCTCACATAAGTTTTGAGCCCTAGTACTTTTGAACCGCCTCGCCTCAAGCTTTTAGCGGAAAATAATATCGGACATATATAGTCGTCATTGTTCAGCCATAGGTAACACGTTTGGTTCTTATCACCAACCATTGTTAAATAATTTGCTGAATCAATGTGAAGTTATCATTTTAACCTTTAAGTTATAAAAAATGGGAGACATTAGGAGCTTTGGTGTGTGTTTATCTTCTCTTTATCTTAAACATGTATAACCATCACTTCACATTGATTTAACAAATTTGTAAACATCGATTAGTAAAAAGAAGCAAACGATGTCATCCATGGGTGAACCATAACGCAACTTCTCTGAATGTAAGTCAATTTTAGCTTCAAATTATGAAAACAATCGAACATCTGAAACATAAACATGTGTTCATAATTGTTTTGTGTAATCACTTATGATACATCAATCAATGAAGTAATTCTCAAATCACGAAGATCATGCATCAAAATATAGTGCATCGGTTTACCTGTAATCTCTAGATTTGTTCAAGATTTGCGGACGCGAGTTAACGATCGAATAGATATCTTAGAGTTTCTGTAATGCCGAAGATGATGCAAAGGTTTGAATTATAAATTATAAATTACATAAAACTTATCTTACATAATCATAATTATATAGATAATCGGAGAATCTGATTTTGTATTTGAACTTTAAAATATATTTGAAATTAGTGAAAGATATATATTTTAATTCGATAATTAACCGGAAAGGCGGAAATGAAATCTGTAAACCTATTTATTTAACAATATCATAAAATTGTAACTAATTAAATGCAACCTATATAATTTCAAAGTCGCATATCTTGCCGTTGTAGTTTTCGTTTGCTAAAATATTCTTCGGTTTAATATCTCAATAGTATAGTTTCATCAAAATATCAATAAATATCCCATATGCATATTCTTCAAAGCTCGCAGCAATTGATAGAGGAAAAAACAGTTTTGTTCGCGCATCAAATCAACAATCATCTTTGTGACCCGATGAAGATTAGATTCTATGAGTTTAAATACTAGAGAAATATCCGTCTAGACACTGATAACATGATCAATCTTATTTCAACAATATTAACATGCCTTAAATCTTTAACAATGAGATTCCATGGAAAACATAGATAGCAATCGACGCGTGTTCAATATGTTGTTTATTTTCATGGTTTTGTATGAGTTTCACCATACTCATTGAAGATTTAAACGATATTCATTAAAGATTAGACTTATTATGTTACCATCAAGATGGATGTTTATGTTGTATTCGAAGTGAGTATGTTGTGATCACAAAGAATGAGCCCAATCATACTGATAAGCCCAATGCAAATGACAAAGCCCAACTCAAGAACGAAGAAGCAAAAGAGAGAAAGTTTTACCTGTCAAGCTAAGGGACTACAAATTAAATGAGGAAATAGAGTAGGGTTATTTAATTAATTATTTGTCCTTTATAGAGTCATGGTTGTCATTGGGTGGGATATGTTAAATGTTAAGAAAGTTGTTAGATCATTCTCTTCCCACCCCAAATCCCTTCTGTAACTTCTCATCCCCTATTCTATCAATACAATCATACCTATCCCGTTTCAATTGAATCCTTAATTAGATTTACAGTTATCCCACAACATTGGTGCTTTCATTGGCCATTAGCTATGGCTGATGGTACTCGATTCAAGGTTTTGGATGATAATATTCTCAAATTACAGGAAAGTCATCGGGACTTATCATCTCAATTGGCTACAACAGCTCGCCAATCAGATGTAGAGTTAATTGCAACTTCACTGGAGGATACGAAGCAAGCAGTTAACAAACTGTGTGTTCAGGTTGGATTATTGGCTAAAAACAAATCCTCTACGTTCGATGCTTCGGGTAAATCTGATTTCTCTTCTTCTGGTTCTCCTCATAACCCTAATTCCTCTATTTTTGGTTGTCACAAACCGGCTCCAATTAATCTGCCCCGATTCGCTGGTTCGCATCCCGAACGCTGGGTTGCGCAGGCAAATCGTTACTTCGGCTTCTATCGTATTCAGGCAGAGGACCGTTTATTGATTGCTTCATTTTATTTTGATGATATCGCGGCTGATTGGTATGATTGGATGGATCGTCATGATCCGATTGCTACGTGGGGTGCGTTTACTACCGCTATTATTAAACGTTTTTGTCAGAAAACCCTCGAACGACCAAAAGGGGTGTTGGCCAAATTGCAACAAACTTCAACTGTGGAAGACTACCGACATCGCTTCGAAGAGATTTCCAATCAGATGACGATGGCTCTTCCATCGGAATTTCTCATTTCATGTTTTATTTCTAGGCTTAGGTTGGATATTAAACAATCTGTCTTAATTCATAAGCCCAATACATTAGAAGAAGCAATTGAGAAGGCCCAATTACATGAGAATCGGATTAATATGGAGCGTGGAGTGGCCGCGTTTCGTTGGGCTCAGGTAAGGCCATTCTTCCTACACCAAAAATTCAGCCCAATACTTTTACAAGTGTTTCCTCCCCTGCCACTTCTACTCCTAAACCTTCAACAACTACTGTGGGATTTCGCCTTTTATCTTCAATCGAGATGTCTCAAATAGGGCTTTGTTTTCGTTGTGATGAGAAATTCACGTCGGACCATAAATGCAAAGCTGCTCCTCAGCTATTATTCTTCGATGATGATCCGGGACCCGAACCTACCTCCGACTCAGGTGGCTGCGATACACTTGACTCGGTTTTAGCAGAATCCTTGCAATTGGATGAGGTAAAATCACACTTTTCCATTTCTTACAACGCCTTAGCGGGTGGGTGTTCGACTTCTACATTACATTTCCAGGGCACAGTTAAAGGTCAAGCAGTACAAGTTTTGTTGGATGGTGGCAGCACCCATTGCTTTGTCCAAACAAGAATTACTATGTTTTTAAACCTTGCTATTGAATCTAACACCGTTTTCTATGTTGGTTGGTAGCGGCGAGCGTTTGCCATGTACCGGAGTCGCTAGACAAGTGGAATTATGTATTCAGGGGTCTTCAGTGTTGGTTGATTTCTTTGTCCTCCCTCTTCAAGGGTAGGACATGGTATTGGGTGTTTCATGGCTCTCTACTTTGGGCCCTGTTCTCACAAACTATGCTACTGCTACTTTCGAATTTACATTGGGGGATAACTGTGTATGTTGGCAAGGGGAGACTACCACCACAGCTGCACCTATTCAATTCCACGGGTTAAAGAAATTAGCTCAATCTTGTGCTATTGCTCATTTTTTCCACTTGCATTTGTTACCCTCCCAAGAGGCTCCACTTCCACAGGTTCCACCAGACGTTCAACAATTATTGGATGAATTTTCTCAAGTATTTCAACCACCCATAGGGCTGCCTCCTACACGATCACAGGATCATGTTATCTATCTACTTCCGAATTCAACTTCGGTTGCGGTTCGTCCTTATAGGTACCCTCATTTTCAAAACCAAGAAGTGAACGCCTTGTGAATGATATGTTGGTTCAGGGCATCATTCGACCGAGTTCTTGCCCATTTTCGTCCCGGTCCTCCTCGTCCGCAAGAAAGATGGCACATGGCGTTTTTGTGTGGACTATAGAGCTCTCAACGCTATTACTATTCCGGACCGGTTTCCTATCCCTACCATTGATGAGCTTTTTGATGAATTGCATGGCACCTTCTAATTTTCTAAATTGGATCTACTGTCGGGCTACCGTCAAATCCGCCTTCAAGAGGGTGCAATTGACAAAATGGTGTTTCGCACACATGATGGTCGTTACGAGTTCCTCGTGATGCCTTTCGGCCTCACCAACGCCCCATCTACGTTCCAACGATTGATGAATGATGTGTTTTGACTGTTTCTTCGACGTTTTGTCCTCGTTTTCTTTGATGACATTCTAATCTATAGTCTTAGTTGGTCTGATCATTTGTCTCACCTACGGTTGGTTTTTCAAACCTTCCTTGACAATAAACTTGTGGCCAAATTGGCTAAATGTGTTTTTGGGCAAACAACAGTGGGTTACTTGGGCCATTTTATTTCTGCCCAAGGCATTGAGGTAGATCCTGATAAAATTAAGAGCATCAAAAACTGGCCCACCCCACAGACCGTTAAGGATGTTCGTAGTTTTTTGGGCTTATCCGGATATTATCGTCGGTTCATTCACCACTATGCATCTATTGCTAGGCGTTTATCTGATTTGTTGAAGAAATATTAGTTCGTATGGACCTCCCTCCACGATGAGGCTTTTTGCAAATTGAAAACTTTGCTTAGTATAACACCGATCCTTCGGCTCCCTGATTTTTCAAATCCCTTCACGGTGGAGACGGATGCATCCGGCACCGGTATCGGCGCCATTTTGTCTCAAGATAAACAACTTATCGCTTATTACTGTTTGAAGTTGAGCCCTCGGATGCAGGCCGCCTCGACCTACCAACGGGAAATCGGATGAAGGCCTCCTCGCCTACCTACGGGAAATGTTCGCAATCACACAAGCCATCGCCAAATGGCAACAGTACTTGCTCGGCCACAAATTTCAAATCATAACTGACCAGCAATCACTAAAAGATCTCCAGAACCAGGTGATTCACACTCTGGATCAACAAAAATGGTTTGGGAAGATGCTCGGGCTTGACTTTGACATTCTCTATCGACCCAGTAAGCTAAACGCAGCAGCTGATACTTTATCTCGCGTTTTCTCATCACAGATGTTGGCCGTATACCGCTAAGATTCCTCCTTTTTGGTGGATCTTCAAGGTAAAATACAAGCTGAACCAACCCTGCACCAATTATACTCTGAAGTACTTCGGGTTCCCTCAAAATTTCCTGATTACCAAATTCAGAATGGGCTGCTCCTTTTCAGAGGTCGCCTGGTTATTCCTACTGATTCAAAGATCCTTCAAAGCCTCTTATTTGAGTTTCATGCTTCCATTTCGGGTGCCCACTCCGGCATCACGCGTACATTTCACCGGTTGGCCTATACCTTCTTTTGGAAACATATGCCGATATGCGAAAAGATGTCAAGTCCTTTGTTGCAAACTGTCAGGTTTGCTAGCAGGTTAAATCATCATCAGTTTCCCCAGCAGGGCTGCTACAACCCCTGCCGATTCCATCCTTGCTATTCGAGCACATTGCCATGGATTTTATTACCGGCCTTCCCCTGTCGCATGGCTATTCGGTTATTTGGGTTATCGTTGATCACCTTTCCAAGTATGCTCACTTTATTGCCCTTCCGTCCTCTTTCACTAGTGTTTCGGTTGCTAACTAGTTTGTTCAAGAATTTGTCCGCTTACATGGTATACCACTCGACATCGTCACCGATCGGGATCCTTGTTTTATGGCTGATTTCTGGAAAGAAATCCACCGTTTACAAGGTACCACCTTACCGTTTAGTACCGCGTATCATCCGCAGTCGGATGGACAAATTGAGAGCCTTAACAAATGTGTGGAGATGTATTTGCGGTGCTATGTTATGGATCGACCTAAGGATTGGTTTAAATACTTACCATGGGCTGAGTACTGGTACAATACGTCTTTTCAGACGGTTTCCCAAATGACCCCTTTCGAGGTGGTGTATGGCCGTAAACCACCTAATCTGACCCGTTACATCAAAGGTGCAACTACAAACTCTCTGTTGGAGTCTCAATTGCTAGACCGTGATATGGTTTTAACTACCTTAAAGTCTAATTTACTTGGAGCATAATCCCGTATGAAAACTTATGCGGATTCTAATCGTCGTGATGTTCGGTTCGATATCGGAGACTGGGTGTTTGTTAAATTACAACCGTACCGTCAACACTCGGTCTGCCTACAGCGCCATTATAAGCTGAACCGTCGTTTTTTCGGTCCATATCAGGTGCTGGACTGCATTGGCCCAGTTGCATATCGGCTTAACCTTCCTACTAAGGCTCGCATTCATAATGTTTTTCATGTCTCCATGTTACGGAAATGCACCGGCAAACCAGTTCAACAAATCACTCCGTTACACTTGGTGGATTCCTCTTCCACATTGCTCTTCAGCCGCGTCATATTCTGAACTCTCGTACTCTCTTACGAGGCAATACTTCGGTCCCTCAAATGTTGATGCAGTGGGATGGCTTGGACATATCAGATGCCACTTGGGAAGATACTTCTATAATTCAACAATCCTTCCCAGCTTTTAGCCTTAAGGACAAGGAAAATTTTAAAGAGGGGGTAATGTTGTGATCACAAATAACAAACCCAATCAGACTGATAAGCCCAATGCGAATGACAAAAGCCCAACTCAAGAACGAAGAAACAAAAGAGAGAAAGTTTTACCTGCCAAGCTAAGGGACTACAAATTAACATGATGAAATAGAGCAGGGTTATTTAATTAATGATTTGTCATTTATAGAGTCATGTGGTTGTCATTGGGTGGAATATGTTGAATGTTAAGAAAGTTGTTAGATCATTCTCTTCCCACCCCAAATCCATTCTGTAACTTCTCATTCCCTATTCTATCAATACAATCATACCCATCCCCTTTCAATTGAATCCTTAATTAGATTTACATTTATCTCATAACAAAACAGATGGGATCCGATCTACATGATGTCATAAATAACAGAGATAAATGAGAAATATCAAAAGAATATATAGATGAAAAAGTGGACGGTAAGATACCGAAATAAAATATGCAAAAAAGATGAGTTGCATTAAACTATTTGTTTATTTTCCAGATACAATAGTTATTAGGGTTGAGTTATTGTAAAAATGGAGGAAAACTTTAAAGGGTGATAATGATTATTATCCATTAAATCTCAGTTCAAAGGGATAAGAAAATTCAGTGGCATATATAAATTTAAAATTTTTAATGATAGGCAAGAATATTCTATTATTAACCAGATTTTCAAGTTTCACGTTTACTTAAAATGCTTGTAACTTTTACAGATAATATTATTTATTTAAAAAATTACACCATAAAA
The DNA here is from genome assembly GCA_024085815.1 of Flaveria linearis. NCBI lineage: Eukaryota > Viridiplantae > Streptophyta > Magnoliopsida > Asterales > Asteraceae > Flaveria > Flaveria linearis. Next base: position 6,421,052 of record CM044009.1, read on the forward strand.
AACAAATGCTTTTAAATCTTAAATGCCTATAATTTTGATAAATGAAAAAGTAAGTTTTTTCATGTTATTTCAGCCAATTGTGTGATATTCGCAGCTCATTATGTAATATCAGGTCATTGTTTTATATTCATCACATCATTGTGTCTAATGTTAGCCATTTTGTTATATATTGTGTTTTTTAAAAATAATGAATTTCAAATAACAAGATGCTAAAAATGAAATTTTTTATGTTTTTGCAGTTAATTATGTAATCCTAATCATTCATTATGTAATCCTAATCAGTCATTATGTAATCCTAATCAGTCATTATGTAATCTTAATCAGGCATTATGTAATCCTAATCAGTCATTATGTAATCCTCATCAAACAGCTCATTGTTTCTATTGCTAATAATCAAGTCTAGTGCTAGTTATTATATTATCCATTGTGTCTAATATTAACCATTGTATAAAATGGTGATTTTCAAATAACACAATGGTGAAAATGCAATTTCTTTACGTTTTTTGCGGTTCGTTGTATAATCCTAGAAAGGTTACTGTCTAATCTTCGTCAAGCAGCTCATTGTGTCTACTGCTAATTATTCACTATAGTGTTGGTCATTATGTTACCCATTATGTCTACCGTTGACTATTGTGTTATGCGTTGTGTTTTTATGATGATGATTTTCAAATAACACTGTTGAAAATGTAATTTTTTATGTATTTAGCTTATTATGTAATTCTAATCATGTCATTGTGTAATACTCGTCAAATAACTTATTGTGTCTATTACTAATCATCAAGTCTAGTACTGGTCATTATGTTACCAATTATGTCTGATGTTGACCATTGTGTTATGTATTATATTGTTAAAATGATAATTTTTGAATAACATAATAATAAAAAATGTAATTTTTTGTGTTTCAAATTCATTGCATATTACTCATTGGATAAATGTATAATCCTAATCAATCCATAAAATTAAAATAATGACTTGACAAAATTACACAATAGATTAAAAAAATAATTTTATATCAACATTATATGCATTTTAAAGATAAAAAATACTCATTTCTATGGTGTAACCTTTCTAAATAAATTGTTGTTTGTAAAGTTAATATTGTTTAAGGGGCTGTTTGACAATATCTGAATGATTAAGTGCTGAACCAATAAGAGGTCTGAATCATTAAGTGCTGAACCATTAAGAGGTCTGAACCATTAAGAGCTAGTATATCGCTTAACTATTCAAAGGCAAATGTCTGACCAATTCAGAAAAGAGATCTTAACCATTCAGCATTAGACCTCTTAACCATTCAGCATTAGTATAATGCTTAACCATTCAGAGGCAAATGTCTTAACCATTCAGACATTTGCTCACGAAACAAACAGTCTGAACCATTAAGTGCTAAACCATTCAGACATTTGAACCATTAAGAGGCTGATTAAGAGGCTGTCAAACAGCCCCTAAAAAAGGTGAAACTTGAGAATGAGAAATGTAAGCAATTTTGCCCCCAACCTAGTTTTGATCAAAATGACACGTGTTAACAACTTGATTCTTTTTACACTTTTTAATTTTAGAAAAGTGTAGATTACATAAATTGTTCCTGAGTTTTGCTCAAATTTCACTTTTCGACTCTAAGATTAAAAAATTAGAGGTTTATTCCTAGGTTTTAAAATAAGTAACATGTTTCATCTCTAAATCAAACGGTCGTTAATTTATTCCGTTCAGTAGTTGTAAATTGACCATTTTATCCTTCTCTGTCCTCATTCAAAGCAATATTAACACCACCACCACCACCACCATCATTCACCACCACGACCACCATCATTCACCACCACCATCATTCGCCACCACCACCACACACCCCATCTCCAGCACCACACAACACACCCATCTCAACCAATACTCCACCAAACTACCACCATCCCATCTCCCCACTACGATTCATCTCCGGTGACCCACCATCATCAAGAAACACCAGATTCGACGACTTATTTGGACTCCTTTTTGTAACAGATGGTTGATATTGCGACTAATATGCATAATAACAAAAACTCAATTATGAAACTTGTTCTTATGATAATATTCGTGGTTTTCTGGCGATGTGAGGTTTCTGGTGAAAACTCGCCGGAGATGGAGGTAAACTACAGTGGACGAGACGTGGTGGTGGTGGGTGGTGGAGCAGTGGTGAAAATGGAATGAGTTGTGTGACGGTGGAGATGGGGACTTGTGGTGCTGGTAATTAAGAGAAAATTGTATAAATGATCCTTGTGGTTTGATTATATTGCACGTTTGGTCCTAGACTTTGCAAATTGTAAAGTTAATCCAAACTGTTATATAGTCATTGCAAGTTTGGTCACTAACATAAAATTCATTCAGTTTTTTGCATGTTATAAAGTTTGGACTACCTTTTACATTTAACATTAGCGACCAAAAATGCAAAGTCCACGTAAAATTATTTTGGACTAACTTTGTAATTTTTGAAATTGAAGGACCAAACTTCGAATTACTATAAAAAAATTTGGAATAACTTTACAATTTTTAAAATCTAAGGGTCAAACATGCAATCGTTTTAATTTCTCTACATTCAGGGTCTTGTTGACAAGAGAATCATATCACCGAAAGCATAGACATGAAATTTTGAGTAATTAAAGTCAAAAACTAGTATGCAACTTTGATCCATTGCCGATTTTAAACCTATTGTCCTACAATCGTTGCCACAAGAACTAGCACACAAAAAAGGTAAAGTTTGATCATGAATTAGAAACATATGCTGAATCAGATATTGAAGATCAATTCGAGAAAATAATGACAAGTGTCGAACACCTATATCAAAGAGCTTTAAAAAAACATTAGCAGAATAATAACAGCGGGCGAATTCATTTTGATATTCTTTTTAACCCAAAGCCAATTCATACCTTTTTTAGTCGGGCCCTTTTGATCTAAACCAATTTTGACATGTTAGCTTATCCAGCATTCCAACCCCACCCACCCGAGGTCTTATTTCAGTTGCTGAGATCTAATCAAGAAGCTAATAAGCAATACATTACCTTAACAGGACTGATTCATTTGCATACACTCAATCAAAGGTAAACACTGGAATAGATCAACAAAGCCAGAAGACCCACTTGTCAATAAATGCGTATCATCAACAAAGCTGGAATAGATCAACAAAGCCAGAAGACCCACTTCTCAATAATTGCGTATCATCAACAAAGCCAGAAGACCCACTTCTCAATAAATGCGTATCATCTTCAATTACAGTAAATGAAGAGACTTAAACAATGGTAATAGCTTGAATAAATAGAAGCCTTAATCATGCGGCATTAATACTTACTAAAATCGTATATACACATAATCTAATCTATTAATTAAAATCTCTATGTGCCACATGGCTAATTTCTAGCATGTCCACGTTATGACCACCTAGATGCCACCTACGATTGTCCATACGTCACCATCACAATAAATTACAATCTTGGTAAACATTTTGACTTTAAAAAATTGCTTAATAACTCTCATTTAATACCATACTAATGAAGATAATTTCTTTCTATAAATAAATAACATTTTATTAAAATACTTTAATGAGAATTAACTTTGTTAAAATATAGTTTAATTTTTACTTAAGAATAGTTAAAACTAAAATTTCTTAAAAAGTTATATAAATAGGTTTATGGATATATATTTATGAATAATAATATATTTTTTAATTCTATTGTTTATAACTTAAAAATATGTTTATTATATATACAATTTTATTGATATGTTATCTCTAACATATATTAGATTATACATATATAAAATTTATTATATAACTTTTAATTTCAACACGTGTAACACACGGGTATCTAACCTAGTTTTCTATAATTCAGAATATTTTTCTAAAATGTTTAAAAACATCAAGTAACATATTCTTAAACGCGAATTTTAAATTATCACCTTCTGATTATGGAAAATTGTAGTCGCAAATCGATTTATATTTTCATTTAATAAAATTACATATATCTCCTTACAAACTTAACTAATTACATATATACCCAATCCAACATAAGACCGTACGTAGTGGGCTAAAAGTGGCGCTAAAGTTGATGACATGGGCACTTGATATGGCGTTAATTCCACTACTTCATGAATATTAGTGGCGGCAAAATGGATCACCATTAACCCCCTAACGGGCGTGAAAGTTGGATTTTCCATACCACAATCTGCTTTCCTATGGTAAATCTTCTTCATTATCTGTTTTGTTTCTCTATCTCTATATATATATATGTATCTACTGTGCGAGTAATCAGAAATCGAATACTAAAATGCGTTTGAAGCCTGTCGAAACTCGTGAGAGTGAAAACCGCCGGATCTCCGGCTACATTTTGCTACAGGAGTGACAGATTCCGGCGAGAATCAACCACGTAAGATGTTGATATCATACTCAATCATGCTTTCTCAATTTGAAACTCCTTATTACCCCTTTCAAATGTAGCTGCAAGATTGATCTGTACCTCATAAAGATTTGATCTCTTTTGTAGTTATTGAGTTTTAAAGTTTTTTTCTCAAGATATGCAAGTGGGTTTTTTTTCTCGAGATTCGTCCTGCAAATAGGTTTCTTCTACGGTAAATGATAGATTTTTTTCTCACTTTTATTTTATTATAATTATAAGGTTATAATATTTTATTATGTGATTATATTAATTAAAGTTATTATGTTTATTAATCATGACTGATTAATAATTTCAATTACTTAAAACCATTACACTTAATTTAAAGTGATTTTAGTGAATGCCTTTTGCCTAAATGACATCTAGATGACACTTTAACTTATAACTAGTGGTAATCATCGACGCGCGTTGCGCGTCTAATGAACATTGGTCTCAGATTAGCGTTAAGCCATTCATCACTGACCGGAAATCTGTTATATGTCCTGCGTAGCAACTGAGACAGACACACAACCGTGTTGTTAAACCAATCATGTCATTACATCAAATATTGTGGTTCAAAAGCTCAAAATAGATGTATCGGGGCTGCAAACTGAAAATGGTGCCGCGCTAAACAACGTAACCCCTTATAATATCATCATAACCTTTATACATAACATCTACCCGTGAATTGACACCATGTCTCAGACGAGCTACCACTCACCATCATAGACCCGACATGACGTCTCAGATGAACAATCCATCATCATTGACTCCATCAACAAACAACACCAAATTACGAACTTAAAAACCATAAAATAGTAGCCAACATCACAAAACCCTGAGCAATAACATTGAACCATTTATGTTTTCATAAAAATTAGAGAGAAATCAAAACCAAAGGAACCGAGGAGACATATTAGTATCAATCAACTTTGTCGTTGTGGGACAAAGCAACCGTCACAAAAACATGACAATAAGTCCAGTACACAACCGCCACAAAAACATGACAATAAGTCCAGTACACAACCGCCACATTAGCGTCACCAATGAAGATCCATCGGACCATCGCCACCTAGGGTGCTCGACGAACCTAGCGGCGAGGCCAGTCATCGGACGTTGGTGATAAAACCACAACCGAACCCTGAACACTTTCTTTTTAAGAAACGAAATAACCAAAAACCACCATCACCACCACCATAGCATCGCCAAGACAAAAGCATCGCCACCTAGGGTTCACAGAAAGCCGGCGGCGATGCCGATGCATGTAACAGTTGTCTCAAGAACCAGTGATGGTGGTACGCAACATCAAACCCGACCCCCAAACCGCCCCTGTCACCTACCAACGCCAATAATACATCCAGACAACCGAACCACCACCGACACCCCGACGACCGCCCAATAGACCGGCGATTTCGTACACGGGGTAGCGGTGTAGGTGACGACGGTGTAGGCGGTGGTTGGCGGTAGCCGCCACCATTCCCAAAGAGAGCAGATCTGAACCGACGAAAGGCAGTAGAGTGGCAATCGAGCATATCACCGGCAACGCCATGGCAACTACGGCCATAGGCCCAATCATCACTGCAACAACCCCAAAGCTCCCGCCAGTTGCGAAACCACCGCCACCATCACAAAACTACCCAGATCTCAACCGAGAAAGGGCGGCGGAGATGCAGGCGACCACATCGGCGCCAGTGCCATGGCAACCACGGCCATGACATCAACGATGGCCGCAGGCAGCGGCGATTCCACACAACCACCGTAAACCCTACCATCGCCTAACATCTGCTCACCCACAATGCCACCACCTACACAAAAGGCATGATAAAGAGAAAGCGCGCTGCCCGAGGTGAAAGGGAAATACCCAAAAAGCCCGTGATTCACTATTCATGGCATTTGGTTTTTCATATAGAGTAATTTAATTAAAACCACTACATATAGTTTAATAACCGGGAATTTTAGACGCACAGTGCTTTTCCTGGAGAAAACCGACCCAAGCTGTCACGGTTAGGTCTCCCCTTGACCGCTAGGTCAGGTGTGAGATCTAGCTGTCACGGTTTACCCTAACCGTGATAGTTAGATCTGGGGATCCGTACTCAATGATTGGGTATGTAATTATGGGGGTATTGATTGTGCGCAGGGGGGCTATATGTCACAGTTTGGGCAAACCGTGACATATTGCTTTTATTTTTTTATTCTTTTAAGCATTAAACATTTATTTTTATTTCGTGTATCTTCCTTAAGCATTAAACATTTATTTTTATTTCCGTAATTTTATCACTGTAAACTTGAGAATGAAAAGGCGGGAAACACCGTTCGATCGGAGTTTGATTTCGTGCTTAAGCATTAAACATTTATTTTTATTTTCGTAATTTTATCACTGTAAACTTGAGAATGAAAAGGCGGGAAACACCATTCGATCGGAGTTTGATTTCGTGCTTAAGCATTAAACATTTATTTTTATTTCCGTAATTTTGTCACTGTAAACTTGAGAATGAAAGGCGGGAAACACCGTTCGATCGGAGTTTGATTTCGTGTATCTTCCTTAAGCATTAAACATTTATTTTTATTTCCGTAATTTTATCACTGTAAACTTGAGAATGAAAGGCGGGAAACACCGTTCGATCGGAGTTTGATTTCGTGTATCTTCCTTAAGCATTAAACATTTATTTTTATTTCCGTAATTTTATCACTGTAAACTTGAGAATGAAAAGGCGGGAAACACCGTTCGATCGGAGTTTGATTTCGTGTATCTTCCTTAAGCATTAAACATTTATTTTTATTTCCATAATTTTATCACTGTAAACTTGAGAATGAAAAGGCGGGAAACACCGTTCGATCGGAGTTTGATTTCGTGTATCTTCCTTAAGCATTAAACATTTATTTTTATTTTCGTAATTTTATCACTGTAAACTTGAGAATGAAAGGCGGGAAACACCGTTCGATCGGAGTTTTATTAACGTACTCACTGTAAGCTAAGTTTTGACGTTGATATATACGTACAGGCATGGTTTGAATGCCGGATATGCGTTTGTGAACTTTACAACATCTGAAGCAGCTTGGAAGTTTCATACGTCGGTTAAAGGAAAACATTGTTCTTTTCGTGAATATATAATATAACTATTGTTCTTATGATCTGTATTGTTTCGTTAGATATTTGAAGAAGCTAAGAAATTCTGCTATGAAACTGGTGTGAAAGTTGTTGTTCCATATGGTGGTGCACCGATTTATCCTCAGGTTTAATACTTTTAAAATCATTAACAAACACTATTTTATGGTTTTAATCATTAACAAAACGTGCGATTCAGTTCATCTTTTTTTTTCTAATCTGCTTAATTAGTCTTTGTAATCTGTTATCTTTAATCTTGATTCAGAACGCGTTGACTTTAATCTTTGTGGAGACAAAACGCAGCGCATATTCTTTGGAAAACTGGTTATGCAGGGTCGGTTTCCCTGCTGCTGCAATTCATGGTCATATTACAAGTAATTTTTGCGTTTAATTATTTTTTAAACAACTTGGTTGTTATTTTATCACATGGTTAACCTAATCGTAAAATTCAGTTGTTATCAAACATATACAATTAACATTATCAACATTGCAAATATAAAACAAACAAACAAAGAAACACAACCAAACAAACGCAACCAAATATACAAATCATCATAACTGAAACTGCACATATATATATACAATGAGTTTTGACATATAAAAAGAAATAAAATACAAACAAAATATCTATCTAATCCATCATCCCCGGATCGCTGCCCTGACCAGACCCGCTCGCGCCAGATGGGCCAGCACCGTCATGGTCTAACCGCCTCGGTGGCTGTGACAACAACAGCGTACCCGAGCCGGTATAGTCCGCGACCATGTGCTGGATGACCCAATCCATCATATCATGCATCCTCGCGGTCGTATCCTCCAGCCTCGCGGTGGTATCATGCAGCCTCGCGGTCGTATCCTCTAGCCTCGCGACCCTGTCTCGTGTGTCCTGAATCATATCAAGAACATGAGCAGGCAATCGCACGGCGTGGTACACGCGCTGGGGATGCTGGGGCGGGTCCTGGTCGTGCGCCGGGGGAATGGGCTGATCCTCCCCGCCGCCAAGGGCCTCGTGGGCGTCCTGAAGGTGGACCTCAGCCCCCGCCAGCTCGGGTGGGTCCACCAACGGCTCGGGCACCCATGCCACGAGCTCCTGGTATCTGGTGAGCAGGTGCCACGTGCCGTCCGGGAACCTCCGAACTATCCTCATCCCAGTGGCGGTGCTCCGGCCGGCCACGCGCACAGAAGTCGGAGGTAGCGGGAGCTGGGACATGGCCTGTGCATACCCCAAGCCCCGAGCGATCCGGGAAGCGATGTTCCCGCCCACTAACGCCCCTCGCGACTGCCGATGATAATAACTAGCAAAATAATCAGCGAGGGCGTGCGAGAGGTGGCAGTGTCGGTGTGTGAGTACACACCGAAGAAAAAAAAGGTCGGCGGCGTTGACCCTGTCGGTCCCCGCCCCACGACCAGCGACGGACGTGGCGATGAGTCGGTGAATGTATCTATACAGAGGGTCTCGTATATGAGAGGACCTCGTATCACCGCCGTATGGTCCGTCACCTATCGCAGGCCACCAGACCTGATCGGAGTCGTTTGGCCCACGGATCAAGGCGGTGGTGTACATCGGCTGTCGGGTCTCCTCCTCCGTGTAGAGGCCGCTGACGATAGCGAACCGCCTAAGTGACATGCGGTGGAGGACCCCGAACAACCGGAAAGCAACCTCCGCGGGCGCACGACCGTCCGCTATGTCGTCCTCGTCCAGCTCCGCAAGTCCCTGGTCACGTGGACGGAACGTGAATGTGCAGTAGAACTCGACATACATACATACACACATACACACATACATATTATTACTCATAGTATTAATACATACATACATACATACATACATACATACATACATACATACATATATACACACATACACACATACACACATACATACACACATACACACATACATACACATATACATACAGACATACATACACACATACACAATACATACATACATACATACATACATACACACACACACATACATACAGACATACATACATACACACATACATACATACACACATACATACACACATACATACAGACAGACATACATACATACATACATACAACATACTACATACATACATACATACATACATACATACATACATACATACATACATACATACATACAACACATACATACACACATACATACATACATACATGCACACGTACATACACATCATACACACATACATACACACATACATACACACATACATACACACATACATACACACATACATACATACATACACACATACATACCCACACACAACATACATACATACATACATACATACATACATACAAAATATAAGGTGTTATATGTTGATGTGTTCCCGATAAGATTGTTTAGGGTATCATTAAAACGTCACGGTTTGTTCACGTACGCATGTTTGTATGTACGTTTACGAAGTGTATTTGTTCTTATTGTATATATATGTTGATGTGTGTGCATTTCATGAAAAAAATATCGGATTCGATGTACGTAAATGATCATAAACGGTTAATGTGTGGGTTTAGGGAACCCCAAAGGTCACGGTTAGACCAAACCGTGACCTCTTATACATACAAGGTGTCACGGTTAGGTCACCACGTGACACTTTGTGTCAACAAACTGTGACGGCTTCATTCCACAACGCCACATGTGAACAAAGGTGTCACGATTTGCCCAAACCGTGACATTTTGGTCTAATTCAGTTTAAAAGTAATTGTTTTCTAAACCTTTCAGCGAACCACTCTCGTCCCGACCGGTTAAGACGGTAGGGCAATAGGGGAGTGGTGTGGGCTCGAACCCCACTACCACCGGTTTAGTGAGGTGCTTTTTATAAATTTTTTATTTTGAAAATTTTAAAAAATTAGGCAAAAGGTCACGGTTTGCCCTAACCGTGACCTTTGGCCTGATTTTTTAAAATTTTTTCTGAGTAAATATTTGTCACACCCTCGCTTATAGCGGAAACACGAGGATGCGACGGACGGGATCGTCATAACACTTGGTATAATAACAGAGATATAATACATGCAAAATCCTCGTGTCATGACGTCATCCGACACAATGGTGACTTGTGTCGTGGTTAGTCAGTTCCACGACTATCATAGTCTTATTGATTCTAATCCAAAATACACAATGTTCAAATATAAAAACAAATGACAAATATTACATATGCAAATCTATTGAAATCCTGAGGTCTCTGCTAAGGCATCTGCACTAGCTATCCTCTTTGATTATGTTCACCTGAAAAGATATGCTCAAAATGTCAACACATAATGTTGGTGAGTTCCGCAGGTTTAAATTTAAAACATTTGATTGATGCTGTATAAAATTTGATATGGAATCATACTGCAAGCACAAACCACATAACATGTGTTTAAAGACAACCAAACCTAATGACGTTATGCATATAAATCTGACGGAATATATTCACCCTTGGCCGGATTGCTGGCAGCTGTGTTGGTAACTCGCAAGTTAATCAATCGTCGAAGGGTGGGGGTGTCAACCCAGTAGTACTACCAATACCTAAACGTTGGTTCCCAAACCCGGGAATTAATGGTTGTATGAGTGTTCCCAAGAATAACACCATGTATGCATGCAAAACAGTATCACATTGATTCCAAGTATGAACATAGAACATACGATGTACAACATTGAAAACGGGTGAGCATACTTTTCCCCCATTGATTGAAAACATTGAAAATTTGTATAAGCATAAAAAGGGGCCACGAAACTCACCTTGAATTGATGTAATGCACAAAGACTTCACAGAATCAAGCAATGCACGATCAAACACGATCAATACCTATTATTGATTATAACTAAGCCTTTAAAACATATTCAGTGCGAATAGATATGTTTGGTTGAATTCGAGTCGGTTCGGTTTGACGCCTACGATTAGTTATATATATTTGAGTTTGATCTTATACCTAATGATATTAGGATTTAAATTAAATTGTGGGATTTTGGACAAGTAATGAAATTGTTTGTATTTTTAATTTATTTGAAAGAAGTAATGTATGTGTTCTTTGTATTCATATCATTCAATAATAATTTATTAATTTAAATATAAAATATAACCTATAATTACATTTATAAATAATTTGTGAAAATATATATTTGTATAATTTCTATGGTTTTCCACGATTATTTCACAATTAAATACAATACAATGTATATTTTTATAAAAAATCATTATTTGTAATATTTATAACTAATATTTTATAAAGATTATTAATGTTTTTCAAATAAATAAATTCACAGAAAGTAATTTTGTAAGGTTTAAATAAGGAAAATTTATAAAATTTATTTTATGATTTTTAGAAAATTTTCCATAATTTTTAGAGGCTTAAAAAGGGTTTTTTTTTAAAAATAAGCAAAGACTCGGGTTTGAACCCGGGACCTCTAACACACCAACCCACATACATTTCGCTGAACCAAAGGCCTTAGCCACAACAGATCCTCAATTCATTTGTTTTTAACCCGAGAACCCAGTTTCCCCCAAATTGATATAAACCCTAATTCGATTTGGGTCAAATTGAACTCGAATTCGATAATGTTAATGACCAAATTCATGGGGCTTTTGTTCCCCATGATGAAACGAGCAGAATGATGTGTTTAATTACCTGTTTCGTTTCGAATTGATGCTAAGAACATATAAGAACAGGTCGCGGTTAAACTTGAATTCAAATGTTGATCAAACTTGGATGGAATTCAAATTGATTGCACGGATAGCTTCGAATGAGGCTAAGGATTGAAAGCCCTATGTTAATTGTAAGTTACAAGACTCGGAGTGTGGTGTTTGATTGAGTTGCAGGTTCGAAAATGAAGATGATGATCGATCGGTTTGATGGTGTGTGTTTTGATGAAATGACAGTATCATTCGATTTACAGTGAGTCAAAGATCAGTTTAACGGTATTATCTTGATTAAAGTGGTGTTTTAGTGGGTGATTTAGCCGTTAGAAATGGTCGGGAAATAAGTGAAATTTAGCCGTTGGTTTGACCGTGTATACGCGTGTTTGTGTTGGTTTTTGTTCGATTGGGATCCAAGGAACGATTCGGATCGATTTTGGGGTTTGAAGTCGGGTATTTTTGTGGTTTTAGTCGTCACCGGAGGTCGCCAGACTTCGCCGGAAGTTGGCCGAATCTTCTGGCCGGAAATACGGGAATGGGCGGGGGGTGGGATTTGAAAATAAAAAGTTACACAAATGGTCCCTCGGGTTTAGGTTGTTATGATTTTATGTTAATAAACTTCTTTTGAAGTTTTAAAAATGTCAAAATACCCCCTGTACTTATTTATTTTATTATTTGTTATTATTATTATTGTTATTTCTAATATTGTTATTACTATTATTATTATTTTATCATTATCATTATTATATTATTATTATTATTATTATTATTATTATTATTATTATTATTATTATTATTTTTTATTATTATTATTATTATTATTATTATTATTTTTTTGTAGTTATTGGAACGTATTGAACTTAATTGTTTATAAAAGTACGGGATGCTACAGTCTCCCCTGCTTTAGGAAATTTCATCCCGAAATTTTAATCGCAAGGAGTCTAAAACGAAAAGATGGGATACTGAGATTTTATTTGGTCCTCACGTTCCCGGGTGAACTCTGGGCCACGTTTAGATTCCCAGTGGATTTTAACAATTGGTGAGGTTTGAAACATGAAACGTCGGTTTGCGGGTGATAAGTTGTGCTAAGATTCAGTTGAGTTCCGAGAGCTGTTTGGAGACTTTTCCAGAACGAGAGATGAATCGACCATCGTGATCGGAAATGATGTTCAATGGCACACCATGTTGGCTGATTATCTCATTGATATAGATACGAGTCAGTTTCTCAACTCGATTATCTTCCCGCATTGGAATGGAATGTGCTAACTTAGTCAAACGACCAACGATAATCCAGATGCTGTCGTTGTTGAGAGGAAACATTGGAAACGATGATGAGTTACCATGGTATGTTAGACTTGTAATCACAACTTCCAGAATGTAATTTCATGGTAGGTGATGTCTAGAAATCAAGATAAGACCAACAATGATAAGAAAGGTTATCCGTCGGAATTTAAGAATCCCAAACGCCAACATATGAAACGACCTTAAACATATCTTATGAATATGTATTTCTTCTTTGACCAACCATCGGTCTAAGTATAATACGATATGCGAAGATCTTGGAATGAGTTCACAATGATGGTTAAGAATATTATTAAAGCAGAAAATGAATCAATCATTCAGAATAACGATTGATGTTTTAACGTCATACCACGGTATACAAATATTTGAAATAGATGTAGGTTAATTCTCGACGTTGTGAGATAATGGTTTTGCTATTACATAAAGATTACTCTAAACCTTTCCCTGGTGGGTAAACTTGATAGCATTGTTGATCAAGTGGGTGAGAATTTGTCTAATCCGTAAAACATCACCAATAACCCCCACTGGGACATCGCCTCTTCTTGACCTAAATTTTGTGGCCTCCAACCTCATAACTCCTGCCTCAACTTTGGAAAAGTCGAGGATGTCACTAATAAGTTGAAGGACTAGATCACCAGAAGACAACATGACACTCAGAAGTTGTTTTTGATCTTTATCAAGTTTTGTTGTTGATAGAATTTCTGCTATGCTAACGACCCCTGATAATGGAGATCTTATCTCGTGTGGCACGGTTGCTAGCATTTGTTTTGCTCTCATCGTTTCCTCTATAATATGAATAGTTTTATTAGATTCTGTCTCTTTGGCCTTCTGCACAGCTATTTCTTCCCTTAGTTTTGCCATCTTTTCTCTCTTTTTCACCTGATCAGTGATTTCCATGCCCATGTACTTAACACCAATTTTCTCCCCATCTTTGCTGAACACGGGTTCAACATATATTAAGAATGTTTTGGCTCCAAATAACTCATTCTCAAAAGTAATTCCTCTCTTTGCTGGTAACTCTCTCCAGAACTTCTCTTTTAAGTCTTGTTGTTCAAATCCAAGATAGAATTTTAATGATTTTTAAGGTTAAGGATTCAAAAGCGAATTTAGAAGTGACGCAAACAATAGGAAGAGTATTTGTAAACATGTTTTGCAAGGTAGCAATATCTAAGTAAGTTTACATATCGGTTAAGAACATAACTAGAAAGTCATGTTTTTAAGTGGATAATATCTTCAGCAGGGGAATTGTTTAGGAAGGCTACCATCGCACAATCATGTTTTGATGATAACTCAAAATGAAAGTCGATAGATAAGGAATAAATGTTTCCATATAGCTAGGTCAAAATATGAGGATAAAGGGAGAGAAATCGATTTAGGAATTTTAAGTGCTCCAAGCTTGGAATCAAAATCAACCTAATACAATCGGGTCTCCTTTCAGTTTCAGAGATCATGCTTTGGCTTGATAGGTCGAATCACCAACATTGGTTCACCCTTCAAGTTACTTCATGCTTCTCGTTACTTGATTACAACCATGGTAAGTTGAAGATCAAGAATTGAGATTAGTCATCAAAGTATGGAATTCATGCCTATCTTGATAATAACAAGAAAACAATCAAAGGTTGACATTTGTCACCAAAATACGGGTTTCAATCCTATTTTGCTGAGATCACGTCATTTGTGAAATGTAAGTTCCAATGAGAATAATTGAAGTCAATCCTCAAGATAAGGAAGTCACCCTAATCCAGAGGATGAATTTTCACAGAACAAACAAATGGGAACCCTTTATCGAAATAGAGATTCATCAAAGTAAGGGAATCTCCCCTGCTTTGATGAGTTAGGATCATTTAGGATATACGAGTGTTCTTAGTCATAGGTTGACTTGGAAACTCTTGCATTTCCCAAGGCAAGCAGCATGAAGTTCGACTTAACGACGGAAGGAAAGTTAATATCAATTAGGATTTCGGAAACTTTCAAGTTTCATCAGTGTAGCAAAGGAAAGATCATGCTAACAAGCTTAAGATCAAAATTTGAGATAAGAATTTGTTAGGATGATGTTCAAATCTTGAATAATTTAAATCAGAAGGACGAAATCAAGGACAAGAAATGATTTGACATCACAATGAGATGTGAACATTCAATTCACAATTGAAGGGAATATGGACTTCTCAGGATAGTACCTTAACGACAAGGCAAAATAATAATATACATTTCATCATTATAAATCCTAAGTTTCAAGCATCACCTCCTCAGGGTTAGATTTTGTATTAGAAGATGTTTGCACTAGATATGCTAAGAGAATCTTTCAGGCTTCGATTCGTTTTCAGAAGAAGTAATAGAAGGGCTGATAGAAGACATCCTGAAATATCATTAAGATTTTTTATGAGATTTGAGGTAATATGAGCTATACAGCATGAAATGACAATCAGGGATTTGCATAATAACAATGAGATGTTCCGAGTGTAATCGTTTGATTCGTAATTCAAAGCGAGTACGTCGACTAATCACAGCATTAAGTCAACCACAAATTTGTTGAAGACATGCGTTCGGATAAGCAGATACTCATCCCACTCTTCCAACCTTGCATGCGTTGGTGGTGAGGCACAGACTTTGACGAGATTTGAAAACCACGAATAACGATTCAAAGCTCATTTTGAAAGTTATTCGATTTAGACACACAATGCCTTGACTATGATTTAAGATTTGTGTGCGCTTTGATAGGAATCAAGTATAAAAAGAATCACAATGGTTCCACTCATCAAGTTTCAATAATCCATGCTTCGGTCCCATCAAGATCATTATGTAGCTTAGTTTAAGCACATTCTTAGTATACCGGTGATGTTTATATATAGGGTTCCCCGCAGCGTTCCCACCACATCCACAATATACTTTGAATAATACTTAAACTAGTTATAACATCTTAATTTTCCTTAGCATCATTCCAAAGAATAACGTAATATAAGTTTCATGTGAGCTACCGCAACTTATGTATAGCGGTTTTACCAGTATATAAATGGCTACAGACACCTATACATCGGTTCTACACGGAATTGATGACTGTAGAGAAAACATTTCCAAAGTGTTAATAGTTTAATGTGACGTAGCAAGATCCACAGAGCGTATACGTATAGTTTACAACCAAACCAATCATGCCTCAGTCATCGGGATCATCACGTAGCCCAGTTTAAACACATTCTTGGTATACCAAGGATGCTTATATATAGGGTTCCCCGCAGCGTTCCCACCATATCCGTGGCATACCTAGAACGATGCCTAAACCAGTTACGTGACATCCGTTTATCCTTAGCATAATCTTAAAGAATAACGTATTGTATGTGTAGAGAGTATCATTACTCCTCTACATTTATGTATTCCACTTTCATTTTAAGCATTAATCACAGTTACTGAAACGCTAAGTGGAGAATATCTCATAAGGTCAATATTATGATTGGAAATACTATGAAGGCTCTAAGTAGGACAGGACTTGAGTAAATGTTGATAATGCTTGATTGCCTTTAACAAGGACTTATAATGTTTGATTGCCTTCAACAAGGACTTATAATGTTTGATTGCCTTCAACAAGGACTTACAATGTTTGATTGCCTTCAACAAGGACTTACAATGTTGATTGCCTTCAACAAGGACTTACAATGTTTGATTGCCTTCAACAAGGACTTACTAGAATTATGACCCTAGCACCCTAGGGTATAGAATAGAAACGTGTGATACTCATGATCGTTACCTCATGGTAAGATTAACCAGACTTCTCATGCATGGTGAATTGCAATTACGTGTGCACCCGAATGGTAATTTACCTTGCATGATCACCCTCAGCTTCACTTACCCCAAGTTAACATCATAGTATTATTTAGGTTCATCAAGCACAAATAATGTAATGTCCTTATGTCCATGAGCCAGTATTCTAATAATAGCATGTATAGCAAGTAAGCATATAAGCACATTATGTCTAACGATAACTGCATTTTCAGAATTTCAGTCATAACCATGATAGGGTCGGATTCAATATCCGAGATCAACGCTACGCGTGATCACCGAAGTTCCCTAATAATATGATGTTGTGCGCATACAAGCGTAAAGTTCTAGTATCAAAGTATCCCATGTAGAAAAACTAAGAGTATTAATGTCTTTCTCAGATGTTCAGATAATACGTGTATATGTATAAAGTCAAGTATTGGAACATACTTGTATATTATTAGGTATATAGGATATACCTGTATATTAATTCATAGACTTTATACTTGACCCTTTGCCTTGTAGATTTGTGTATTGACCATAGTTTATCACTCATCCCAAAATCCCCAGGTAGCGTAACGGGTCTCGCAATGAGATTTATACGAATACGCTTGCCTTAGCTCGAAGGCTTTTTGCCAGGAAATCCAGAATACAGGTGTCTATGTTGCACACAAATCATGAAAGACATTTAGGTAAATCAAATGCACACAATTCCTAGCATGCCTTCTATATGAAGGTTCTTAGGTTATAGTCTAGGTCGATTCTCCACCTAATTCTCTATAACCAAGACTCTGATACCAATCTGTCGCACCCTCGCTTATAGCGGAAACACGAGGACGACGGACGGATCGTCATAACACTTGGTATAATAACAGAGATATAATACATGCAAAATCTCTCGTGTCATGACGTCGCCCGATATAATGGTGACTTGTGTCGTGGTTAGTCAGTTCCACGACTATCATAGTCTTATTGATTCTATCCAAATACACAATGTTCAAATATGAAAACAAATGACAATATTACATATGAAAATCTATTGAAATCCTGAGGTCTCTGCTAAGGCATCTGCACTAGCTATCCTCTTTGATTATGTTCACCTCACTGAAAAGATATGCTCAAAAATGTCAACACATAATGTTGGTGAGTTCCGCGGTTTAAATTTAAACATTTGATTGATGCTGCATAAAATTTGATATGGAATCATACTGCAAGCACAAACCACATAACATGTGTTTAAAGACAACCAACCTAATGACGTTATGCATATAAATCTGACGGAATATATTCACCCTTGGCCGATTGCTGGCAGCTGTGTTGGTAACACTCGCAAGTTAACCAATCGTCGAAGGGGGGGTGTCAACCCAGTAGTACTACCAATACCAAACCGTTGGTTCCCAAACCCGGAATTAATGGTTGTATGAGTGTTCCCCAAATTAACACCAAGTATGCATGCAAAACAGTATCACATGATTCCAAGTATGAACATAGAATATATGATGTACAGCATTGAAAACGGGTGAGCATACTTTTCCCCCGTTGATTGAAAACATTGAAATTTGTATAAGCATAAAAAGGGGCCACGAAACTCACCTTGAATTGATGTAATGCACAAAGACTTCACAGAATCAAGCAATGCACGATCAAACGATCAATACCTATTATTGATTATAACTAAGCCTTTAAAACATATTCAGTGCGAATAGATATTTTGGTTGAATTCGAGTCGGTTCGGTTTGACGCCTACGATTAGTTATATATATTGAGTTTGATCTTATACCTAATGATATTAGATTTAAATTAAATTGTGGATTTTGGACAAGTAATGAAATTGTTTGTATTTTTAATTTATTTGAAAGAAGTATATGTATGTGTTTCTTTGTATTCATATCATTCAATAATAATTTATTAATTTAAATATAAAATATAACCTATAATTACATTTATAAATATTTGTGAAATATATAATTGTATAATTTCTATGGTTTTCCACGATTATTTCAAATTAAATACAATACAATGTATATTTTTTATAAAAAATCATTATTTGTATATTTATAACTAATATTTTATAAAGATTATTAATGTTTTTCAAATAAAATAAATCACAGAAAGTAATTTTTGTAAGGTTTAAATAAGGAAAATTTATAAAATTTATTTTATGATTTTTAGAAAATTTTTCCATAATTTTTAGAGGCTTAAAAAGGGTTTTTTTTTAAATATAGCAGAGACTCGGGTTCGAACCCGGGACCTCTAACACACCAACCCACACACATTTCGCTGAACCAAAGGCCTTAGCCACAACAATCCTCAATTCATTTTTTTTTACCCGAGAACCCAGTTTCCCCCCAAATTGATATAAACCCTAATTCGATTTGGGTCAATTGAACTTGAATTCGATAATGTTAATGACCAAATTCATGGGGCTTTTGTTCCCCATGATGAACGAGCAGAATGATGTGTTTAATTACATGTTTCGTTTCGAATTGATGCTAGAACATATAAGAACATGTCGCGGTTAAACTTGAATTCAATGTTGATCAAACTTGGATGGAATTCAAATTGATTGCACGGATAGCTTCGAATGAGGCTAAGGATTGAAAGCCCTATGTTAATTGTAAGTTACAAGACTCGGAGGGTGGTGTTTGATTGAGTTGCAGGTTCGAAAATGAAGATGATGATCGATCGGTTTGATGGTGTGTGTTTTGATGAAATGACAGTATCATTCGATTTACAGTGAGTCAAAGATCAGTTTAACGGTATTATTTGATTAAAGTGGTGTTTAGTGGGTGATTTAGCCGTTAGAATGGTCGGGAAATAAAGTGGAAATTTAGCCGTTGGTTTGACCGTGTATACGCGTGTTTGTGTTGGTTTTTGTTCGATTGGGATCCAAGGACGATTCGGATCGATTTTGGGGTTTGAAGTCGGTATTTTTGTGGTTTTAGTCGTCACCCCGAGGTCGCCAGACTTCGGCCGGAAGTTGGCCGGAATCTTCTGGCCGGAAATACGGAATGTGCGGGGGGTGGATTTGAAATAAAAAGTTACACAATGGTCCCTCGGGTTTAGGTTGTATGATTTTATGTTAATAAACTTCTTTTGAAGTTTTAAAAATGTCAAAATACCCCCCTGTACTATTTATTTTTATTATTTGTTATTATTATTTATTGTTATTTCCTAATATTGTTATTACTATTATTTCTATTCTATTTAATCTAAATTGTCGGTGGTGAACAGGATCACCACCTAACAACAAAACCCTAATCCCCTAATCCCAACCCCAAATTCACCACCGAGAAGAGATGATGAGCTCTCTCACTACCCCGGTCACCGGTCACCACCACCGGTCGTCGGCCGTCACCACCACCACCAGTACAAGACGCACCACCCACCAACGGTCCGATTGCGAGACGACCTTTCGCTTCATCGCTCAACTTCAACATCGTCGATCAGCTTATGGTTAGTGATTTTAGAGTTAATCTACTGTTAGGGTTCTGGGATTTTGTTTTGTTAACCATGCATCTTCACAGCACTCCTCTCCGATTTACAGGTTCGTTCCCTCGTATAGCTTTGAGGGTTTTTTGTTGGGCTTGGTTTTCATCGGTGGTATTGGGGAGCTGACGACGGTTTGTAGGTGGAGTTGTGCTGGTGGCGGTGGCGTGGTGGTGGTTGGAGGTGATTGATTTTCAGGTATGATTGGTTGTGTGTTGTAAAGATTGTTATATTGATTGGAGCTTTTTTGTGTAGAGTCTTGAGAATTTGTGACTATGTCTGGATTTTATGTTTTTGATTTGCTCTGCTTATTGTGTATGTTATAGACACGTATGCACAATATATGTATTTCAAATCGATTTCATACCTAGAAGCAGCAAACTACACTAATTATATGCAGGAAGCTTTAATTAGTTTTGGACCCATACGCGCCGTATAGGGTATAAAACGTAAATCAACAATGTACCCTATACGCCGCGTATGGGGCCATACGCGGCTATAGGGTACGTGGGTGTTGATCTAAAATTAAGGGGTGTCTAAATAAATGGACCCTATATTTATTCATCAAATTAAAATTTTACCTCTAAAATAACTATTTTACCCTTAACTTTACTAAAACAATGTAAAACTACATATTTACTCATATCTTAACTAGTTAGTTTTCCTTTTTATAAACTTTTAGGTTTTGATGAATGGTTACTCTCTGATACTAATGTTTGTCATTTTTTTTTCGTTTTTATTTTTACGTGTCAATAGTAGTAGTATTTTTTTTTCTATTGGCATAATAATAATAAAATTTACGAGTAATCACTCTTCAAGCAAATAACTCGTACAGCACAAACAAGAGCTATGCAGAACAATATGAGTGGAACTGAACCCAAGCAATCAAGCCTAGTCTTAATTTTCCATTCATATCGTTCTCTACAGTCGATTAAGAAGAACAATCAACCAATTGCCGATGAACATTCTCTGAAATCAAATAGGAATTGTTTGTGGCGATGGAAAGAGAAGAAAAGATTGTGAAGATTCGTAAGATAACTTTGAAGAGCCGAAATCATTTAATTCCATTTTTGAAAAATGGTATATGTGTCACTATGTAAATATTTATTAAGAAATAGGATATATGTTATTAAAGGGTCCTAATGGGGACACCGCATGGGTTTTGGGGGTGGGCCGGTTCAAACGGTCACGGTTAGGTCTTGCGGTCACATTTTGGAACCTAACCGTGACCGCATGGGCTTGCTGTCACGGTTTGGGGTGGTAGTCCCCGTGACCGCATGGTCTTGCTGTCACGTTTTGGGGTGGTAGTCCCCGTGACCTCGTGACAACAAAACGACAAAAATAACAAAATGGACTGTTAAAGTTGAGAAGCGGTCACCAAACCGTCACGTGGAGGCCAAACCGTGACCTCTAGGGTACAAGGTCTCAGTTTAAGGTACGACGTAGACGTGATTTTGACAAAAGGCCGGGATTCCCGGCACAAACCGTCACGTGGAGGCCAAACCGTGACGGTTTGTGCCCCAGAATTTCACCTTATATACCTTTCAACTTAGAACAATCGGCATATCCATTTCCAAACTTCCGTTTCGCAATTTCATAATCCAAATTTTCAGTTTTTAATCGACCTTGGATTTTGAGCTTTCATTCATCCAACACTCGAGATTTTTCAGCCTTCGTCATTCCAAAAACGCGTTAATTCGAAAACAATGTCGGGTTCGGGAGATCATTATCAAAAGCCGAAGCTTCCAGATTTGAATGAGGTGCCACATATCGAAGATTCGAACCAGGTTGAACTAGTATATGTTTTATTTTAACTTATTATTTGAAATATCTAACCATTATCTTTTTTAGGAATATTACGTATACGGGAGTCACCCTCCGTGGGGGGAGGAGGAAACCAACCAGTCGAACACATTTGCTCAAGAGGCGTACAACTCTTTATTTGGACCGACAGGTTACGGTGAAGGGTACAGATATCCCCCTTGCAATTCTTACGGGCATGCCCCGAACACGTACCACTCACAAACAGAGCTGGATTACGGACATCCCCGGTACCAGTCAGAACTAGAAATTACACACGTGTCGGATACTTTTAATGGGAATGACACAGATGAGAGTGACGGTTCGGTTCACCTCAAAGAAAACCATGGGGACACCGCGGAGCTTGATGGGGATGAGGATCGGATAAGAAAGGCTACGGTTTCTTATAAAACCAATCAAGTACGAAGAGTTTTTATTCTTTTTTTATTTTATTTTCTTATTTGTTTATATATTTTTTTTATGTCTAGCTTTATCATTTTTCAGTATTTTGATTCTCGTGAGGACTTGGAGAAGTGGGCTAAAACGAGAGGACTCGAGCATGGGTGCGTCATTGTGGTGGGTCGGTCACGAAAAAAGGATGTGGAACTAATATGCAATCATAGTGGTGAACCTAAATTCACTGGCACAAGTAGACGTACTGGGAGCATAAAGAAAGGATGTCCCTTTAAACTCGTAGGGAAGTACTTAGGAAAGAGTGACAGTTGGATGTTAGAGGTGAGAAAAGAGACGCACAACCACGATCCTGTTGTGTACGAGGAGGGCCACGCGCATCTTAAGAAGATGACCGCCGAAGAAATTGATCTTGTCGAGAAATTACACAGGCAGCACGTGCGGCCACGACATATCCATTCAGCCGTAAGGGAGAAGTTTCCCCACAGCGTCTGTGTTGTTCAAGACATATACAATCTGACGTCAAAGTTTAGGGCTGAGGGGAGAGAAGGCATCACACCAATGCAGGAACTTGAAAACCTGCTACAATCTAAAGAGTTCGTGTGTGAAACACGAACGAATGCAACTACTAAGGCCGTGGAAGATGTTTTCTTTTGTCATCCTACTTCGTATAAAATGTGGCGCGCATTCCCGCACGTGATGTTGATAGACACGATGTAAAAGACCAACATGTACAACATTCCGTTTGTTCAGGTTATTGGCTTTACGTCGACGTCGAAGTCGTTTTGTATCGTGTATGCATTTATATCGAGGGAACGGCAAGACAACTTCACATGGGTACTGGAGCAGATCAGAGATATGCTCAACGGGTGTGTGGAGCCCCGCGTTATTGTCACAGACAGGGACCTGGCCCTGATGAGTGCGTGTGACACAGTGTTCCCGAGTGTTACTAAAAACCTATGCAGGTGGCACGTTAGGGAGAATATCAAAAGACGGTGGAATATCCTTTTCAAAACCGACATGTGGAAGGATTTTTCATACTGGTGGAAGACCTTGTGTTCGTCTCCCACAGAGGCAATGTACAATTACAATTGTAAGAAGATGGAAGAAAAGTTAAATGAAGATGGTAAAAGTGGTAAGAGTTTCATATTTATTTTTACTCTAACAGTTTATTTGTTCATTTTCTAAAATTTGATATTTTCTTTCAGAGGTATGGGAATATATTTGGAATAATTGGTTGGTGCCGTACAAAGAGAAAATTGTTACTTGTTGGATGTACGACCGCCTTAACTTTGGTGAATTTACAACTAATCGGGTTGAGTGCCAACATGCCAACTTCAAGAGTTACCTCACAGGGACCAACAATACGTTGCACACACTTTTCGGATATGTTTGTGACCTCGTGCGCGGCCAGGTGATTGAAATTTGTAAAACATTCGAGGTGTCCCGTGTGAAAATTAAAAAAGGCCATCGCCTGTCATTGTTTTCAAGATTACATTACAAAGTATCAACTTTTTGCCTTAGCCTCCTTGAATCAGAGTTGACGAAAATGGAAATGATTCAGGAGTCTGGGGGTTCATGTGGACACCAGTTGTTCACGTCCATGGGCTTGCCATGTGCTTGTCGTTTGGAGATACACGTCCGAGAAGGTTATATTTTTCTTAATACATTTTTTTACTGTTGTCACACGATTGCATATTTTTCACTAATAATTTACCTTTAAATCCAGTCACAAGTATTCCACTCGATACGGTAGATCCACACTGGAGAAAGCTTGATTTCGAGCCAGCGTACGTGGCGCCGCCTGAACCTGACTACGATGTGAAATTTGATGACTTGAAACAAAAGGTTATGTCGTCTCCCAATCCTCACTAAAGAAAAATTGTTTAACAAAGTATTTGACTCTTTGTTTAAGAGTAAGTCAAAACTTAAAGAACCTGAGGTGCGTCATGACCGACGTGGTCGTCCAAATATTAAGGAGCAACAAAGACGAGCGGACTCCAATACATCACAGTATGAGGCTGCTAGACACAGCTCCTATACTTCCTCGCTACAAACTATGCCTGACCCGGCGAGGCATAGCTCATATACCCCTCAGTTTAAAATGCCCAATGACCGTTCTAATAAGGCAAAGGCTGCTTCAAATGTACCGATTACGGGAGCTGCCCTAGGGTTTCCTTTAATATTGAAACCAAAGGACGTGATAAAAGTTATGAAGTTTAAGGATCAGCTGCCCCAATGGATTCACCGGTACGTTTCGACTATAAAAGATGTGCGGCCTGATGGTAACTGAGGTTTTCGAGCGATCGCGGTGGCTTTAGGGAGAAAGCAAAATGAATGGAAATGGGTTAGGCGTCAAATGTTGTCGGAGATGGACAGAAACATGAGGTATTGGCGGAGCAATTTGAACCGTGAGATGCTTGGCTATTATGATTCTGTTCGTAATAGCTTAAATTGGTTTGGCACGACTAAACCCGCACTCGATACCCATTGGCTAACTTTTCCAGCCCATGGACTCGTAATTGCGGAAACATTCAACTGTATTGTGCATCTTATTTCTTCATTTGGCAGCCAGACATGGTTCCCGCTGAGAACAGCCCAAGAGCCATTATTCACCTATCCAGTTGTCGCACTTGCTCATATTAACGGAGCTCACTTTATTTGCATACAATTGGAAGGGGATTACCCGATGCCCAGTGTGAGCTATCATTGGCCGAGATATGCATATCAAGAAGCACTAGAATGGCAAAATATGTATGAGGATCGTTTAATAATTACGTTAGAATAATGGATCGTCATAGAGGCACCAATGTCTCCTGTAAGATATCATTATCCGATACTTCATCATATTAATGAAGATCCCTTTATTTGATGATGATGATGATGATGATGATGATGATGATGATATAATAGTAATAATAATAATAATAGTAATATTAATAATATTAGTAGTAGTAGTAGTATAATAATAATAATAATAATATAATATAAGAATAATTAATAATAATAATAGTAATAATAATAATAATAAAATAATAATAATAATAATAATAGTAATAATAATAATAATAATAATACTAGTAATTTACTCGCCGCGCGTTGCTGCGGCGGCGAACGTACGTGTCATTATCAAGTATAAAATATAATCGACTCAACTTGTTTCCGAACTAAATTTACGTAAAACATGAAGTAACACGAATTTGTACCATCAAATGAAAACATATTTTATTTAATCGACTATATTTCAAACACAATTTACGTTAAAACGTATAACAACTCAAAATGTACATCAAAATAAGCAAGTGCGGGAAAGACATAGGCGACATGATAAAGCATAGATTACATTAGCTCTAACACATTTTCTAGCAAAATTTACATCAAAACATAGAATAACTCGAGTTTATATCAACGAAATAAAATTATAATATTTGATTCAACTCGTTCCAAACAAAATTTACACATAAAAGTATACACGTAATATTATATAATAAAGTTTTTTAAGATAGATATAATTTGAACTACTACTATTATATAAGAGAAACTAAAAAAAATTAATTAAGAAAGCATACAAAGTATATTGAATGTTAGACTCGAACCTGTGTCTTATGTATAGTGAATGTTAGACTCGAACCTGTGTCTTATGTATAGTGAAAGAGCTCACAAGTCAGCAAGCTAGATACCCTTACATGTCTCAGTTTTGCTATATGTAATATAAAAAATAAAAATAAAAAAATCCCTACCTATATAATATATTAATATATAACAAAAATAAAAAAATAAAAAAAATAAAAAATAATAAAAAATCAAAACAATCCACCGACATAGTGGATTAATTAGAATAGATAATAATAATATAATATAATAATATATAATAAATATAATATTAATAATAATAGTAATAACAAAAAAAAACAATAAATAAGGCAAAAGGTCACGGTTTGGGCAAACCGTGACCTTTTAGGTTATTGCTCATCAGTAGTTGATTAAACAGCTGAAGGATTGCTTATCAATAGTTTTGTAAACAAAGTGTCACGGTTGGACCAATACGTGACAGTTAGGGTTTCTCAACCGTCACGGTTAGGGCTAACCGTGACCTTTTGGGGTATTGCTCATCAATAGTTAATTAAACAGCTGAAGGATTGCTCATCAGTAGTTTTGGTAAACAAAGTGTCACGGTTTGACCGATACGTGACAGTTAGGGTTTCTCAACCTTCACGGTTAGGGCTAACCGTGACCGCTTGCCGGGCGCATGTCCACTGTTCGGCCGCATGGTTCGCTATTTTTTATAAAAAATATTGTAACATCCCGTACTTTTATAACAATTAAGTTCAATACGTTCCAATAACTACAAAATAATAATAATAATAATAATAATAATAATAATAATAATAATAATAATAATAATAATAATAATAATAATAATAATATAATAATAATAATAATAAGAATAAGAATAATGATAATGATAATGATAATAATAATAACTAGGAATTTCTCCCGCGCGTTGCCGCGGGGAGATCAATACACTTGTCATTTGGCATTATTTTGAGACGGTTTAGGCTCAGTGTTTGACCCCGGAGCGTCATACATAATACATATGATATAAAATCAAGAAGCAAAAAAAACAGATTCTTTTAAAGGAAAAAATTCAAATGCAACACTTGAAAATGATGATAACCTCACTATTGATGATAGCCTCTATTAGGTTTTGTACTTCAACAGATAACCTCACTATTGCTTATAACCTCTATTAGTGAGTACAACTCTATGATGATTCTAACTTAGATTCATTGGTTACACACGGGGTATCAAGGACTGTAAGAAACTACATAGGGTTCGAAGTGTCTTCTGTAGAGCGTTTTTTTTCGTTTCCTTAAAGTGCAAGAGAAAATCAAACATGGCAAAAAGATCATAACATACCTGATTGATTTATATAAACAACTTGTAGACGCAATTTGTGTCTGGACATGTAAGAAGACATGAAAGCACCAATGATGAGACCTGTTATGCAGTGGTATAATAAGATTAGCACACAGATACACAACGTTACTTGATAAACTCAACTATGAGTCAAAGAACAAAGGTCTTCCCCGTTCAAATGCTTCACTATCATGCATCAAATCTTGTACTCTTTTCAAACACGAAATTAAAATTTTGACGGGCAATCTTCATCCATAGAGATACTCCCACTAAGCTTCTTGGCTCTTTTCACATCTGACAGTGTTGATTCTTTCTCAACCCTCACACTTTTTTGTTCCTGATTTTTACCATTTGATTTATGATCCCCATTAACCTTTCTTTTATTTTGTGAAGCACTGTTAGCATCTTCAGTCAGATTATTATCTCCCTTTGGTGACCAAACTTTCTTAGTCTTCTTAGAATCAAGATTCATATATTTGTCATTAAACGGATCCTCCGGAGTAGGGAAACTAAAGCACATTTCCTGCATCATCACAAAAGAAAGAGATACATAAAGTGAAGAAAATCCCTCATTGTTAATCATAAGTGTTCTAACTTCTAATATTTCTCATCAACAGCAAGTAACATACACAAGAAATCAGAGCTCATCAAAACAACATGATTAACAATTCAAGTAAATTCTCACAAAAGATGAAGAAACTACGTATATATTGTTTATGTGCGTCTATAACATACTACAATATATAAATTTTCATAAAAGATGAAGAAATTTTAGATAATACCCAAAGAGCCATGATTACAAGCCAAAAAAAAACTCTATCAGATACATTGGTTTACTCTTTTGGTAAATCTTCCTGCACACATTTAGTGCAATTAACTGCTTCTCGACACAAAATCGATTTGAACTACATATATGATCATGTGTGTTTCTAACATACTTCAACAAGCTACTTCAATAAGCAGAATCACTTAAAGTTGTCATAAAAGAACAATAAACCCACACATAATTCACAAAATTCTACACGAAAAACTTCGATCAATCATAACAATCTTATAGAACA
>CM044009.1:6450015-6520015 GCA_024085815.1 Flaveria linearis
AATCAAGAACCCTAATCTGTAATCGATCAAATTGAAGCTTGATTCGGTTATGATAATGAAATTAATCATATGGCTTTTATCCATACATAAAAACGAGATTGTTGATATGTTCAATTACCTGTTTCGTTGTGCAGAATGTCAAGATAACGAAGAACAGGTCGCGGCCTAGGGAGGATTCAAACGATGATCAAACGTTGATGATAATGAAATTAACTTCACAGGAAATTTCCAATGACCGTAATGATCAAAAGCCCTCTATTGGTATCGTGAAATACAACCCCGAAGGTGGAAATCGAATAAGTTGCAGGTCCGAACACAAGAGAATTAAATTGATATGTTTGTATGTTTTTAGCTCAAATGAAGTCGAGGGAAGTTTTTAATAACCAGAAGATCGTTAGTGCTCAATCAATTTGAGCATTGTTTATTGTTTGGTGCGTGTTCGTAGTGGTGGTCGTCGGCCGAAAAATTCGGTTTAGTGGGAATCGCACCTAATCGACATGATTATTCAATTGACATGGCCCATGTGTTCGAGACACTCACGCGAAAGTTGTCGGCATCGTTTGATTGGATTAAAACCGGCCTAACTTGGCCTTTGGGAGACGCCGGAGGCCGCCGGAGATGTGGCCGGAAAAGGGGTCGGCGGCGGGTGGTTTGGGTTTTAAACAAAATTACAAAGTAGTCCCTGTGGTTTAACATGTTAACATTTCATGTTAGAAGTTTTTACAAGTTTCCAAATTAGCATTTAACCCCCTGAACTTTATTACTCAATTATTATTTTCAAAATTTAATAAACTTTTTATAAATTATTATTATTAATAACAATATTATTATTATCATTATCATTGTTATTATTATTCTTATTTTTAACAATATTATTATTGTTATTGTTATTATTATTGTTATTTATATTTTATTAATAATATTATTATTAAATACTAATAAAAATATAAAAACAAATCACACAAATACTAGATTTGCATATATATAAATCATGAAATTTTCCGAGTTGTCACATCATCCCCCTGTTACAGGAATTTCGTCCCGAAAATTAAGAAGTACTGGCAACCTTCTTGAACAGGTTGGGATACTTGCGCATCATTTCGTCCTCTCGTCCCAAGTGAACTCAGGACCACGCCGGGAGTTCCACCGAACTCTGATAATCGGAATCTTGCTATGCTTAAGTGTTTGACTTCTTTATCCATGATTTCAACTGGTTCCTCGATAAACCTGAGTTTCTCATCTACTTGCAGTTCCTCTAAGGCACAACAAGTGATTCATCGGATAAACACTTCCTTAGATTAGATACGTGAAAAACATTATGCACACCACCAAGTTCAACAGGTAGATTTAATTCATAGGCTACTGGGCCGATCCTTCTGACAATTTCAAAAGGTCCCACGTAGCGAGGGTTCAATTTCCCTCGTTTCCCAAAGCGTATAACTCCCTCCAGGGAGATACCTTTAGCAAAACTTTATCCCCTTCCTGAAATTCCAGTGGTTTACGGCCTTTATCAGCATAGCTTTTCTGACGATCCCTGGCAGCAGCCATGCGTTCTCTTATCTGGACAATTTTCTCATGAGTTTCAAAGATCAACTCTGGACCAGTAAGTTGACTATCTCCACTTCTGTCCAACAAAGCGGTGATCTACATTTACGTCCATATAATGCCTCAAATGGTGCCGCCTTGATGCTCGAATGATAGCTATTATTTATAGAACTCTACCAAAGGTAATGACCTTCCCAGTTCTTTCCAAAGTCAATAACACAACCCTGAGCATATCCTCAAGAATCTGTATGGTTCTTTCACTTTGACCATCAGTCTGAGGGTGATAGGCTGTGCTCATATCTAGGCGAGTGCCTAGAGCTTTCTGAAGTTTTCCCCCAGAAGATTGATGTAAACCGTGCATCACGATCAGAGATAATAGACACTGGCATTCCGTGTCTAGAGATAATTTCTTTGATGTACACCCTTGCAAGCTTCTCCGTCTTGTCTTCGTCTTTCTTTCACGGATGGGTATGAAATGAGCGGATTTGGTGAGACGGTCAACGATAACCCAAATGGTGTCAGCCCATTTGAGATTTGGGTAAACCAGTGACGAAATCCATGGTTATCATTTCCCACTTCCACACGGGAATTTCTGGTTGAGTCAACATTCCTGAAGGCTTTTGGTATTCGACCTTGACTTTAGAACAAGTCAAGCACTTTGAGACATAGGTTGCAATATCTGCCTTCATTCTTGGCCACCAGTAAACAAGCTTCAAGTCGTAATACATCTTATCTGCACCTGGGTGGATAGAGTATCTAGACTTGTGGGCTTCATCCATGATCAAGCTCCTCAGATTCCCGTATAGGGGTACCCAAATCCTTCCTGCTATAAGCGTATCCCATCCGAATGAACTTCAAACTTTTGGTCTAGCCCTCGAAGGTTTTCATCTTTAATGTTCTCTTCTTTCAGGGCTTTAGTTTGAGCATTCAAGATTTGTGCCGGCAGGTTGCTTTGAATGGTAAGTTGTAGAGCTCGCACTCTACGAGGTTTCACATGTTTTTCCTACTCAAGCATCAGCCACAATATTTGCTTTACCAGGATGGTACTTGATGGCACAATCATAATCGTTTAGTAGTTCAAACCATCTCCTCTGCCTCATGTTCAGCTCCTTTTGATTATACAGGTGTTGAAGACTCTTGTGGTCGGTATAAATAGTGCACTTAGTACCGTACAAGTAATGTCTCCATAATTTAAGAGCAAACACAACAGCTCCCTGTTCTAGGTCATGAGTTGCATAGTTCTTCTCATGAGACTTTAACTGTCTTGAGGCATAGGCTATGACTTTGTCTCGCTGCATCAAAACACATCCCAGTCCCTGAACAGAAGCATCACAGTAGACTACAAGTCTTCAATACCGTCGGGTAGGGACAATATAGGTGCACTGCACAACTTCTGTTTCAGTTGTTTGAAAAGCAGCCTCTTGCTTGAACCCCCAATGATATGCTATCCCCTTTTGGGTAAGCAGGTCAATGGTTGAGCTATCTTGGAGAATCCCTCAATAAATCTCCTGTAATAGCCGACTAGTCCTAGAAATTGTCTAATTTCCGTTGGATTAGAAGGTGTAGGCCAACTTTTGATGGATTCAATTTTAGCTGGGTCTACATGAATTCCATTAGCATCAATCACATGACCAAGGAATTGAACTTCTTTAAGCCAGAAATCACATTTCGAGAACTTAGCATAGAGCTCCTCTCTCTTTAGTAGTTCAAGGACCAATCTCAGATGTTCTTCATGCTCATGCTCATTTTTGGAATAGATCAAGATGTCATCAATGAAGACAATGACAAACTTGTCTAGATAAGGCTTGCATACACGATTCATGAGATCCATGAATACGCAGGTGCATTTGTTAGCCCAAATGGCATGACTGTGAACTCAAAGTGACCGTACCGAGTTCTGAAAGCCGTCTTCACAATATCTTCATCTCTGACTCTCAGCTGATGATAGCCGCTTCTAAGATCTATCTTGGAGTAAATGCTTGAACCTTGCAGTTGGTCAAATAAGTCGTCAATACTGGCAAGGGATAACGGTTCTTGATCGTCACTTTGTTCAGTTCTCGATAGTCGTGCACATCCGGAAGGTTCCGTCTTTCTTTTTCACAAATAATACTGGTGCTCCCTATGGTGACGAGCTAGGTCGGATGAATCCTTTGTCAAGGAGTTCCCTAAGCTGGTCAGATAGTTCTTTTAATTCAGAAGGTGCGAGACGGTATGGTGCCCGAGCTATAGGTGTAGCTCCAGGTACTAACTCAATTGAAAACTCGACCTCTCTTCTAGGGGGCAACCCAGGCAGTTCATCAGGAAACACTTCAGGAAATTCCCTGACGACGGATACATCTTCAATCTTCCTTTCCTTCTTCTCTTTGTCAGTGACTAAGGCTAGGATAGCAGTATGTCCTTTTCGAAGACACTTTTGAGCCTTCAAGTAAAAAAACTCCCATCACAACACCAGTCTTATCTCCCTCCACACACAGGACTTCATCATTTGGTAGGGGATACGAATCATTTTGTCTTTACAGATAATTTCTGTAGAGTTTTGGATAGCCATCCATACCAACTACCACATCGAAGCTTCCCAAAGTAATGGGCATGAGGTCTATTGGTAGGATATGACCTGATAAATCTAGTGTACAATTTTTCAGGATTTGTGATGCGGTCAAGGATTTACCATTCGCTACTTCTACACATATGGCTCATCTAGGGATACAGGTTCTACATTCAAGTGCTTATAGAAAGTATTAGATACGAAGCTTCTATCAGCTCCCGTGTCAAATAATACTATGGCATAAACATTATTCACCAAAAATTTTCCCATAATAACGTTAGGGTCTTTTAGAGCCTCACCTTTGCCAATAACGAAAGCTCTGCCCTTGGCTGTATCTTTCTTTTCCCCAGTGCAGTCTTTAGCAATATGGCCCTTTTCTCCACATTTGAAACAAATAACTTCCTTCTTTCCTCCATTCTGCTGATTACCATCCTTCTTTCCTTGGTCTTGAGTCTTGGTCCTACATTCAGGAGCAGTGTGCCCCCTCCTGTTGCATTTGTAGCAAATGATTGCAGTACATTTGCCATGGTGACGCTTGCTACACCTCTGACATCTAGGCGGAATGCCCTGATTGTCATGGTGCTTTTTCTGATCTTGCTTCTTGCTTGTACCTTGACTCTCACTTTCTTTAGCATCTTCAAACTTTCCTCTTCCCGAGCTTTCAGCAGCAACGCCCTTACCCTTGTTTCTTGGTGGTAACTTCCCCTGAGCCATACCTCATTAGTCAGCTTGTGAGCTAACCTAATGGCCTGTTGGATTGAAGTTGGGTTGGAGGAAGTGACCATAGATTGAATGACCGGAGATAGTCCACGGATGTAGCCTTCAATTCTTCTGTGAGCAGGCTCCATCATATGAGGACACAAAGTTGCGTACTCATGATTTTCGGTGGTATACTTTTCAATTTCAGATCCTACCATTTTGTGGTTCCAGCACTCGGTTTCAAACCTTTGTACTTCTTCTCTCGGACAGAATTCTTCCATCATTAGTTGTTTGAATTCCTCCCAAGCCATAGCATTGGCTAGGGAGAGAGTAAGCCTTGAAACTTCTGTCTTCCAAACGAGAGTGCAGCTCCACTCAAGGCTCCGGAGGCATATTTGGTCCTACTCTCATCGGAACATTCAGATATAGCGAAGATGGATTCACATTTCTCGAACCACCTTATGAGCCCAATGGCCCCTTCTGCCCCAGTGAAGATATCTGGTTTGCAGTCTAGGAACTTTTTATACGAATAGTGATGACCATTCTGAGCAGCCTGAGTGGCTAGGGCTGCAGCAACACCTTGATTGACCAAGGCTTGTATTTCTTCAGGAGTCATCCCTATTGGGTCAGTTCTTCTGGCGTGTCCTCTACCTCTGCCTCTGCCCGCTGGTGCGTCCATCTATCATGAAATTGTTTGATGAGAATTCCACTTTGACATATTCAATAGATGCATTTTATATCAAATATTCAAAGTATGGACAATTACTGTAGGACAGATGGGAATTTAAGAAAACTGGATTTTTCGATTAAATTCGGCAAGGCACGAGTACTAAGGAAACAAGTCTCGCTTTAGGTTAGGACAAGCGTAGCTTAGATTATCGAATGGAACATATCAAGGTAATTTGACCTATTTGCCTTAAAGACTTGTGTATGATCGCAGTAACTTCACGTGCTACAATAGCAGAAATCTTACAGCCAGAGTTTCTAGGCCGTGAACGGATTTGACAAGAAGCCATTCTGAAAGATCATTAAGGATTTTTCATGGATATTGGGTAGTATGAGCTATTCAACATGAAAACGACAGTCGAGAATTTGGCATAATAGCAATGAGATGTTCCAGGTGTAATCGTTTGATTCGTAAATCAAAGCGAGTACGTTGACTAATCAAAGTATTGAGTCAATCACAACTTTGTTGAAGACATGCGTACCTATAAGCAGATACTCATCCCAAGGTTTCCCAGGTAAGGTAAACAGGTCCATCGGTTGATTTGGATATATGCGAATACCTTGCCTAGACAGAACACCCCGAGATACAGGCATCACGCTCTTCCAGCATTACATGTTTCAAGTTGTAAGACACAGACTTTGACAGAACAAAAAAAATTTGATTTAGGCATGATGATAAGTGTAGATCCCACATGTCGTTGAGAATAAGTTTAGGAATGATCGAAAAGAGTCAAAGAGTCAAGTTATGTTTAGGAACACAACTATCTAAGTTTAAGCATATAACTTCTTAATCCTATTCTATCTCTAACTAAGGCAATTTACTTTGTGCAACTATTGTGTGTGGCTATAGGCTAGATGCAATCCCTAACTCAGTATAACCAGTGGCTCTGATACCAATCTGTCACACCCTCAAATTATGGGTCTGGAATTATCACGGAGGGGTGAACAAACAGGATCGAACACAGTAGTCACACATGAGATGCAGTTATCTATATGATAAGTTTTAGATAAACATTTCATTAATAATCAGAGCAGCGGAAATAAAAGATAGATTGTTTTCTTGACAACATTTCTTAATCATAATTCAATAATAATCAATAGGTATCTTGAGCTTTTTATGATCCTACGTGCATGTCCATAAGCTCCTAGTAGATACCTGAGAATACATGTAAATCAAGTGTCAACACAGGGTTGGTGAGTTCATAGGTAAGTAAAACATAATGATAAATCATCAATTATCCTCAATTAGGATTTACTGTAAAAGTGTGAGTTTAATTTACTCACCGGTATATGAATAGCCTGTCGGAACCCTTTTTATTAAGGTGAACCCGCTATCCCACATACCCACTATGTACAAGCCCAACAAGTCCTTCACATAGGATTTGTCCATGTACCATAGTTTAATATCCTTTTCATGTGTATATTATATTATCATAATAATTTCAAATCAGAGGGAGCAAATCCTCCTTTACATTTATCCTCATATGGGTTGTATGTGGAACTATAATGCAAACTATATAAAGTGCACATCTGCCTTCTCACTACAGAAACAGTCATCCCAAATGACAACAAGATCTTTGTACATCTGATATGGGTCACATGTCCATACCTTTGTGGGAGTAAGTCACTCCCCGATAGTACTATCCAAAGATCCTGCTTATTTATAGTCCAGTATACAGAGAAGGATTTTCATAGTAACCATATGTAATCATAAATGTGATCAAATTATTATTTAACATAATACACAAAAATAATTTGTAAATTTAATTACAACATGTATTCCAGCCCAAAATATTTAAATGATTAAAAAGGGATTAGTTATGAACTCACCACAGTCTTTGGGTAGTGTTGACAAGCTAGTAAATTCCTCCTAAGGAATTATAATTCACATAAGCAAATATATATATATACAATTCCATAACCTAATAAGTTAGATCTTGAACCTGGTGTTCAATTGATCTAGAATTTGGTTTTCTAGGATTTGTTATGAACGTTAAATCATTTAATTATTTTGATTTATATAACATTTAATTAGCTTAATAATGATTTTAACATATCATTATGTTCTAATTAAATTATAGACGTTCTTTAAACATGTAGGTTTACATCTAATTTTGTAAGATTTTATAAATGTTTAAATTTATAAAATCTAATTTGTATTTATATTATCAAGATTAATCCATAAATAATATAATATTCATTAATAGTTGATGATTTAATTTATTATTGGAAATCCATTTTTTTATATGGATAATTTATAACACATTAATAATTATTTACATAAATAATTAAGGTTTTTAAATAATTATTTTTCTACAATTATTATGAAAATATATGGTGTCCAATTAATGGATTAATACTTTAAATTATCATTTAAAGTCTATTTTTAATAAAATGGTTATTTATAACATTTTTAAATAATATTTTATAAATTTTATTTAAAGTGTTTCTAAATAAATAAATTACAGAAAATTATTTAAAGTCTTTTTTTTTAAAATAAGAGAAATTCTTAAAATTATTTTTATAATTTTTGGAAATTTTTATATATTTTTAAATTGTCTAAAAGCATTTAAAAAAATGGGAGGGGGCCGGTTCGAACCCGTGACCTCCTCCCCATTACTCCCCCACACCCGAACCAGTGAGCCAAAGGCTCCAAATCGAACAGAACTCGGGCCCAATTAAATTTAAACATCTAAATTCCTGTTTTCCCCCCAAATCAAGAACCCTAATTCTGTAATCGATCAAATTGAAGCTTGATTCGGTTGTGATAATGAAATTAACCATATGGCTTTTAATCCATACATAAAAACGAGTTTGTTGATATGTTCAATTACCTGTTTCGTTGTGCAGAATGTCAAGATAAATCGAAGAACAGTCGCGGCCTAGGGAGGATTCAAACGATGATCAAACGTTGATGATAATGAATTAACGTCACAGGAAATTTCCAATGACCGTAATGATCAAAAGCCCTCTATTGGTATCGTGAAATACAACCCCGAAGGTGGAAATCGAATAAGTTGCAGGTCCGAACACAAGGAGGAATTAATTGATATGTTTGTATGTTTTTAGCTCAAATGAAAGTCGAGGGAAGTTTTTAAATAACCAGAAGATCGTTAGTGCTCAATCAATTTGAGCATTGTTTATTGTTTGGTGCGTGTTCGTAGTGGTGGTCGGCCGAAAAATTCGGTTTAGTGGTAATCGCACCTAATCGACATGATTATTCAAATTGACATGGCCCATGTGTTCGAGACACTCACGCGAAAGTGTCGGCAACGTTTGATTGGATTAAAACCGGCCTAACTCGATGTCGGCTCTTCGCCACCTGGGGCTTGGCCTTGGGGACGCCGGAGGCCGCCGGAGATGTGGCCGGAAAAAGGGTCGGCGGCGGGTGGTTTGGGTTTTAAACAAAATTACAGAAGTAGTCCCTGTGGTTTAACATGTTAACATTTCATGTTAGAAGTTTTTAAAACAAGTTTCCAAATTAGCAATTTAACCCCCTGAACTTTATTACTCAAATTATTATTTCAAAATTTAATAAACTTTTTATAAATTATTATTATTAATAACAATATTATTATTATCATTATCATTGTTATTATTATTCTTATTTTTAACAATATTATTATTGTTATTGTTATTATTATTATTGTTATTTATATTTTTATTAATTATATTATTAAATACTAATAAAAATATAAAAACAAATCACACAAATACTAGATTTGCATATATATAAATCATGAAATTTTCCGAGTTGTCACAATAAGCATGCAAGTCAAAATTCCCACCTTAAGGATACCAAAGACCTAAACGAGAAGATCCCTTTAGATAACGAAAAACTCGTTTGACTGCCTTGGCATGGGATTCTTTAGGAGCTGATTGGTATCGAGCACAATATCCAACCGCAAAGGTGATGTCAGGACGACTTGCTGTTAGGTACATGAGAGAGCCAATCATGGATCTGTAGAGATGAGGATCGATTGGTTTTGCCATTTTCATCTGGAGTGAGACATGTCTGAGCCGTGAAGGGAGTCATCTCAGAAGCAGCATCATCCATTTTGAATTTCTTCAAAATTTCTTTAATATACTTCTCTTGATGAATGAGAATTCCATCTGGCTTTTGTTCAACTTGCAGCCCGAGAAAGAAACACATCTCTCCCTCAAATCTGTTTCGCATGACCTCCTCAAACTCCCGACATAATTGAGGATTTGAAGAACCAAAATAATGTCATCAACGTAAACTTGCACAATCAACATCTCATCGTTTACCTCTCTTTTGAATAGTGTCATGTCAATGGTGCCTCGCGTAAAACCATTGCATAAGAGGTACTGAGTCAGGGTCTCATACCAGATCCGAGGAGCTTGATGAAGTCCATAAGTGACTTATCAAGCTTATATACTTTGTCAAGAAAGTCCGGATCTTCAAATCCTGGGGGTTGACACACGTATATCTCTTCATCAATGTCCCTATAGAGAAATGCACATTTGACATCCATCTGATAGACATTAAATTGCTTGTGAGCAGCATGCGCTAAGAATATCTAATGGCTTCAAGACGGGCGACAGGTGCGAAGACTTCTGTGTAGTCAATTCCTTCTTCTTGAGCAAAGCCTTGAACCACTAATCTGGATTTGTTGCGCACCACTATTCCTCGATCATCAGGCTTGTTCTTGAAAACCCATTTTGTGCCAATAGGATACTTATTTGGTGGAAGATCCACCAGGGTCCACACCTGTAGTTTTCTGAACTGTTGCAGTTCCAATTGCATCGACTCTACCCAGCACGGATCTTGGAGAGCTGCATGAACGTCTTAGGAACGGTTTGAGATATAAAAAGAAACAAGCAAACGTTGATCAAACCAGATTGACTCCGTGTCCGAACTCCATCGGTAATGGAACCAATTATGTTGTCGTGTGGATGATCTTTCAAAGTTTTGAAATCGACAGTCATGGAAGGGATATCAGTAGATGGTTGGTTAAATGATGAGCTGAATGGGGAAGAAGAGTTAGGTAAAGGAGATGAAGAAGGTGATGTTGATATGGGTGGAAGTGGAAGATCAAATGAAGATGAGGAAGAAGCAACATTTACTGAGGTATCATCAACAGATGTAGTGACATGAGGCACAATAGGCTCAGCTGGTATGGGGGCAGGAGGAATGAAGTTTGTTGTTGAATTAGAGAAGGGCACATCATCATTGAAAATTGGAAGATTGAATGATTTGAACACCGTATCTGAGTCAAAGAACCAAGCTGGTTCTGAGGGAACATCAGAGGAATTAGATTCCTGCCAATCGACATAGAATGACTCTTGAACGATACGTGTCCTCTTGTTATATACCCGATAAGCCTTCTGGGAAGAAGAATAGCCTACGAAATAACATTCATCAGAAACAGCACCAAATTTTGTCTTCTGAGCTTGAGTATTCAGAAGAGTACACGAGCAGCCGAATGGGCGAAAGAAATCAATCAAAGGCTTTCGCTTGTGAAAGAGTTCATACGGGGTCTTCATCTTATCTTTGACTATGAGCACCCTGTTGAGAACATAAGAAGCACAATTCATAGCCTCAGCCCAAAATATGATGGGTAAGGAGGATTCTATTAACATTGTACGTGCGGCTTCAATTAGGGTGCGATTCTTTCGTTCCGCGACACCATTCTGCTGAGGAGTTCTCGCAGCACTGAACTGTGAGTTCTCGCAGCACTGAACTGTCTTAATATTCCTTTAGTGGCACAGAAGGAGTCAAAAATTTGATTTTTGAATTCAGTACCGTTGTCACTTCGAATAGCCATAACCTTCCTTTTGCTTATCGATTCAATCGAGAGAATTAACTTTTGCAACTCCTCAGTAGTCTCTCCCTTTTGAGTAAGAAATCTTACCCATGAATATCTGGAGTAGTCATCTGTAATCACAAGACAAATGGATTTCTTAGCAATAGATTTAACACTTATTGGGCCAAACAAATCAGTATGTAACAACTCCAGGGGATTTAAGATGCTATTTTCAATTTTAGGTTTGTGTGGTTTCTTATGTTGCTTTCCTTTTGCACATGCCATACATTTCTCGACCACAGAAAAGTCTTTTAAAGGTAATCCCCGAACGAGATTGTTTTTAACTAGTTTGTTTATTATTTTGAAATTAACATGGCCCAATCTACGATGCCATAAGAAGGACTCAGAGGTGGAAGCTTTAGACAAGAGGCATGTGACTGCGGATGATGAGTCCTTTGAATTCATGTCAAGGAGATATGTATCATGCTTTCTGGGAGCCCGCATGAGTACTAGATTATCTGGAATATCAATCTCAGACTTCAAAAGATACATTCATTGGACTTGAATAAGACCGGAATGCTTTTAAATCTGAGAGACGCTCAATAGATTAATGCAAGCTCGGGAACGTAATTGACTTTTTCCAACGTGAGCGAACCATTACAAACTTCTCCTTGACCTATCATTTTTCCTCCTTTCTTGTCTCCGGCGAAGGCAACATAGCCACCATCGATTATGCGGTAGTTGGACAATAAATCTTTAAGCCCCGTCATGTGTCTTGAGCATCCACTATCAACATGCCACACACTATTTACAGACTTAGTGGACGACTCCTGCAATCATATCAAAGAGATTTAACCAGGAGTAATGGGCACCCAAGTTTGAACAACTTTAGGTTTCTCCGAAGTGGATTTCTTGCAAAAGAACTTATTAACTAGCTGATTCAGTTTACTTCCAAAAGAACGTCTATAAACATATCTGTGATGTAATTGAGGACAATGCTTAACAACATGATCGTCTTTACCACATTGAAAACAATGTGATTTTAATCTAGATGTATTATGTAATGAGTTAGAGATTTCATCAATGCATATTTCTTCATTACATTTGGATAAACTCGAATCAGTAAGTGTTAAATCAATATCACCATATGCCTCATTCGTATTGACAGAGTTGATTTTATTTTGAAAAGAATGATTGTGTGCTAATGACACTGAAGTGTTATCTGAAATACATGAGGTACTAGTACCACTAGTACTTGCCTCAGATGAAGATACAATCCTGTCATTAAGCACAGCAAATTTTGCGGGTATAAATGATGGAATGGGATGAGAAAAGAATTTTTCAAAAGAGTTAGTTTTGTTTCTTCATTGCTGTTCACAGTATTATCAGACAATGAATCAACACCATCAATAGATAAATCAGAATCACGGTCCATAGCATTTAACAAGCAAACAGAAACATTACTAGAACTGAACGAAACAGAGTCTTTTACAGCATTACTAGAAACAAAAACAGAATTTAAACTAGAGTTATGATCTAAAACAGAAAGCTGAGGTTCAGGTGTACTAAGACTAGAGCATCCAAGATCTCTAGTTGGTCCATAATCGTAGTCCTCACGAACATGCATAGGATTCACACCTTCTAAACCTGTAGACATACTGTTAGAATCTTCTTTGATTAAATCATTAGAAGGATGTGGAATGGGCATCGGAGAGTAACAGTATGTACTAGGAGGAGGATAAACCTTAGCATTTTCATATCCCAAACCTGTTTTAATCCTAGCCCCACGTTGAGATTTACATAAATCATCATGTTTCATTCCTGATATGGTCCATTTATCAAGTTTTGACTGAAGTTTGCTTGTTTCAAACTCAGCTAGGGCAACCCTTTCAGTCAAACCGTTCACCTCAACGTTTCTTTCTAAAACAATTCTTTTTAAATGATCAATTTCTTTTAGCGCTTCATTTAATTTAACAAAGTATTTTGACTCATTCACTTTAAGTTCTTCATTAATTCTTTTCAAGTCCTTTTCATTATCAATTAATAAACGATTAGCCTTATAAACTCCAAATAATCTGATTTTACATGCAGATGAACACATATCTTGAATTACCTCATATGGAAGTCCCATCACCACCTTTTCAGCTGCAAGGGCTTTATCACATTGACACACAGGAGTACTCGACTTGTTTTCCTCTACGGTGGTAGCAGCATTGACATCATTTCTTTCAAGCACTGTAGATAGAGTTTCTGGCTTTCCATACTCCTTCATATTTTCATCTTTCTCATACTCATTCTCTTCAACTCCATTCTTAAACTCCTTAAATGGATCAAACTCGTCGTCACAGTTCATCTTCATTTTCTCTTTCTGAATCTCAGCTACTAAAGCTTGATTAATTTCTTCTTTTGTCTCTTCAGCCTCTGCACTCCAGTCAAAGTTAGAAATTAGAGCAGTTTCTTTCTTATGACTTGACTCATCTTTACCCCCACCAGCAGTCAATCTTGGAACTCCAGAGTTATTAGGATCAGTGACAGTTGGCAATGGACATTCTCGTTTGAAGTGTCCCAATTGCTTGCAATTGAAACATCTAAGTTTAGACTTATCAAAACCCAGTTTGGAGTTGGAGCTTTGACCTCCAAAGTTCTTTCTACCAGTCCTTTCCATAATCTCCGAGCTCTAAGCGTCAGCATTGCCATTTGCCATTGAATATCATTTTCTTCAAGATCATCTGGATCCACTTGATACATGTCCTCCATAGTCATTCCTTTACCTTTCAGATCACCAGCAACAAGTGCTTTATAACTTTGAACAAACATCCTAAAAAGTGCCATAGTCTCTGCTGGAACAGTAGATTCATTAGATGTCTTTAAATTCCCTTGCTCTTTCCCTGGTTAATGCCACCTCCAGAAAAATCACACACAGTCACTGCTCCTTGACGTGATGCCTGCATTGGAGAGCTTGCAGCGAAAGATAGTAATGCAGCATTCTGTGAATAACCGGATGTTGGCATGATGGATTGATTAAACTCCCTCCTTTTTAGATCCAAATCAAAAGACTTCAGCTTGTTAATCACGTCCATTAGTTTATAGTCAGCAAAGTTTCTTTCTTGTTTCAACATTCTCACTTGTAAACTCCACTGGGGTGGAAGAGAGTCTAGGAGTTTATTCACTTGCTCATGATTTCCTAACTGATCATCATACTTCTTTAGGGTACTTGAAACAGACAAAAAGCGATTAGTAATGTCAGTAAGATCTTCATTCTTGTGTCCCATAAATGAGTTGAACTCCTTTTCAGCTTGAGCCTTCCTATCTTTCTTTAGATCCTCGTTGCCATCGTAAAATTCACACAAGGCATCGTATAGAGATTTTGCATCTTTGAATTCGGCAAAGCGATTGTAAATATCAGGTGCAAGACATAAAGTCAAGGCTCCGAATGCTTTCTGATCTCTGTCAATCAGCTTTTGATCCTTTTCGGTGAATGTGGAGGAGTCCGAGTTTGGAGATACAGTTCCACCGACAGTAACGGTTGGCTTGTGTGGTCCAGTGATGATTGACTCCCATTGATTGTGATCGGTGTAGAAGAATAAAGCCTTAAGACACCTTTTTCAATCTTCAAAGTTATCTCCATTGATGAGTCTAGGGGGTCTGTTTGGTGCAACACTCTCTAAATCAGCCAAGGTGAGAGTAGTCATT
Source organism: Flaveria linearis (assembly GCA_024085815.1). Lineage (NCBI taxonomy): Eukaryota > Viridiplantae > Streptophyta > Magnoliopsida > Asterales > Asteraceae > Flaveria > Flaveria linearis. Next base: position 6,464,992 of record CM044009.1, read on the forward strand.
TTGGACATAACAGTTTCGCTGAAATAAATTCGCTAAGAGGTAGATTCGGCAAAGCGAAAGTGTAATTTCGGCAGGTTTAATTTTGGTTGTTTCGGCGATCAAGAGCGTAGTTTCGGCAGCACTTTCGCTAGCAAGAGACTATCAATAGCTTAGTTTCACTGTAGATTTCGCAGGAAACAAGCTTAAACTTTCGTTCAAATAACTTTCAGCAGCAATTTCGCACAAATGTTACCCAATCAGAATGAACTTTCGTTCAAAGATCACAGTTTCGCACCGAGTATCAAAGAAGAAAAAGTATCAGTTTCACTGAACGAAGATACAGTTTCGCTGGAAGGAACTGTAATTTCGCTGGAAGAACAGAAAACCCTTTTAAACCCCAAAAACAATCGAAAATCACCCAAATCTCAATGAAATTTGAAAAGGAGTGATTCACGAAGCTTCCTCAATCAGAAACGCACACTATCCAATCAATTTTCATGACAAAAACACTCTGTTTTGAAGTGGAATTTGAAAAAGATGGTATTGAACAAAAATAACAAAAAACCTCAAATAATCAAGAGCACTATGGCTCTGATACCATATTGTTGGTCCATTTGATCGGTTTTCAGTGCAGAAGAATGCTTGAATTGTTCAATACCAAACACACACAACCAACACTAAGAGAAGAATGATCAAAATAACACTAAAAAACTTTCAAACATGGTTTTAATGATGAACAACAGTGAATGAATTGAAATAAGCTCAATGTATTCAGAAAGAACAAGCTTACAATAGCATCTTGCAACAATAATACACGATTAGGGTTTCTTGCAAGGATCCCCATAATTAGACAAAAGAAATCTATAAATAGCTGTCATAGTTTCGCATATAGTTTCGCTGTAAGCGAAACTATACAGGCGAAACTATAATTTCGCCCGTAGAAACTAACAGTTTCACCGGGTAAATATGATCTGAGCTCAATAGTTTCGTCAGGCGAAACTAACAGTTTCGCCAGGCGAAACTATACTTTCGCTTGACAGCCAACATATAGACTTGAACTAAACAAACATACAAAGGAAACTAACATAGCTCCTATTACAACGAAAGATAAACAAAAACTAATCCAATGGTGAGTCCAACCTATCTTGATCTTCAAGCTACCATGTCCAAATCTCTTCTTTCCCCAACTCTTCTCACCATCGCCCGTCCTCCTCACCTCGACTACCGCAGCTTCTCCCTCATCATATAACCTACCCGCCAGGTCCACCACCGATCGAAAGGTACCCGGCCAGGCAGCGATCAAATGCCTACGTATGTCAGCTGTCAATCCTTGTATGTACTTCTTAATCTTCCGTGACACCGGCGTCACCTGATCCGGCACCAACCTTGCCATCTCATTGAACTTGGTAGCGTATTGCTGGTGTGTCATGGTACCAGCCTCCAGCTGCTAGGACTCCCTCTCTATTTTGTCGAGTTCTCGATAAGGACAGAATTCCTCGATCACCAGTTTCTTCAACTCCGACTACCTTATTTTGCTAATGGCCTTGCTACCCTCGGCCTGAACAATATTTCCCACCAACATAAGGTCGTATCCACAAATGAGTGGGTAGCAAACTTCACCCTCTGGTCTTCTCGACACTCGCTGATGTCAAGTACCGCCTCCATTTCTCTCACCCATTGGTAAGCAGCAGCAGCGGTGCCATTCCCATCGAAGGTTAGGGGCTTGCACCTTTGAAATGCCCCATAGTTACAGCCTCGTGCTGCCTCAGGCACAGGCTCTTCTTCTTCCTCCTCATCAGTAGAGACAACCGTTTCAGTCTTCGGTTGCTCTCCCCCTCCTGAGGACCTATTCCTCTCCTTCCTTTCTCCTTCCCTTACAACCTTTATTACTTCGGTCACCACAGACGGTAAGATCGTCTGCATGACCTTATGAACCTCCTCCACCATAGCCTCCTTCACTGAGGCCCTCAAATTAGCACTCTTATCACCACCCTTCAAATGAGGGGTATCAGGCTCTTCATGAACCACTTCTTCAGCTCTAGGCCTTCCTCTCTTGACCCGTGGTCCAGCACCACGTCCACCCTGTGCTCCACCCCTAGAAACCTTAGATGATCTACCTCCAGCCATCCTCTAATCACTATAAGATTCAAACACTAACACGGTCATTCAAGGTAATAGCTCAGTTTATGTTAAGTATAGTAAGTCCCTAATTAAAGTGGCCAAATATGATTAGCCACTTACTTTACTCTTCATACCCTAAGCATTTCCTATCCTGACTACATCAGTATCTAAATCTACTAATGGCAAACAGATCAAATAACATACGCACCTAATACCGGTTAGCATTAAGGAAAATACCTGATGCCACGTAGCTACTCGGACTGGCATCCCTTTATTTGTCCCATTTTCAGTTTAAGTTTAGGTTTTTGAAAATATTTTACCCAATTCACTAAAACTATGGCTCTGATACCAACTTGTAAGGCCCTGTTCCCGGGTATCTCACAGTTGGTCATTCATCGCACATAAGTCATACAATATACATTTATTTAAAACATCACAGCGGAATAACTTAAAACCATTTCATATATTGATGACAGCTTTTGCAAAATAATACAGTTTAGTAACTATTGCAAAATATCATAATTGCATTACATCACAAAACGTCATTGTTATACAAATGGATGCCATCCCAAAAATGCCAAGTAGCTACCCTGTGCCATCCTCAGCAACAATCACCTGCCAACTGGAAAATACATAAAAGTCACCGTTGCTGAGTGAGTTCTAGTTTTATAAAATATATATTACCTTTCGCTTGTTAAAACATTTTTTTACTATCGCACATAATCACTCATCATACATACAACAAGGTAATATTTATTATCTTCCTTCATCGTTCGTTTCGTACATATCGAATATTTCGTACTTATTGTACTTTTCATACATTATTTATTATCTTTCACTTCTATCTAGATCCTGTCAAGCTTTACCCTCCTCATGGCACGCAGCCACAATTTCTGAGGTCGAATGACAAGGATCCTGTTTCGTACCTTATTATATCTTCCGTTAACATTCTTTTCATACTTTATCACTTTGTTCATTCCATACTTTATCGTCTCGCTCGTTTCGTACAAATTCTAGATCCTATTAGGCTTTTCCCCCATCGCGGTCTGAAACTGCCATTCCGAGCACAAAGTTCCTTTACTAATTGGCCCGAAGCCCATGGCCCGAAGCCATAATTCTAGGCATAAAGCCCCGTTACTGTTGGCATAAAGACCATGGTCCGAAACCACCATTCCAGGCACAAAGCCTCATTTCTAATTAGCACAAAGCCCGGGGTCGAATGACAAGGATCTCGTTCGTACTATGGGTTCAGTCACCTAGACCGTTTCCCCCTGTGTGTGAACCCTCATGGGTTAAAATCGCATGTTATAACACACAGTTGAGCTATCAACTCATAAAGAGTTGTAATCATTCGTTCTTTCTTCTTGCAAGCCTTTTCTTTCTTTCGTTACGTTTCACTTTTCATCTCTGTTATCTTTCTTTTCATTGTGTTATACTTTACATTCATTGACTCGTTCTTCATACAACGTAAAGTAATAACACAATACTTAACATATGTTAAACTACAATATAAATACGTTTTGAAAAATAATAAAAGATAACAGCTTACATACATAGGCATGTCACACATTAATCATATTAGCATGCATATACTATTCATAAACCCTGACTTATTTATGCTTAGGATAATCCAAAACATCCCACCAGTCAATCTAGGGTCAAACCCTAAAATTTTGTTTTTCCTCAAAATTCAAAAATTATTCTAAGTGCTCTTGGCGCATGGGCACTATGCAAGCGCATGGGCACTATTCAGGTGCATGGCCACTATGCGGGCGCATGAACACTATGCGAGCGCATGAACACTTAGGCGCATAGGACACTTTGGGCGCATGAGAACTATTTGGGCGCATGACCCAACACTTAACCATTCTGGGCAAATTCCAGGCGCATGAGCACTATGCAGGCGCATGGGCTTGACTTAGGCGCATGGGCACTTTGGCGTTTTGGGCACACTTAGACATTTAGGTAGTTGGGCGCATGGGTACTATTTCAGGCGCATGAACAACTATTTGTAACTAACATCACCATAATTCAAGCCCAAATTCAATTCTAACAGATTCTAAGTTTAGTTCTCACATTCTAAGCATCAAAAACACATCAATAACATCTTCATAACCATAATCATCCCATTTCATACCCCACCTGTATACACACATACACATTCTACAGGTATAAATATCCATTTTATAAAATTTTTTATACCTGTATTTCCAGCCTTAAAATCAGTTAAAACATGTAAAAGGGGGTTCTAGAACTCACCTTAGCTTTTCTCAAGTTTAAACTCTTCAACTTGAGCTTCTAAGATGATTCTAACACCAAAACATACCCAAAAACACATACCCGAACACATACATACACATGAGATCATGTAGAAACCGGTTTTATGGCTAGAAATCCATAAAAACCAACCCAATTACACTAAATTTACTTACCTTAAATGAAGTTGGTTGCCCTCTCTCTCTATAACCGGATATCTTCTGCTTTCTCTCTCTAAAAATGTCGAGAGCTTGAATGGTAGAAGGTGTGGGCGACCATACTTGCTTTTGTACAAAACATAATATATTATTTGTACTTTTGACACATTTAACCCCTCAACTTGGGTTAAATTGCATTTTCCACTTTTATTCTTCTTTTACAACTTTTTTAAAATATCCGGGTGTTACACTAGGTAATTAGACACAAGGTTACTTATCGACCATATGAGTTCTAGATCCTCTTATTTATAAGTTTTTCCATGTTTTGAGGCTATTATGCATAGTAAACCTAATATTTTCAAGGCAAAGATTTCAAGAGGTTTTAACAATAAATAAATTTTCTATAAGATTTTCAAGGTGTTGCCCCTTGGACCCCACTAGGGGATGCTTCCCCTAGAACCCCGCTATCAGGGGCTACAGCCCCCGAACCCCCGCTGTTCCATGGAGGGTCGGTTATATGGTTTATTACTCATTGTTGCTGAAATTTGAATGTATAGACTAAGAGTTTGTTTCCTATCATGGAGAATTATATGTATAACTAAAGATGGAAATGAAACTTAAATAATTTTATCGAGCTCATAACACTGTACCATTGCAAGAGTAAAGTCTTGTGTTTGTCACAAGCATATACAGAGTAAAGACTTGTGTTTGTCACAAGCATATACAGAGTAAAGTCTTGTGTTTGTCACAAGCATATACAGAGTAAAGTCTTGTGTTTGTCACAAGCATTGACAGAGTAGAGTCTTATGTTTGTCATAAGCATTTATAGAGTAAAGTCTTGTGTTCATCACAAGCGGGGGGTCAGGCCCTTGGGTAGATCCCGAGACATAGTAACTGGGAAATGATGGTAAAAAAAGTAATAGTTAATAATTAAGTGAAAGTCTTAATGATAAAGTATTGATAAATTGATAATCTTTGTATAGTAGATGCTTAGTTATGTGATGTTTAAATTTTAGAATAATAAAGTAAACCTTGGACTCACTCAGCGAAGCTAACTTTTATATGCATATTAATCTGACTGGTGAGCTATAGGGCTTAGAGGGATGGGAGCATGGATCTAAAGCTTCTTGGAAACCGAAGACTGGCATTCCTGATTCAGAAGATTGTTAAACAATCTTTTAAAATTTGTTTGATGTACTTAAGACAACGTTAATGATTTTTGTTTGAATAATGTGATGACAAATTTGATTTAAAGTAATTTTCGCTGCAATGTTTACTTACTTAGATGCTTTAACATAATGTTATGTTGTGAATGACCAACTATGGGGCTTCCTGGGATCAGGGGCCTTACAATACATATATGTATACGTGTGTGTGAGTATATATATATATATATACATATATGTATATAGATATATAAATACATATATATATATATATATGTGTGTGTGTATGTATGTATATGACTACATATACGTACCTATATATTCAACTAACTAATTGGAATATATTTCTTACATGCGTGTCACCCGAACCGACCCGAAACCGATCGGATATATCGATGCTCATTAGACGCGTTTTAAGATTTATTTACAATTAATTATAGGTGTTTGATCGTTCATTTGCTCTTATCCTTTGAAGCTCTTGTTCAACTTTTTTTGTCTCATTCCAAGATGAGTTTCACGGCCCCGTTTTCATTTTAATTATTTACAAAACTTAGGGGGAAAAGTATGCTCGCCCATTTTTATGTTGTGAACTTAATTATATTTTGGGACTGTTGTGTATGTTGTTTGTAAGTTAATATCTAATGCATGCATGTGTCAAGAGTTATCTATGTGGTTTTTTATTCACAAATATTTAACTCCGAGTTGGAGCCTACGGATAGGTATTGATAGACTATTGGGTTGACAATCCTACCATTGTTTGTTAGTATACTAGTTGGGACTGGCAGTGGCCACGAACGGGCCCTAGGGTGAATATATTTCGACAAGATCTGTGTGTATGTGAGGCTCATGTTTAAATGTAATATTGTTTTCTTATAATTGTATGCACTTATCTTCTACCAAACTATTACAGAGCATCAGATTTTGTTATTATATAAACCTGTGAACTCACTAACAATATGTTGACCTTTTTCAGGATATCTTTTCAGGTAACAATCATCGAGCATAACTAGAGATGCTGCCTTAGTGGTGACCTTAAGAAATGCATTTAGAGACTTGCTTTAGTGTTTTTGACATTATATTTCGTTTGGATTATCATTGTTGATCATGTTTTTGTTTACTTGTTCCCAGGTTTTGGGATTTAAATTTCATCTTGAATTTTGACTATGTTATGTCGTGGAATTGACTAACTACGACACAAGTCTCCGTTTGTGTGGAGTGACGTCATGACACATTGTTTTTTCTCATTAATGCATCTCTATTAATGATCAATGTGTTATGATGGTCCCGTCCGTTACATCCTCATGATTCCGCTATAAGCGGGGGTGTGATAGATTGGTATCAGAGGCATTGGTTCTAAAGAATTAGGTGGATCACTTGACCTAGATTATAACCTAGGAACCTTCATGTAGAATGCATACTAGGATTTGTATGCATCTAGTATTACATGTATGTTCCTCCTATCTTCTTTGTTTGTTCGTTTATTATTTGCACTATTTCAACCGAGGAAAAGTAATTATATTTTTTCCATATAGGATATCTTCTGTTGGTCCTTCTGTTCCCTCTACATCCTGCGTTGATCTATCTAATTCAGATTCAGAACCTGACTAGGGTCTCTTAGATCATTTGCTGCATTTGTAATTGAAAACCAAGTTCAATCCAGAGGAGTTTATGTCAGAGTAATTTGAGGAGGAAGATTTGGGTAACCCTGTTATGTTGGGATTGCCTGTTGTTTGAGTTGTACTGACTGTTCCTGTAGCACCTGAGATTCATGTCACACCAATCGCTTGTCATCCCTATTGTCCCAGTCTTTCCTGAGGTGCCTTCTATGCTAACAATTGCGAGGTACGGCCCCAAAGCGGGACCCTAGGTACCTGGCTACCCTACAGAGTCGTATCGGGTGAATGGTGTAGGACCGTTGAGGATGATAATAGCCAGGAAGAGGGTGTTACCGGCCAATCATATTAGGATCCAAGTGCCAGTAGATAAGGCTAGTATGTGGGGGATACCCTGACCAACCCCTGAGTCCCTCTAGTTCCTCCAGCAGCGCTGACAGCCAAGATTGATGTAACACGAGCATTGACTGCTGGCAGATGAGGCCAATCTCTGGAGTGACTAACTGCGACTGATCAAGTGGTGAAAGTTCAATGGTTAACGGCTTTATTTCCATGTGTTTACGTTTAAATATATGACAAATAGAGTTACTTTGGGGATTATCTTGTGTTTGTAGGTTAAACGTGAAGAATACGAAAAAATTGGAAGAAATGGGACGAGAATTGGAGCTCGAGAAGTAAATAAATATTAAGGTGAAGTTCCATGATAACGGTGTCTTAAAACGGGCATAACTTGAGCTAGAAAAGGAGTTACAGGACCTAACATGTCCATGGAAAGATCTCGAAAAGTTACACATGAAAATCAAGGGTGTATAGTCGGGGTTCGTGTTTTGTTGAGATTTGACCTAATTTGAAGTGTTTTACAAGGGAAAAACCCTATTATGAAAATTAACTTTTACAACATCAATCTTGGATGAAAATTAGGCATCTTTCATCATTCTCAAGCTCTTTCAACATAATGATCATTAAATCTAAATGATTCATTCAATTGGCGTTGAAGATTCAATGATGAGGCAAGACTAATTCGTTTGTGATTCACTTCGGGGGACGGGTTTGTGCACATTTCTATTTTTCTTAGTTGGAACTTAGATTTGAGATTGGATCTTGAACCCAGTTCTTATGGATTCAATTCATGATTTGATTATTTAAACGATTTGATTATGCTTAAACCTTATTTTGATTTTCTATAACATTGGTTGTCTTTAATTATTGTGTGGTTGATTATTAGAATTAGGGTTTCATTATTCAAATTGGTAATTGTATGAATAAAGTCCTTTAAGCTTTAATCCATAATTATCACTTAGATCCTATCATGTGTAAGTCACCATTAATGACTTCTCACTACGTTTCATTAAAGAAAAAATATAACTTTGTCAAACCTGAATCCTAAGGTGAGTTGCTTTTTCGTTAGATTTTTAAAAACCTAAACTTTTATTTCGTTAATTTGATTCTTTCTCAATTCAATTAATCAAGCAATTTACTTTTCAGTGTTTTGTATTTTTATATTAATCGTTGCTAGCACTTTTCTGTGATTCTCTGTGGATCTGACACCCTTTTACTCTTTACTATTAAGGGTGATTATGGACTCTTTAATTAATATTGTTGACCGACCACACGACATCGATCAAAATGGCATCGTTGTCGTGGAATCGTTGCGCTTAGTGTTAGTAATAGTTATTTGTTTTCTTAAAAATCCATAAAAAACCAAAAATATTTTATTTTTCTTGTTTTTAGTTTATTTGTTATTTTTTCGTTCAGAAATACGCGGGTATTTGTTTCTTGTGTGCAGGTAGTTCAAGACCCTTATGCATACGAGGCACTACCGAAGGACTTCACCATTTCTCTTTAATCCTGAGATTGAAAAACCAGCACGAGACAACCGAGTATTTCACAAAGCAAATCCTCCAATAGTTCCTATCCATGAGGTACTTGGTCCGAAGAAGGAACTTCATCAACCAAGGCTAGTCAAATCTTACGAAGACTTTCCAATACCCCACTGTTCACACCAAATAATGCTCCACCATCTCAGCAAAAAGCCCCGCCATTTAACAAAGTTCAAGAAAACCTATACCTCAACCACCACAATTCTAAATAGTGAAAATACTCGTGTATACCCACAACTCAATCCACCCATTCAGCAAGAATCGGTTAGAAATATTAACTATGAGGCTTTAAGAAATCCTTCAGTTCAGTTTAATAAATCAAACTCTAGCTGAAATGATGGTGTAAGGGATCGGGTATCGAATTAGGATGATGGAATAGAGCATGAAAATTCGAATGTTGGATATGGAGGGGGAAATAAAGATGGATTTGGTTTGAACTATGGCTATCAACATCCGGGAGGATATAATCATCATTTTAACCTAATCTTTCAAATGGCTAATCAAGGTCCACTAAGAGGCATGAGTCAACCAATGAATCAACATCCTCAACCTGTTTTACTCAATATCATGATGATCTCCCATAAGTCCATCATCACGTCCCAATTCAAGGAGTTGAAAGCCATTTCATACCTTAAATTGCAGTCAGCTCATCTCCCATAGTAAGCCCTATTGCACATGGTAGATCTTTTGAAGTGATCCCACAAGGCTTGAACATGTTGCCATCTTTTTCTGAATTTGAAGCGGTATGTGGCACAATTAGAGGACAAGAGTTTACACCAGATCAAGTTAAGCTAGTATTGTTTCAATTCCAATTGAAGGATGCTGAAAACAATGGTTCTTATCTTTACCATCCACAAGCATCTTTATGTGGGAGGATATGCAACAACAATTCTTAGAAGAATATTACGCACCTCAACGAACAAGTGATGCAAGATCCAATATTCGGAACTTTCAACAACAACCGGGTGAGCTTTTCTATGAGGCTTGGAAAAGATTTAAGCAATTGTTAAGAAATTGCCCAAGTCATGGTATTCCACAATGGGAGTTAATTAATGCATTTTATGATGGTCTATCCATTAATGACATCCAGGATGTGAATTCCACCATGAGATGAACTTTTCTTTCCAATCATGCAGAGGTGGATTGGGAATTCTTAGAAAAGATGGTGGTGAACTTAAAAATTCAAGCTCAGTCTAATAGGAAGAAGAAACATGCAATTATTAGATCCGCATGTACTACTGATGCCAATGAAAGATTAGAACAATTGGAGAGAGCCAATCAAATATTGGAACGTCAATTGACGAGTTTGAATCTTAATGAAGGAAATGTGACACCTCAAGGCGGTCTAGTTTTTCTAACGTGTGAGGGATGTGGTAACTTGGGACATGTTATTATGGATCACCCGATGCTAGTAGATCGAGCTGAGGAAGAATTTAACCAAGTATATAGTGATCAAAAAAGATGTGATATGAACTCTAATACATATCATCCAGGTTTGTGCAATCATCCTATTTTTAAGTATGGTAACACATCTAATCAATCTAATCCTCATTTTCAGGTACCAAATCAAGGAAGTCAACTGTACCAGAATTGACAACCGACATATAACCCAGAATTACAACCAAAGGGATACAATAAAGGATACCAAAGAAATTATGAACCTAATTGCGATCAAGGAGGCTCAAACAACTCAACAGAAGTCATGGACTTTCTTAAAAAGATTAAAAAGACGATAAGGTACGAGATAAAACCATGGAGGAATTGTTGGACTAAAAGAACCAATGAGCCAAGATCAGGAAAACCTCTAAGTCCCACATGTCATTACAACAACTACTGAAGACTCCCATCAGCTGTTCTGACAAAGTCTGAAGAATCAAAGTCTGAAGATCAAAGATCTGAAGTACAACAGCTGAAGAATCTAAAGTACTGAAGACTTCAAGTACTGAAGACAAGTGCTGAAGATCAAAGTTGAAGAACTGAAGAACTGAAGAACTGAAGATCATCTACTGATGCACAAAGTCTGAAGACAAAGACTGAAGATAACAGCTGATGACATCTACTGAAGTCATCAGTTGATACATCATCTGAAGCCCAAGTCTGAAGAACCAAGTGCTGAAGATTCAGAGTTTGTCACAACAGCTGAAGAAGTCTTCTTCAGTTGTTGTGATGGTTTTTCTTTTCAGTAGTTTTATATTTAGTTTCGGTAGTTTGTACAACAGCTGAAGAGCTTGTTCTTCAGCTGTTATAGTTCAGTAGTTATAAACGACTGAAGAGTTTGTTCTTCAGTCGTTGTAGGTTTTTCAGTAGTTTCCTTTTCAGTACTTGTAATAGGTAGAACACTTTTGTAAGAAGATGTCAGCTGTTGACATCTTCAGTAGTTTTATGTTCTATCAGTTGTAAGTTTAATAATCGGTTGATGTCACTGTCAAGTGACATCATCACCCATCCTTTGCCGCCTATAAAAGGATGGTGAACCATGCTGTATTAGGTGTCGAAACATGTTGAGTAATAGAAAATCTTCTTTTTCGCAGAACTTTTCTCTCTCTCTATGTTTGTACTTTTATATGCAAAATATCATGTGTTCTTGCTTTAAGTGCTAATTTCGTGCTAAATCCGCTGCAAAAACAATCTGATTGATCAAACTAGAGGCTGAGATCCTGTCAGGAATTAGCTAAGCAAATTGGGCAAATAGCAGAGGAGATGACACAAGTGAGAAGAAATTCAGGAACATTGTCTAGTGACACCACTGTCAATCCTCAACATCAAACATCTAGTGCTAGGAACACAAAGAGTGCAAACATCAGTCAGGTAAGTATTATTTTCTCTAGTAAAGTGTATGATAACAAAGTGGTCTCTCCACCACCGTTTCAATAAGGAGTGGTGGAGGATCTTGGTGAGGATGGGAGAAGTGATGATGAGTGTGAGTTGGACATACATTTAGTTAAGAAATAGAAAAAATTAACTTTTCAAGATACACAAAAACCCATGATTAAAAAGAGTCATCTAAGGTCAACGGTAAGGATATGGAGGTTAATACCATCCCTTATCCAAAAGCCTTAGAAAATCCTGAAAAGTCAAAGATTTCAAACAAATGAGGTCCTCAACAAGAGGAAATTTGGGAAATTTTCAAACAAGTTAAAATCAACATTCCCTTACTTGATAAAATTAAGCAGGTGCTAGGTTATGCTAAATACCTTAAGGACATGTGTACTCAAAAGATAAACAATAAATTTTCAAAAATGCTTGATTTAACAGAGACAATGTGTTTTGTATTAATGGGTTCCTTACCCCTGAAGCTTCGGGATCCTGGAACGCCCTTGATACCAATTCAAGTTGGTGACTTTAAAATGGCAGGGGAGTTATTGGATCTTGGTGCAAGTGTAAGTATCCTTTCCAGAAGATTATATGACCAATACGATTTCGGTCCACTATGTAAGGTAGATACCACCGTGGTATTAGCTGATTTAACACCTAAGTTTCCTAGAGAAATTGTGTCTGATGCGATTTGTCATGGTTGAAGACTTCTACTATCCGGTCAATATCTTGGTTTTAGATTATGTGTCAAATGATAAACAAAGCAATCTAATGTCATACTTGGTAGACCATTCTTGGCCACTGCAAATGATTTGATAAACTGTAGATGTAGATATGATATTTGGTAATAGAAAATTGCATTTAAATGTGTTTTCTAATACATCCAACTCTCTACCCAATGATGAATGCTTTATGGCAGACGTCATTGATAGGTGTAATCCTCATGAAAGTGAGGATGCCACCATAGAGACTTGTTTTGCTTGTGATGATGCAGATTAGAACCATATGAAAGATCTAGAGATTGAAGAACAAAAGTTGGATCTGATGTTTTTTATGTCGGTAGACCACCATGGACATATCAAGGTGTAAACCTGCCCGAGCATATAGACAAACAGATGAAACATTCTTTGGAAAGTCCATCGTAGTTAGAGTTGAAAGATCTTCCCAAGCACCTTAAATATGCATTTTTGGGAGAAAACATCACACTACCTGTGATCATCGCAGCCAACTTAGAAGAGGATCAAGAATCCTCTTTGTTACATGTTCTTCTGACATACAAAGCGGCGATAGGTGGACACTTTATCACACCCTCAAAATCCACTAATGGGGTTTTACCGTCAGGCGTGTGACACACCAGGATCTCAGATAGCACCAGTTACACCAGACTTGGTAATTATAAAAATCACATTAAGAAATCAAACTTTCAAACCAACCATAAATGTTTCATACTTGCGAAAGCAATTTTGAAAACAGTAAGTCAACAATAAATCGTGTCAACATGTATTTAAACCATAAAAGTTAATAATGTTTAGCAAAATGAACTAATTGAGTTGTAATGTATGCCATGAATGCATCCCTAGCTGAGTCCCTAACCTTGTGTGTTCCTGTGACCTGAGAAAACATGATAAAGTGTGTCAACATAGAGTTGGTGAGTCCACAAGTTTAAACAACAAGTAATGTGTCAAAAGGGTTTCATATGGTTTAGTATATAAAGCATATCGATAGGTAGCTAGCCTATAAACAAGTTACGTAGTGGTTTAAACCGAAGTGACTGTGTGTTTTATGCCTTTCCACCACGTCTATCACAGACCTTGGCAATCTTTAGGTCAATTACGCACCCGTTTGACCTCCAATCAAGCTAGCGCGACTAGCTCGGGCGGGGTTTGTCAAACCCAATAGTACTACTCATAATTATCTCGCTAATCCAATCACTAACGGTTTAATGATGTAAGGACTTTCAAATGTGTCTACACTAACGTAATAGGTGATATCAATAATACTGGCAACCATAATAAAAATAGTGTTTGCATGTCTTCTCCCCGAAAAGGAAAGAATATAAAACGGGGCCATGAAAACTCATCTTAGGGTGCACGGCAAACAATGAAACCAATTACCATAAGAGTAACCTCAACCTATTACACAAATAGGTTTAAAAGTTTGTGCACAAAACATCCTTTAAATATCCAAGTCATATCACACAATGTTCAACACAATCAACGGATAAAATCAAGCCTTGACAACACTTCACACAAGAATTCATTATAAATCCTGTATACATTATTTTGAGTTGAATCTACTTAGAGGTGTTCCAAGACTCATGGAGTTACTTCCCAAATCATTTATTTTAACCATAACTTCATCAAAACAAAAACCATTTATAAAACACTTGACCCTTTGTTTGCTGTCAAAAAGAAGAGTTTTGACCTACCTTCACTAAAAAGGCAATAACTTAAGTTTTTCTTGTTAAATTTAAGTGTGGTTGAACTTTATGGAAACTAGATTTGAAAATACACAACTTGGACCCAAGAAAAGCAGTGATTGACAACGTGCATAAGTTGGCTAACAGAATTTTCCAGAATCAGAAAACATCAAGTTCTAGACCTAACTGGCATCCTAACAACATTCAATGATTTCACAAGACCATGTTATCAACTAACAAAAGTTTGGAAACTCATCCAGGTTTTTTATACGTTCGTAAGTTTTAGAAAAACCCAAACCACACGACTTATACCCAAACCCTTTTTCTATGGTCATTACCCGAATTAGACTAATATGAATGGAGGTCGAAACTATATCAAACGAACTCGGAGTTGAGTGATTCAAGCGGCCACACGTCCGTATCGCGGAGCTCTATCATCTACTCCACTTTCACCCAGCAGTTTCTGCCGTATCCGCCTCCGGAAAGCTTAGCAGTCGCCGGAAAACGTCCCAGGCGCACTGCTCTGTTCGGAAAAATAAAAAATCAGGCCTCCTGTCCTTAAAAAAAATCCCAATGGTGAAACCCTTCTCCTATGTGCCTAAAAGCTAATGTAAAAATTTGTGATCGATTCTGTAAGGCCCCGTTCCCGGGCACCTCACAGCTGGTCATCATCGCACATGAAATCACAATCCTTTATATAATCTTTACTAAAATAATGCAGCAGAAACTGTGAAAACAACTTTTCTTTCATTTTTGCTATAGATACTTTTGCAAAGTAATACAACACCCATTACAAAATATCGTTGTTTGCATTACAATACAAAAGCATTAACAAAAGAATGACATCCCAAAAGAGCTGAGTAACCGCCTCGTGCCATCCTCAGCAACCTTACCTGCCAACTGGAAACACATAAAAAGTCAGCGTTGCTGAGTGAGTTCTAGTTTTATAATAAAACATACTTTACTTAATTAAAACCGTTTCTTTACATACATGCGATCACACATCACACGTACACATAGATAATATTATTATTATCTTCTTTTTTCGTTCATTCATCATTACATCTTTTCTTGCGCACCAGATACCTTCCGTACCAATACCATATGCTACACCCTGAACTATTTAGCTACTGGGCCGAAGTCCATATGGAGACAGCTAAACATGGTGCCACAGTACTAGGGGTAAGCGGTAGAGTTTCTATAATGGTGGTCGATCACAAAGAAGGACCCCGATGTGCATCCTCCCGGGGTAGCGAACCCGCACACCGTTGGGCTAACACCTTAATTGGCGTGTCCCGATAGCCAATGCTCGCAAGACTTTCTTTACTTTCATCATTCGTTAATGCATGCATTCATTCATCATGTTTCGCTTTCATTATCTTTCACTTTACGTTATATAATACTTTCGTTTCATTCGTTAATCATAACACGTAAAGTCACAGAAAAGATAACATACATAGAAACAAGGAACATCGACATTTAACAGTCATCAGTCATCACCATCATACAAGGCTACATCATACTTAACATACATACATCATGCATAAACATGCAGCACTATCATCATCATGCCTAACATCGCTTCTAAAGCCTCAACAGCCATCCTACATGTACTTACGGGAACTACCATATCATTACTTACCCCTGCTCTTTTCCCTGAAAGTCCGGAATTAAACTATGCCTCTCCTCGTACACAATAGCCCTTTTTGGGCGATTGGGCACCCTTCAGTCGCATGGCCTCCATGCGACTGAACATCATGCGGCTAGACCAATGAGAATGAACCCCCATACGACTGAACCTCCAATCGTGCGAATGGACCCTCAATCGTGCGATTGGACACTATGCGAATAAACTCCTATGCGACTGAGCTCTCAGTCGTACAAATGAACAACTATGCGACTGAACACCTATGCGACTGGGCTCTTAGTCGTATGACCTGTCATACGACTGGATCCCCAGTCGTGCGATTGAACCTCAGTCGTGCGATTGAACCCCAGTCGCTCCTCAGTCGGCCGATTGGCCCTCCAGTCGCTTAGCCCTAACTGGGCGCAGACTGCAGTTCATTCCGAACTGCAGTCGCGATTTTCGACCTCCAACCCCTCCAACTCATTCTAAGCCCAAATCAACCCTCCTAATCCATAGGAATCATACTATGACACCATTCAAGTACACACAAGCCCGAAATCTCACTCTAAACACACTATACACAATCACACCCAAATGGGTCAAACACACACATTTTCAAAAACGGGTTTCTATGTGTTCCAGCCCCAAAATCGGTTGAAAACAAGTAAAATAGGGGTCCTAGAACTCACACAAACAGAAAAAGAGATGAAGAGCTTCATTTGGACTCGCTACACGATGAATTTCGAGCCCGAATCACCACTTTCTCTTCTCTTTTCTCTTCTTCCTCTCTTCTTTCTCTCTTCTCTTCTTTTTTTTAGCTGAAATGGAATGTGTGGGGAGGGGGAAATGGTCTGCCCTCTCCCTTATATGTCCCCATTTGCCTAACTTTCGTGCATTGGCGAGTTTGGTCCCCCCGACTTTGAACTTTATTTCTTTTTCTTCTTTCTTCGGCTACAAGGAAAAAATATCCGGGTGTTACAAGTCCACCCCCCTTAAATAGATTTCATCCCTAAAACCTGTTATTCCTCGAACAAACGTGGGTAATGTTGTCTCATTTTTTCAGCAGTCTCCCACGTTGACTCGGATCCCTTCCTATGCTGCCACTGTACATGCACAAGAGGAACCACTTTATTTCTCAACCTCTTCTCCTTTCGATCGATGATCGCCACTGGTTGCTCAACATAATTGGGCCGTTCGTCTACTTCAATATCCTCCAGTGGAACAATCATATCCTCATCTGCCAAACACTTTCGCAGATGAGATACGTGGAATGTCGGGTGAATTCCACTTAACTCATCTGGTAACTCTAATCTATAGCACCTCTCCTACTCGAGCAATGATTCGGAAAGGGCCAATGTACCTTGGGCTCAAATTACCCTGCTTTCTAAACCGAATGATACCCTTCCAAGGTAAGACCTTCAACATAACCCGGTCACCCACCTGGAACTCAATCGGCCTGCGTCGTTTATCGGCATACGACTTCTGTCTATCTTTGGCTGCCTTCATGAAGGCCTTGATCCTTTCAAGCTTTTCAGTCATAGCCTCGATCACCTCGATGCTCCCTAACTCTTTATGACCAATATCACCCCAACATACGGGTGTCCTGCATCTCCTACCGTATAGCATCTCATAAAGTGGCATACCAATGTTGGCATGATAGCTGTTGTTGTATGAGAATTCAGCTAACGGTAAGTGGTCATCCCAATTTCCTCCAAAGTCAATCACACATGACCGAAGCATGTCCTCTAATGTCTGAATGGTCCTTTCTGACTTACCATCAGTCTGAGGATGATAAGCCGTGCTAATATGTAACCTCGTCCCCATGGTATCGTGGAATTTCTTCCAGAATTTGGATGCGAACCGGGTGTCACGATCAGACACAATAGACACTGGCACACCATGACGAGTCACAATCTCCTTAATGAAAAGATCAGCCACCACCTCGGATGAATATGTCCCGCGTATCGGTAGGAAGTGAGCACTCTTCGTCAAGCGGTCAACGATCACCCATATAGCATCATACCCTTTCGGAGTACGCGGCAGCTTCGTAATAAAATCCATGGTGATGTGCTCCCACTTCCATTCTGGTATATCCAAAGGTTGAATCTTTCCGTACAGCTTTTGATGCTCAGCCTTCACTTGTAAACAAGTAAGGCACTTACTCACATACTCCACCACGTCACGCTTCATACCGGCCACCAATAATCTTTCTTCATGTCTTGGTACATCTTTGTAGCACCGGGATGAATAGAGTATCGAGTCTTGTGAGCTTCATCCAAAATCTTCACCCGTAGATCCCTAAAACGAGGAATCCACATTCGCCCGAATCGAGTTCTAACACCGAGTGTGTTTTCACCCAATTTCGTAACCAGACCTCTCATTTTTCAGAGTTAAGATGATCTTCTTTTAAGGCTTCATCTTGAAACTCCTTGACTTGCTTCATCACATCAGAGGTCATGATCAGCTGGTACGCCTTCACCCGAATCGGCTCGGGTCTTTCCTTCCGGCTAAGGGCATCCGCCACCATATGGCTTTGCCCGGATGCTAATGGATCTCACAATAATAATCCTTTATGAGCTTCAACCATCGCCTCTGCCTCATATTCAAATCTTCTGCTCGAAGAAGTACTTCAAGCTCTTGTGGTCAGTGAAACTGGTGCACTTCGTCCCATACAGGTAGTGCCTCCAAATCTTTAACGCAAAGATCACTGCTGCTAGCTCCAAGTCATGAGTAGGATAGTTAACCTCATTAACCTTTAACTGTCGGATGCATAGGCTATAACCTTCCCTCTCTGCATTAACACGCACCCTAATCCCAAGTAGGAAGCATCAGAATAAACCACCAGATCTTCACTTCCATCGGGTAATGACAATACTGGAGCTTGGGTCAATCTCGTCTTCAATTCTTCAAACGACTTCTCTTGAGCTTGACCCCACACAACTTTACATCTTTTCGGGTCAACTTGGTTAGTGGAGAAGCGATCTTGGAGAAGTCTTGAATGAATCTTCTGTAATAGCCCGCCAAACCCAAGAAGCTACGAATCTCGGATGGCATCTTTGGAGACTTCCATTGTATCACAGCTGCCACCTTTGCCGGATCCACCATAATCCCGTCAGGATTTACCACATGACCTAAAAACTAAACTTCGCGTAACCAGAACGCGCACTTAGAGAACCTGGCATACAACTTCTCCCTTCTCAATGTCTCCAACACCTCTTGAATGTGACCGGCATGCTCTATCTCGCTCCTTGAATAAATCAGGATATCATCAATAAACACAATCACTGACTTATCCAACATCGGCCGACACACTCGGTTCATCAGATCCATAAAAGCATTCGGTGCATTGGTCAACCAAAAGACATGACAAGAAACTCGTAGTGACAGTAGCGCGTGCGAAAAGCTATTTTAGGAATATCCTGCTCCTTTACCTTTAGCTAATGGTAGCCAGATCGAAGATCGATCCTCAAAACCAACTGGCACCTTGAAGCTGATCGAATAAATCATCAATCCTCGGTAACCGATACCGATTCTTCACTGTCAGCTTGTTCAGCTCACGGTAGTCTATACACATCCATACTACCATCTTTCTTCTTTACAAATAAGACCGGAGCACCCTAAGGAGAGATACTTGGTCTAATGAACCCTTTATCAAGGAGCTCTTGCAACTGCTCCATCAACATCGGGAAGTCAACACACGGGATCACAGCGGAACATCGGATAGTTATGGTGTAGGCGTTTCCACGTCCTTTACATAACACAAATAGGCGCTACATCCACGCCTCATACACTTTCCCACCACCACCATTGAGATCACTTTCGGGATCATCGTGACCTGATCCCTATAAACAGTTACCGAACTCCCGTCAGGCGCTATCAGACGAATCATCTTCTTTCGACACACTATATTCGCCTCGAAGTCCGCCAACCAATCCATCCCACGTACCAAGTCAAAACCACCTAAGGTCATCACAAATGGTCTAACTGGAAATTTATGACCCTCTAATTCCACATCACAGCCCTCTATCACCTCCGAAATCCTTGTAGACTTACCTATGGCAGTTTCTACATCAAACGGCACGTCAACACGTCTACTACTAACAGGCAGTTTAGCACAGAAAGTAGCAGAAATAAAACTTCTACTGGCACCCGAATCAAACAACATAAAAGCTAAAGTTTGGTTCACCATAAACGTACCGAACACAACATCAGGGTCCGTCCTAGCCTCCTCCTGCATCATCGTGAATGCCCTGGCGCTTGCCCTCGGTCCTTCACTCCCCGTCTTCTTCACCCCGGAACCCTCAGCTCTTGGCTTCTTACAATCTTTACTCATATGACCACTTTCCCCACAGTTAAAACATTTGCCCGCAAGGCAATCCTTTACGATGTGCCCCATCTTCCTACATTTGAAGCACACGCTCAATCCCAACCTACATTCCCCAGCATGCTCCCTTCCACACTTACCACACCTCCTCGACCCCGCATTCGATGTGATCACACGGCGGTCATCCACCCGTTACCTGTAGAGGCATCACCCCGACCAACCCTTTTCCCGTTCCAGTTCCGATCACCACCACCCTTCCTGTTCGCTTCAGTCACCATCACCTCCCGCTCATCATATAGCCTCCCAGCCAAATCGACCGTCGACCTAAACGTACTCGGCCGGGCGACGATCATATGCTTGCGAACATCCACCGGTAAGCCCTGAATGTATCTCTTGATCTTCCGAGACAGAGGCGTCACCTGATCTGGCACGAGACGTGCCATCTTGTTGAACTTCACGGTGTACTGTTGATGTGTCATGGTTCCCGCCTCCAGCTACAGGAACTCCCTCTCAACCTTATCCATTTCTTAGTGAGGACAGAACTCCTCAATCACCAACTTCTTCAGTTCAGACCATCTCATCCTCCCGATTACCCTGCTACCCTCAGCCAGGACTATATTGCCCCACCAACATAACATCGAGTCCACAAAAGAATAGGCAACAAACTTCACCTTTTGGTCCTCCCGGCATTCGCTGATATTCAGAACAACTTCCATTTCCCTCACCCATCGGTGAGTAGCAGCAGTGTCGTTTCCATCGAAAGTATGGGGCTTGCACCTTTGAAATGCCCCGTAGTTACAGCCTCGTGCCGACTCCTGCACAGGCTCCTCCTCATCCTCCTCATTATCGGAGGGAATCGTTTTAGTCTCCGGTTGCTCCCGTCTTCCCGAGGACCGGTTCCTCTCTTGTCTTTCCCCTTCTCGCACAGCCTTATCACTTCGGTCACCACAGACGATAAGATCGTCTGCATGACCTGATGCACCTCTTTAACCACTGCCTCTTTCACCGAGGCCCTCAGATTTGCACTCTCATCACCACCCTCCGGATGAGGGGTCTCGGGTCCCTCAAGAATCACCTTCTCAACTCTAGGCCTGCCTCTTTGGGCCGCGATGCAGCACCAAATCCACCACGTGAGGCTTTGGATGATCTACCACCGACCATCCTCTATAACACACTGAAAGATTCAAACACCAACACAGTCATTCAAGGGAATAGCCCAGTTTATGTCAAGTATAGTAAGTCCCTAATTACAGTGGCCAGTTGTGATTAGCCACTTACTTTACTCCCCGTACCCCGAGTATTACCTGTCCTGACTACATCAGTATCTAAATATACCAGCAACACATAAACCACATAACATGCGCATAAAATACCGGTTAACATTAAAGAAAATACTTGATGACACGCAGCTACTCGATTGGCATCCCTTCCCTTTCCGTCCTATTTTCAGTTTAAGTTAAGGTTTGTTTTGAAAAATTTACCCATTTCACTTAAACTTTGGCTCTGATACCAACTTGTAAGGCCCCGTTCCTGGGCACCTCATAGATGGTCATCATCGCACTTGAAAACACATCCTTTAAACAAAAGAACGCCATCCCAAAAGAGCTGAGTAACCGCCTCGTGCCATCCTCAGCAACCTTACCTGCCAACTGGAAACACATAAAAAGTCAGCGTTGCTGAGTGAGTTCTAGTTTTATAATAAAACATACTTTACTTTCATTAAAACTATTTCTTTACATACATGCGATCACACATCATACGTACTCATAGATAATATTATTATTATCTTCTCTTTTCATTCATTCATCATTACATCTTTTCTTGCGCATGAGATACCTTCCGTATCAATAC
Source organism: Flaveria linearis (assembly GCA_024085815.1). NCBI lineage: Eukaryota > Viridiplantae > Streptophyta > Magnoliopsida > Asterales > Asteraceae > Flaveria > Flaveria linearis. The sequence goes on from CM044009.1 coordinate 6,487,200, forward strand.
CATATGCTACACCCCGAACTATTTAGCTACTGAGCCGAAGTCTATATAGAGACAGCTAAACATGGTGCCACAGTACTAGGGGTAAGCGGTAGAGGTTCTATAATAGTGGTCGATCACAAAGAAGGACCCCGATGTGCATCCTCCTGAGGTAGCGAACCCGCACACCGTTGGGCTAACACCTTAATTGGCGTGTCTCGATAGCCAATGCTCGCAAGATTTTCTTTACTTTCATCATTCGTTAATGCATGCATTCATTCATCATGTTTCGCTTTCATTATCTGTCACTTTACGTTACATAATACTTTCGTTTCATTCATTAATCATAACACGTAAAGTCACGAAAAAGATAAACATACATCAAAACAAGGAACATCGACATTTAACAGTCATCAGTCATCACCATCATGCAGGGCTACATCATACTTAACATACATACATCATGCATAAACATGCAGCACTATCATCATCATGCCTAACATCACTTCTAAAGCCTTGACAGCCATCCTACATGTACTTATGGGAACTACCACATCATTACTTACCCCTGCTCTTTTCTCTAAAAGTCCAGAATTAAACTATGCCTCTCCTCGTACACAACTGCCCTTTTGGGCGATTGGGCACCCTTCAGTCTCATGGCCTCCATGCGACTAAACATCATGCGGCTAGACCATTACGACTGAACCTCCAATCGTGCAAATGGACCCTCAATCGTGCGATTGGACACTATGCGAATGGACTCCTATGCGACTGAGCTCTCAGTCGTACGAACGAACAGCTATGCGACTGAACACCTATGCGACTGGGCTCTCAGTCATATGACATGTCATACGACTGGACCCCCAGTCGTGCGATTGAACCCCCATTCGCCCCAGTTGGCTGATTGGCCCTCCAGTCCCGTAGCCCTAACTGGGCGCAGACTACAGTTCATCCCGAACTGCAGTCGTGATTTTCGACCTCCAAACTCATTCTAAGCCCAAATCAACCCTCCTACTCCTTAGTAAAGCATACTATGACACCATTCAAGCACACACAAGGCTGAAATCGCACTCTAAACATACTATACACAATCACACCCAAATGGGTCAAACACACACATTTTTAAAAACGGGTTTCTATGTGTTCCAGCCCCAAAATCGGTTGAAAACAAGTAAAATAGGGGTCCTAGAACTCACACAAACTAGAAGAAGATGAAGAGCTTCGTTTGGACTTGCTACGATGAATTTCGAGCCCGAATCACCACTTTTCTCTTCTTTTTCTCTTCTACATCTCTTCTTTCTCTCTTCTCTTCTTTTCTTTAGCTGAAATGAGTGTGTGGGGAGGGGGAAATGGGCTGGCCTCTCCCTTAATATGTCCCCATTTGCCTAACTTTTGTGCGATGGCGAGTTTGGTCCCCCCGACTTTGAACTTTTTTCTTTTTCTTCTTTCTTCGGCTACCAGGAAAAAATATCCGGGTGTTACAGATTCAACGGTTAGATCACCGGCGATCGTCGGATCTCTGCTGCAATGTTCTTAAAAACGCGAATAGAGGTTGTGGGGGATGATTTTTGGGTGAGTGGGGGTTAGGGTTGCCTTTTGCATGGGGTAACATGCATTATCTTGCATGTTAAGGTCTTCCATGGGCTTTCATGTTAGGTCGGGTTGTCTTCCTTTTATGTTTAGTTGGTAACTAAAACAACAATTATTTATTATAATAATAATTATTATTATTTAAGAAAATCATAACGAGGGAAAGTTAAGTTAAAGGAACGAGGTTAAGCTGAGAATTAGTGTTGTCACACACTTGCTAATTTGAAAGGCATAAGTCCTTTAATGTGATGCACAAGATCATAACCGATATCGATGCCAAACCATCACACGATACTCAAAGAACGTTGAATCCCAACATGCGTGAAATAGTGAAAAAAAGAGGTACTTAAATGGTTGGATGCAGGCATAATCTACTCAATCTCTGACAACACGTGGGTAAGTCTAACATAAACGGTGCCGAAGAAAGCACAGGTAGTCAAAAGCGAGAAAGGTGAGCAAATTGCCACCTGGCCAGTAAGCAGGTGGCGTGTTTGTATTAACCATAGGAAACCAAACGCGGTCACATCTAAGGATCATTTTCCACTTCCATTCATTGATCAAATTATTGAGAAACTAGCAGGTTAGAAGTTTTACTGTTATCTAGATGGTTATTCGGATATAATTAAATTGCCATTCACACTGAGGACCAACAAAAGACTACATTCACTTGCCCTTATGGCACATTCATATTTAGGCAAATGCTATTTGGTTTGTTTAATGCTCCGACCCCCTTTCAAAGGTGTACGATGAGTATCTTTTCAGATATGGTCGAGGAGTCCTTAGAAATTTTCATGGATGATTTTTAAATTTTAGGTCTACTTTTTATAAATGTTTACATGAATTAACCAAAGTTTTGAAACGATGCGTTGAAAAAATTTTGGTCTCAAGTTGGGAAAAAAGTCACTTCATGGTTCAAGAGGGAATGGTTTTAGGGCACGTAATATCTAGTCGGGGAATTGAGGTAGATCGGGAAAAAATTACGGTAATTTCCACTTTACCTCCTCCGGTTAATGTTAAAGGTGTGCGGTCATTCTTATGACACGTAAGGGTTTTATAGAAGATTCATTTAGTGTTTTAGTGTCATAACTAAACCCCTATGTAACTTGCTTTTACAAGACGTACCTTTTTGTTTTTGATAAAGAATGTTTACATGCTTTTAACACTTTAAAAGAGAAATTCGTGGAAGCCCCAATCTTGCCATCACCTAATTGGTCACTTCCGTTTGAAATTATGTATGATGCAAGTGACTTTGCAATTGGGGCTGTTTTAAGTCAACGGGTGGATAAGAAACCCGTTGCCATTTACTATACAAGCAAAACATTAGCTAATGCACAATTAAATTATACAACAACCAAAAAAATTGCCTGCAGTAGTATATGCCTTAGATAAATTCTGATCATATATATGAGGAACTGTTTATCCTGATCATAGTGCAGTCAAATTTGCACAACTAAATTATACAACAACCAAAAAGATTGCTTGCAGTAGTATATGCCTTGGATAAATTCTGATCATATATATGAGGAAGTAAAGTAATTATTTATCCTGATCACAGTGCAGTCAGATACTTAATGGAGAAAAAGTGTGCAAAACCTAGATTTATATGATGGATTTTGTTACTACAAGAACTTGACTTGGAAATACGTTTTAAGAAGGGAAGCGAGAACATGGTAGCGGATCATCTATCAAGAGGTGTGCATCATACCACTGATTCACAACAGGAGATTTATGAGACATTCCTAAATGAGCAGTTACTATATATATCTTTAGAACTATGGTATGCTAATTTTGTAAATTATTTGGCTGCCCAAATGAGCAGTTACTATCTATATCTTTAGAACTATAGTATGCTAATTTTGCAAATTATTTGGCTGCAAGTACCACTCCTGACCATTGGACCAAAAGAAAGAAACAACAATATATGTCGCAAGTGAAATACTATATTTGGGATGAACCAGACTTGTTCAAGGATGGAGTGGATCAAATTATAAGGCGATGCATTCTCGAATCCGAAATTCTAGACGTGTTAGAGCATGCACACTCATCGCATGTGGGGGCCATTTTAGTGGGCAGAAAACGGGTCACAAGATTTTATCTTGTGGACTCTTTTGGCCAATTATATTCCAAGATTCTTATAATTTTGCAAAAAATTGCAAAAATGTCAACAAATGGGAAGTATATCGAAACGTAATGAGATGCTCATTCAACCAGTTCTTATGGTTGACATCTTTGATGTTTTGGGAATTAATTTTATGGGCCCATTCCCAAATTCGTATGGCAATTTATATATCTTAGTGGTGGTTGACTACGTGTCAAAATGGGTGGAAGCAATTGCCACTAAAACAAATTACCATAACGTTGTGTGTAAATTTGTTCGAAGTATTTTTCTCATGATTTGGTCTTTACCGTGTGATCATAAGTGATGGGGGTCATATTTAAAGAATTTTCACTTTGGTAAAATGTTAAAACATTATGGTGTAGACCACCGAATAGCAACACCGTAACGAGTGCTCAAGTTGAAGTATCCAATAGGAAAATTAAAGAAATCTTACAAAAAACAGTACGATTAGACCATAAGGATTGGCCCACCAAGTTAAACGACGCCTTATGGGCCTATCGTACCGCATTTAAAATGCCTATTGGCACGACCCCATATCGGTTGGTATACGGGAAAATATGTCATTTACCGGTAGAAATAGCACATCATGCTTTGTGGGCAACTAAAAATGTTAATCTTGATTACAACGCTACAGGAAATGCAAGGAAGTTGGGTTTGAATGAACTGGAAGAATTAAGGAACGAGGAATATGAGACAACAGCCACATATAAGGCAAGGATGAAAGAAGTGCATGATGCCAAATTATGAAAAAAAAACCTTTAAGGTAGGTCAGAAGGTTTAGTTGTATAACTCGTGTTTGAAAATGTTCCCCGGGAAATTGAAAAGCAAATGGATGGGATCGTACGTCGTGATTTGGGTTGGTAACTTTGGTGATGTCGAGATTGAAGACCCTAAAGACGGTGTGAAACAAGTGGTGAATGGGCATCGATTAAAACACTACTTGGAAAGTAAGGATATGAGCAAAAACATTGACGAGTTAGGGAGCTTGTTGGTAAGTGAACCAACTTACACGACCGATAAATAAGTGTCAGGTAAAAGTATGGGTAAAGACTTCAAAAACTTAGCGCTAAATAGGAGGCGACCCGTCCTTTCTTTTTATTTTCTTATTATGTATTTTATAGTTTATTCTATTATTTTTTTTCCTTTTTCATCATGTTCATATTTGTGTTTATATGCAAGAACATGCAAACACCCAAGTGTGGGAATTTCATCACTACCAAGGTACGTTGAGTATAAATTTTCCGGGATTCGGGACGAATCATGAATTTATAGGGGTGGGGTGTGCGAACATGGCACGATTTCAGAAAATAACAAACAAAAACATGTAATTGATTTTTAATTTCAAATATTATTTATATATTCAAATACATATGTACATTTTTCTTATATATCTAGGTGTAAAAAAAAAGAAAATTGTTGTTTTTTTTGGAAGCCGCCGCGACCGACATCGTACCCACCGCCACTAATGCCACTGGCGTCAATTGGGCCAAAACTTCCTAACAGACGCCAAGCCTGGCGCCAGGCCTGACGCGAGTCCACGCCACCGACTCCATGGTCACCGCCACTGACGTCGCGGCCCTAGAGGGCGCTGGTCGGCCCAAATTCGGGGGGGTAAACCAAAATTTTGCACCCACTAACACCACAAAAACTGATATGAAGCTTTTTTAATCATCAAACCCTAATTTGTTTTTACATTCGGTGCTTGTTGAGTAAAGCCGGCTTTTTTCGAATGCTAGAGCGCTTCTTTCTTATATCGATCATTTAATATCCTTGACTTTTCAATAAGGGGCGCATTAGCTAGGACGTTTTCTTGCAAGAGTGCTAGCGGGTGCCCTTGCGTTTTCTTTGCTTGCTCTGCAGTACGAGCCTCATACAAAGTCGCGCCCCTTTAATATGATGAAGAGGGACCACCCTCTTTGATTTTCCGCACCAGTCCTTTTTTAGTACTACGTCTTTTTTGGGGTGTATAGCTCAGTTGGTAGAGAATTGGGATCTTAACCTAATGGTCACAGGTTCAAGTCCTGCTAGACCCAAACCTCATCTTTTTCTCTAACCCTCTCAAGAACACCAAAGCCCTAATTTCCAAATTCCTTAATTCTCAACCAAATCAATTAAATCATAGGAGCATCTTGCTTAATTTTTCAAAGGGATCACATCTTACTAATCAGTTTTGCAAGATTTCCACTCGTTTGAAAGATAACAGGGGTTCAAAGTTTGGAATTTTTGGGGGTTTTTGCTAAAAATCATTTCATTCTTCTTCTTCTTCGTGTAAAAGCATTATATTGTGCCAAGGTATGACTTTCCTTACATAATTACATGTTTTGCTTCTAGGTTGCTATGGTATGTCAACTGTATGTCAACTGTATGTGTAAAATCTTAAACTTCATAGCAAAAATTATCATGGGTTCATGTACATGTAATGTGGATATTGAAAGTCTTTGACTTATGTTATATTGTTACTCATACATGAGTTTGGAAGACAATTTGAGACATGATGATACTATAAGAGAGTTGTTGGTAATAAGTTGATTCTAAAGTTGTTTCATATAAATGATTTGGTGTTTATTGCTTAAATGAAATTAGAAGTCCTTGTCATTTGTATGGAATAAAGTGGAAATCCAACAAATCTAATTTTGTTATGAGAATTTTATGAATACGATTGTAAAATTTATAGTAGATATGTTCAAACGATACATAGTCATTATTAGTTATGTGTGATAAAACCTATAATCCACATCATTGCTTGCTTAATCATGATGGTATCTAAATAGAGATCAAGTTATTTGCAAAAATAATGCCACGAACCAAGGAGTCAACTTCAAGAGGAAAAGGCAAAGTTGTTGCCTCATCTTCAGAACCCTTTGGAAAACGCGCAAGGCGAAGCACAAGCGATATAAGTGAACAAAGTTCTAACAGAGAAATGGATGACGTGATGGGAACTAACTCTAATGGTGATGAGATTGATTATGACTAAGATGGGAATCCTGTTTGGACGGAGTACAAGAAACCATTGTCAAAATTCCTATGTGAAATGCAACCACAATTGTATACGGATAAGTTCAAGTGAAAAAAAGACCTTACTACACTCATGGTATGTGAGAGACCTATAGAACTACTAGAATTTCGAATGTTTGGCGTGGTTGAATGTTTTGAAAGATTGGGGTGGAGGGAAGTGTTGACATTTGTTAAAATGGTTCGCCCGCATGTTTATGTGAATCAAATCATGGAATGGATGTCTACTTTAGTTAGGAAAGATGGATCAAACCCGCCATATACCAACACACTAACTGGAAAGATCAGGCAAAGACAATGGTTATGTCTTTTCATACAATCACACAAGTGGCCAAGTTTGACACTGCATCCGGGCCTTATGAATATCTACATGAAAGCTCAATTCTAGAAATCCCAACCAGGGATTATGTACGAGAGGTATTGAATGATATATTTGTCATTCCTATCACTATATTAGACTCTAATAACATGAACAGAAGCAACATGAAAATTTACTAAAGCTACTAACGGTGATCTTGAGCAAGAACATGATTCCCAAAATTTATGATAGAGGGAAAGTGAGACATTACGAGTTAAGAGTACTTCACGCACTACTCATCGGCATACACATGTTGTCCTACCGGCAATTAGTAATGATGAAAATTTGGAAAAGTAGAGAGAGCAGGGCCTGGCTGATGATTCCATATTGCCGGCTAATTACTATGTTGTTTTGTAAGTAAAAGGTCGTGTCCAATGATGCTTTGTCCATACCAATCACTGTTTTGAAGTTCAAACTTAATAGTTTGGGAGGATAATCGCAGGAATACAAGAAGACCGCCACTCACTATCAACTACAGGATAAGGACAGTGGACGACTTCTGATGGTAAGACGAGATGATGTACCTCAACATGATGATGCAGATGACGTAGCCGTGGGACAAGGTAGTGTTGGGGCACTTAAGGATGTTGATGCTAATACAAGCGAACAAACCGAGGAAGAAGATATTCATGAACCAGTTGTCAGGGCCAGACCATTCGGATTCTCAGGATGGACCTTGGATCAGAGGCATATGTATGATGAACAGTGACATGAAAAGGAAAGACAAAGAAGGTAGAGAGAGAGCTATGATAGGAGGATGCAGGATTATGAACAACAAATGAGAGATGCATGGGTGGCACAAGAACAACGTGATAGAGAGCTACGTGATGATATGAGGATGTACGTGCGGGACTCCGCTATGCACAAGAACAAGCTATTAATGACTATTTTTGTATCAGGAACATGTTCGCCACTATAATGCCTAGGTAACAATATGATAGGTACCCACAAGCTCAACTATCATAGTGGGTACCAATGGATACAACGCCTGATGGAAGCTCACACACAACGAGAGAAGCCAGAAGCTTTGACATGCACTCCATGCACCAAAGTTTGATGGAATCTTTCTTTGGACCACCTCTTCCTAGACCTCCAATTGGATGACATCAGAACACTCTCTAATCATTTGATCAGGTCCATGTGTTTCTCCACTCTATCTGTTTCATGTTTGAACATTTTATTTTCCTTTTATTTTATTTGTTTTTCTGTTGATGTGTTTAATATGTGATTGGGGGTGTCAAATAATAACAATATATGTGGGAAAGTGTGCGTCTAAAGGTATGTATGTTATGCTAAAACCTGAATGATGTTTTGTGTTGATCTTGAAAATATGGTTATGATGTTAAAAATTGTAACATCTCGTATTTTCATTAAATTAAAAGTTAATCTTGTTAAGTTTTGTAAGGACTACACATGCCCATTATGAAATTTATGGTTTACTCATGCTTATTTCTTTAATGTTTTCAATTTTTTTATTTATACAAAAGTGGTAATAAAGCTAAAAATTATAATAATAATAACACTATTAATAATAATAATAATAATAATAATAATAATAATAATAATAAAATAAAATAATAAAATAAGTTGTAATATATTTAAAACTTATAGATTAATTTAAGGGGGGTGTTTGCTAATTTTAAAACTTTAAAAAGAAGGTTTTAACATAAAATAACAAAAAGTAAAAATTGCAGGGGCCAAAGTTGTAATAAAGCAAAAACCTTCTTTCTTCCCCCCCCCCTCTCTCGCGATTTTCCGGCCGCCGGCCGGCACAGCTCCGGCGCGGCGCCGGTGAACTCCAATACACGATTTTATTGCTCGTTTTCGACCCAATTTAATGCCAATTGACTCGCGAAAACATTTCGAACTCGAACCCACGTTCTATTGGACCATAACACTCGGATTTAATGGGTTTTAATCGAAATCAATGTTTCGATCGGTTTAAGACCGATCAACGCCTGTATTAAGTCGAACAATCAAATTAACGTACAACAACGTTCGGTTAATCATATTCGGCTTAATGCTTGGTTTAATTCGAGTTAATCATCCATTAACACACCTAACCATAACCGCGACATTTGAATTAAAATCAAAGCGCAACCGGCATCTTAACGTACAAATCAGGGCTATATAACAAGGGCTAATGTTCCCTTCGATCCCTTTAAACTCATCACTCACTCAATTGCTTGAAATTACCATGAAAAGATCATAATCCAAACCCCTATTCGTCGCTCAAAGATCGAAGCAAAACCAAGTATAAACACGTCAATTCGATAACAATCAAGTAATTTTAAAACATAAATGTAATCGATTATACTTAGGGAACAAAAGCCCTAAGGTTAATCGAGTTGAAACACCTGAATCGGTGTTCAATTTGGGGTTAAACGGTTCTAGGGTTCTTGGTGAAAAGGGGGAATTGCTAAGCTGGGCTTATAAGGAATTGGAGCCAAAGTAAGCCACGGCTGAGAGCCATGGTCCACTGGTTAGACACTACCCTTCCAAACCTGAGGTCCCGGGTTCGAACCCGGGCACCCTCTACTTTTTTTATGGGCCTTTTTGGGCTTTAAAAAAATATAGAAAATTTTTAAAAATTATAAAAATCAATTTTATAAACTTTGTTTATTTTAAAAGTTATCTAATGATTTTCTGTAAAATTATTTCTTTAAATACCTTAATAATTTTTATATAAAATATCATTAACAAATGATAAAATTAGTTTATTTTTATAAAAATAAACTTTAGATAGTTGAAAACACTAAATTATTATTAGTCATTACGTTATCTTTAATTATAGATCAAATTATGTTAATTATAAAATTTTATTTACATTTTATAATTTAATCATTATAAGGATTTAACTTCTTATAATTTCATAAAATATTATAAAAGGATTAATTAAGTTTTCTTTCATTTTACTAAAATATATATGATTTCGACCTTATTTATAAAGAACCCCAAATTCCATTTGAAACCCTAGTACTCGTTAAATCTTTAAACTTATTGTTAGACTTTTGTAAATATATACATGTTTATGTACCTTGTGAAGGATTTCATTAGAACATCGATTATTATCCTTATTAATCATCATATATATACTTAATCATCATGTGAGTTTTCCTTGCCCCTTTTATGTTATTTCACACCGTTTTGGGGTGAAACATGTTACCTTATTCAACATACACTTATAAACGTTTAACTCTTATAAAAGCACATGCAATTCATACTTTTATTTTGTCATGGTTATTTGTGTTATTGTGAGTCTTATATGATCTACATATATTGTTTACAATCATTAACTATTGCTAGCCTGGCGACGTCTTAGATCTTTGGGCCTGACAAGCCTATTTGGTGCTAAAGTCGATGTATTGCCGACTTCTAGGAGCCGTATGCTTATGCACTAGGGAACCAAATACACTTAGCCAATCATATAAACTTATAATCTAGTCAAGATTTGATTGTACTATATGTGTTCTATAAACTTGCTAACTCATAACCTATGACATGAATTGCTATTTGAAATCCATGGTATATTATGTATGTGAAATCCTTGGAAACTCACCAACTTTATAGTTGACCCGTTATTTTTAACATGTTTCAGGGAATGCCCAAGTTTGAAGTCATCATTTAAAGCTTGCAATAAACTAGGATTTGGACCTAGCTAAATAAATAAAACGATTATGTTATGTCTTGTATTGTTTGGAACTTTTTCATGTTTGAGACTTATAAATGTATTTCATTTGAAATTTATGATAATATTATTTTCATTTAAGGATAGCGTTATGTGGTTGAGAACAGTCTTAACCCTCACACCTCGACGATTCCGCCGTCAAGTTAGGGTGTGACAAAAATGCCCTTAAATCCACACCATTTCGAAAAATCAAATGGTACATTGGGGATAATGCACCTTTTAAGTGTGGGTATGAGGGGAGTTATAGAGAATTAAGGTAAAAAAAATTTAACATCATTTCAAGTTTTAATTTTTGCAAAAGTTTTCAAGTAAAGTTTAGTGTGTTTATTAAACCAGAATTTTCAATATAAGTCACTTGTTGTTTATTAAAAGATTGGTATAGATCTTAGGTCATGGTCATATTCTTTAAGTTTTGAAAAAAAGTTTTTCTAGCGAGTTGTTTTTGAAAATGTAACGGATGTATGGTTAGTGTTAACAAGCTTTTAATGTAATAAACTCATGCGCACATCGGTAGCCAAAATTCCTACACGGTGAGATCTTGAGCCTATTACTTAAAACACAATTATATATAATCATTTGTTGAGGGTAGGCCATATACTCCTTTTGTTGCAGAACTTGTATTATTTGATGCGTACCAAGACCATAAGCAAGATGTTACATAAATGACAAAGGCAATTAGGAACCATTTACTTGTTATTATTTGTTATAGTTATGCATCCTAACCTTTAGTATCCATGTTGAGCCTTAAGCCATTCTTTTGTTAAAACTGATACAAAAAGCCCAAGTTGTTAGTTAGTAACCGATCGTTAAGTCGTTCAAAGTAAAAGAGCATCCGAAGTCAAGCTTATATCATAAAAAATTGAAAAATAATGAAAAGAATAAAAGAGAAAAAAAGATAAAAAGAAGTGGTTCAAAAAGATCGAAGTGATTTAGCTCCGTGAGTCATGTTTATAAGGATAGTTTAACGATTTGGTTTATATTTTTGTTTGTGTTAGCCACTTTTAAAACGTACCTAAGCCCAAAAACCCGTAAATCCATTAGATGTGTGCAAGATCTATGCAAGTGGTGGAGGTGTGATTACTATACAAGCTTATGTGGACAAGATGGTATAGTGAGTTATTGAGTGATTACACTAGTATATATTTTACTAGTGAACTGAGAAGAGTGAATTATTTTAAGGGATGTGTACATGAGACTAAAAATCAAAATCACGTTAAGGCTAGTTGGGTGATGTCCTATTTTGTCTATAATTGATTAGGTGGTGAAAGTTCAGGTGGTGAAAGTTCAATGTTTAACGGCTTTATTTTCGTGTTTTACGTGTAAATTTATCGGAAATAGAGTTACTTTGGGATTATCTTGTTTTTGTAGTTAAACGTGAAGAATACGAAAAAATTGGAAGAAACGGGATGAGAATTGGAGCTCGAGAAGTAAAGAAATGTTTAGGAGAAGTTGCATGATAATGGTGTCTTAAAACAGGTATAAGTTGAGCTAGGAAGGTAGTTACGAGACCCATGACTTGTCCACGGAAGTATCTCTAAAATTTACACATGAACATAAAGGGTGTACAGGGGGTGGCACCACCAAAGTCTCCATAGGCGCCACCAACGCCAGGGTCCGGGTTTTGTTGAGATTTGACCTAATTTGAAGGGTTTAAAGGGGGGAAAACCCGTATTACGAAATTAACTTTTACAAAATAAATCTCGGACAAAAATTAGGCATCTTTCATTTTTATCAAGCTCTTCGAACATCAAGATTATAAAATCTACATGATTCATTCAATTAGCGTTGAAGATTCAATAATAAGGCAAGGCTAATTCGTTTGTGATTCACTTTGGGGGACCGGTTTGTGCAAGTTTTTACTTTTTTAGTTGGAACTTAGATTTGAGATTGATCTTGAACCCTTTAAGTTCTTGTGGATTCAATTCGTGATTTGATTATTAAACAATTTGATTATACTTAAACCTAATTTTAATTTTCTATAACTTTGTTTGCCTTTAATCATTGTGTGGTTGATTATTAGAATTAGGGTTTCATTCTTCAAATTGGTAATTGTGTGAATAAGGTCCTTTAAGCTATAATCCATAATTATCATTTAGATCCTATCATGTGTAAGTCATCATTAATGACTTCTCACTAGGTTTCATTAAAGAAAAATTATAACTTTGTCAAACCTGAATCATGAGGTGGGTTGCTTTTTCATCAAGATTATTAAAAACCTAAACTTTTATTTCGTTAATTTGATTCTTTCTCAATTCAATTAATCAAGCAATTTACTTTTCAATGTTTAGTATTTTTATATTAATCGTTGCTAGCGCTTTCCTGTGATTCCCTGTGAATTCGACACCATTCTTATCCTTTACTATTAAGGGTGATTAAGGAGTTTTAATTAATATTTTTAACCGACCACACGACATCAATTAGCAACCTAAGTCTCCATTTGTGTCAGGTGACGTCATGACATGTTGGATTTCCTCATTTAATGCATCTCTATTAATGATCAATGTGTTATGACGATATCGTTCGTTAATCCTCGTGATTTCGCTATAAGCAGGGGGTGACATCATTATCTGTATATCCATGAAGATTGAATTCATCACTCTTAGGTTATCGTAATCCCAACTTAAGTTTCCCTTTAACATAGTTCAAAATTCTATTGGCAGCCACTCAATGTGACACCTTTAGAGCAGCTTGAAATCTTAAACATGATCATATGGTATACATGATATCTGGTCTACTGGCTGTGAGGTACATGAGAGATCAAATGATGGCTCTGTACTGCTGTGATCAACTACTTCCCCCTTAAGATCAAGAGTTAATGAACATGTCTTAGACATAGGGGTTTTGCAGCCTTAGTATCAATAGCTAGGAATCTCACTTTGATGTCTTAAACTGTGACAACCCGAAAAATTTGTGATTTAATTCATATAATATTTATGTGAATCCTATATTTTTTTAATTTCTATTAATTTAATAAAAATAATGATAGTAATAATAATAATAACAATAATACTAATAATAATAGTAAATTATAAAAGTTTAATAAATTTTGAAATGAATAAAAATTTGGGTTTAATAAGTCCAGGGGGCTAGTTGTCAATTCTGAAACTTTAAAACAAAGTTAAAAGCATAAAATAATAACTCTTGTAAACCCCAGGGACTAATTGTGTAAATTATTTAAATCCCAACCCACCGCCCGATTACCTCCGGCCACCGCACCGGCGGACCTCCGGCGACCCCCAAAACGCCAAAATTACATGGTTTTTATCAAACAAATGTTCCCGACAGCTTCTTGTGGATGATTCGAAACTGAGCCCACAACAATTTGAAAATTTGAAGTGCGAACTATTACCTAACCCACTCGTCCCGATTGTCGGCCGAACAACTCCACAATCGATCGCACTAAACACTTTAATAATCAAAAGAAAACACACCCACACCATCATCTGAAGTTTATAAATCGAATACAAACTCCAATTGCAAATAAACCACACACAAACACACTGTTCGATCATCATCTTCATCATCGACCTGCAACTAATCGAACACCCCTATTCGAGTTACAAACCTCGAAATTTCCAGAGGGCTTTTGATCATTAGGGTTATTGGAGACTTCCTGTGAAGTTAATTTCATTTTCATCTACGTTTAATCAACATTTGGATTCAAGACGAACATCGACCTGTTCTTGGTGCGTTCTGCATCAATTCGAAATCAAAACAGGTAATTGAACCTACCATCAAACTCGATTCATCATGGGGAACAAAAGCCCCATGACTATAATCATTAACAGCTTCGAATTTGGGATCAATTTGGATCAAATCCGATTCTAGGGTTCGGTTGATTTGGGGATAAGGGGTTTAAGGTGTTTAAAATCAATTGGAACTGCAAACCATCGCGGCTGTGAGCCTTGGTTTACTGGTTTGTGTGTGTGATTGTGAACAGGAGGTCAAGGGTTCGAACCCTGCCCCCTACATTTATTTTTTAAGCCTTTTTGAGCCTATTAAAAATACAGAAAAATTACTAAAAATTATAAAAATAATTTTCATAACTTTGTTTATTCTAGAAGTCATATAATTATTTTCTGGAAAATTATTTCTTTAAAAACCTTATTTATTTATTTATTTAATTATTACAAATGTTATAAAATATTATTTTTATAAGAATAAGATTCTAAATAATAAATTAAATTATTAATTTATTATTGAACATTATAAATATGAATAACATAATTAGATAATTTATATTATGTATTGAACATAATCTATTATGTTATAATTATTAATTATTGAACATAATTAATAATTCAATAAATTATATTATGTTCATCATGTAAATATATTATTATTTATTATTTATATGTTCAATTAAAATAACATTATCATATGAATATAATGTCTAGATAATTTGTGTCTATTTATAAAATCTTACAAAATTAAATATAAATTTACATAGTTAAATAATGTTTATAATTTATTTAGAATATAATGATATGTTAAAATCATTATTAAGCTAATCAAATTTTATGAAATATAAATCTTTAGTTATTAAAACAAAATAACTAAATGATTTAATTATATAATTATAACAAATCCCCGAGAACCAAACCTTAGATCAATTGAACGCCAGGTTCAAGATCTAACTTAATTAGGTTATGGATTTGTATTTGTTTGCTTATGTGAATTATAATTCCTTAGGAGGAATTTACTAGCTTGTCAACACCACACAAGGACTGAGGTGAGTTCATAACTATTCCCCTTTTTAATCATTTAAATATTTTGGGCTGGAATACATGTTGTAATTAAATTTACAAATTATTTTTGTGTATTATGTTAAATAATAATTTGATCACATTTATGATTACATATGGTTACTATGAAAATCTTTCTCTGTATACTGGACTATAAACTAGCAGGGATCTTTTGGATAGTACTATCGGGGAGTGACTTACCCCCACAAAAAGGTTTGGACATGTGGTCCTTACCAAGATGCATAAAGATCTTATTGTCTTTCGGGATGACTTGTTCTGGTGTGAGAAGGCAGATGTGCACTATATTAAGTTTGCCATTATAGTTCCATTTACAACCCATATAAGGATAAATGTAAAGGAGGATTTGCTCCCTCTGATTTGAATTATTATAAATAACATAATATACACATGAAAACGATATTAAATTATGATACATGGGCAAATCCTATGTGAAGGATTTGTTGGGCTTGTACATAGAAATGATAAACTATGATACATGGGCAAATCCTATGTGAAGGATTTGTTGGGCTTGTACATAGTGGGTATGTGGGATAGCAGGTTCACCTTATTAAAAAGGGTTCCGACAGGCTATTCATATACCGGTGAGTAATATAAACTCACACTTTTTCAATAAACCCTTCTTTGAATGAAAATTGATGATTTATCAAATATGTTTTACTCACCTATGAACTCACCAACCCTGTGTTGACACTTGATTTACATGTATTCTCAGGTATCTACTAGGAGCTTATGGACATGCACGTAGGATCATATAAGAGCTCAAGATACATATTGGTTATTGATAAGACATGATTAGACGTATTGTTAAGAAACAATATATATATTATTTCCGCTGCGTATAATATCTAATGCTCTGAATAATAATAGATTGATTATCTAAAACTTATCATATAGAAAACTGCATCTCATGTGTAACTACTGTGTTCGATCCTGTTTGCTCACCCCTCCGTGATAGATTCCAGACCCGGAATTTTAGGGTGTGACAGATTGGTATCAGAGCCATTGGTTATAGTGAGTTAGGAATTGCATCTAGCCTATAGCCACACACAATAGTTGCACAAAAGTAGATTGCCTTAGTTAGAGATTGACTAAGATTAAGAAGTTATATGTCTTATGTGATTCCTCTTATACCTTGATTCCTATCAATACACACACGAATCTTAAATCATATTCTAAGGCATTGTGTGCCTAATTCAAGTGATTTCAAACTCCAAAACTCGATTGTTATTCATGGTTTTCAAATTCGTCAAAGTCTGTGTCTTACAACTTGAAACATGTAATGCTGGAAGAGTGTGATGCCTGTATCTCGAGGTGTTCTGTCTAGGCAAGGTATTCGTATAAATCCAAATCAACCGATGGACCTGTTTACCTTACCTGGGAACTCTCGGGATGAGTATCTGCTTATAGGTACGCATGTCTTCAACAAAGTTATGATTGACCCAATACTTTGATTAGTCAACGTACTCGCTTTGATTTACGAATCAAACGATTACACCTGGAACATCTCATTGCTATTATGCCAAGTTCTCGATTGTCGTTTTCATGTTGAATAGCTCATATTACCCAATTTCCATGAAAAATTCTTAATGATCTTTCAGAAAGGCTTCTTGTCAAATCCGTTCACGGTCTAGAAACTCTGGCCGTAAGATTGCTGCAATTATAGCACGTGAAGTTAATGTGGTCAATACACAAGTCTATAAGGCAAATGGGTCAAATTACCTCGACGTGTTCTATTTGGTAATCTAAGCTACACTCGTCCTAACTTAAAAAAGAGACTTGTTTCCCTAGTACTTGCCCTGACATGGATATACCTGAAATCCTGAAAGTATGAAGGATAGGCAGCTATCATTAGACATATTGTACTTATGTGCTTGTAGATTACTTGCTATTACTTAAGTCCTGTCCTACTTAGAGCCTTCATGGAATTTCCAATCATGATATTAATTTTATCTTTTAAGAGACATTCCTCCACTTAGCATTCAGTAACTGAGGGACTGATTGAATGCTTAAAATGAAAGTGGACTACAGGAAATATAAAAGGGTGATGATACTCTCTATACATACATTACGTTATTCTTTGGGATGATGCTAAGGAAAATTAGTATGTCGTGTAACCGGTTTAAGCACATTCTTAGTATACCGGTGATATTTATAGACAGGGTTATAATTACCTAAGGAATGAAATGCAAAAGTTAGAATTGTAATTCTAAAATTATGCAATGGTAGGGTTAAGTCGTGCTCTTTATATTGACAAACTCCATAAATTGACAAAACTGATGTCATACCTTATGTCATTAGAACAAATAGAATTAAGGACACTGGAAAAAAAATCTAATGAGTAGTAGAATAAGCCTCTCTGATGGTTTAGATGATTTGCTTTAATGACAATGTTGTGAACCTAGCTATGTTGGTTGATACGATTAAGCTAACATGTGTTAAACGGGGACGTTAAGAAGGTTGGAGTTCCGACCATTACCATAAGTGTGCCCTAGGTTGATTAGGACCCCAAGACAAGTTAGAAATAATCAGAATTAGGAAATGGCTATAACTAGAAAGTAAGAATAGTTAAATTATGAAAATAAAGGTCATATAAATCAAGGTGATACATCACGCGGTCATACCTATATGACTGAAGCAAGCCATATTCGACAAGACCAAATGTTGTTACATGCACGTACCTTATCATCGGTAGCTACACATCTATTTAACACCAGGGTTGATAATAGCTTTGATTCTTCTGGAATTATTCTTCAACTTAGCATTAACCCTAGTTGCTTAGAAATTATCTCTAGACACGGAGTGTTAGTGTCTATCATCTCTAATCGTGACGCACGATTTATATCCATCTTTTGGGATAAACTTTAGAAAGCTCTAGGCACTTACCTAGATATGAGCCCTGCCTAATCCTATCACCCTCAGACTGATGGTCAAAGTGAAAGAACCATACAGACTCTTGAGGATATGCTTAGGGCTTGTGTTATTGATTTTGGAAAGAACTGGGAAGGTCATCTACCTTTGGTAGAGTTCTCATATAATAATAGCTATCATTCGAGCATCAAGGCGGCACCATTCGAGGCCTTATATGGACGTAAATGTAGATCACCGCTTTGCTGGGCAGAAGTTGGAGATAGTCAACTTACTGGCCCAGAATTGATCTTTGAAATTCATGAGAAAATTGTCCAGATAAGGGAACGCATGGCTGCTGCCAGGGATCGCCAGAAAAGCTACGTTGATAAACGCCGCAAGCCACCTGAATTTCAGGAAGGAGATAAAGTTTCGCTAAAGGTATCTCCCCGGAAGGGAGTTATACGCTTTGGGAAACGAGGGAAATTGAACCCTCGCTACGTGGGGCCTTTTGAAATTGTCAGAAGGATCGGCCCAGTAGCCTATGAATTAAATCTACCTGCTGAACTTGGTGGTGTGCATGATGTTTTCACGGATCAAATCTAAGGAAGTGTTTATCCGATGAATCACTGGTTGTGCCTTTAAAGGAACTGCAAGTATGTGAGAAACTCAGACTTGTTGTGGCACCAGTTGAAATCATGGATAAGGAAGTTAAACAAATAAAGCATAGCAAGATTCCGGTTGTTAGAGTTCGGCGGAACTCCCGGCGTGGTCCTGAGTTCACTTGGGAACGACAGGACGAAATGATGCGCAAGCATCCTAACCTGTTCAAGAATGTTTCCAGTACTTCTTAATTTTCGGGACGAAAATTCCTGTAACAGGGGGATGATGTGACAACCCGAAAAATTTGTGATTTAATTCATATAATATATATGTGAATCCTATATTTTTTTTATTTCTTATTAATTTAATAAAAATAATGATAGTAATAATAATAATAACAATAATACTAATAATAATAGTAAATTATAAAAGTTTAATAAATTTTGAAATGAATAAAAATTTGGGTTTAATAAGTCCAGGGGGCTAGTTGTCAATTCTGAAACTTTAAAACAAAGTTAAAAGCAAAAAATAATAACTCTTGTAAACCCCAGGGACTAATTGTGTAAATTATTTAAATCCCAACCCACCGCCCGATTACCTCCGGCCACCGCACCGGCGGACCTCCGGCGACCCCAAAACGCCAAAATTACATGGTTTTTGATCAAAGAAATGTTCCCGACAGCTTCTTGTGGATGATTCGAAACTGAGCCCACAACAATTTGAAAATTTGAAGTGCGAACTATTACCTAACCCACTCGTCCCGATTGTCGGCCGAACAACTCCACAATCGATCGCACTAAACACTTTAATAATCAAAAGAAAACACACCCACACCATCATCTGAAGTTTATAAATCGAATACAAACTCCAATTGCAAATAAACCACACACAAACACACTGTTCGATCATCATCTTCATCATCGACCTGCAACTAATCGAACACCCCTATTCGAGTTACAAACCTCGAAATTTCCAGAGGGCTTTTGATCATTAGGGTTATTGGAGACTTCCTGTGAAGTTAATTTCATTTTCATCTACGTTTAATCAACATTTGGATTCAAGACGAACATCGACCTGTTCTTGGTGCGTTCTGCATCAATTCGAAATCAAAACAGGTAATTGAACCTACCATCAAACTCGATTCATCATGGGGAACAAAAGCCCCATGACTATAATCATTAACAGCTTCGAATTTGGGATCAATTTGGATCAAATCCGATTCTAGGGTTCGGTTGATTTGGGGATAAGGGGTTTAAGGTGTTTAAAATCAATTGGAACTGCAAACCATCGCGGCTGTGAGCCTTGGTTTACTGGTTTGTGTGTGTGATTGTGAACAGGAGGTCAAGGGTTCGAACCCTGCCCCCTACATTTATTTTTTTAAGCCTTTTTGAGCCTATTAAAAATACAGAAAAATTACTAAAAATTATAAAAATAATTTTCATAACTTTGTTTATTCTAGAAGTCATATAATTATTTTCTGGAAAATTATTTCTTTAAAAACCTTATTTATTTATTTATTTAATTATTACAAATGTTATAAAATATTATTTTTATAAGAATAAGATTCTAAATAATAAATTAAATTATTAATTTATTATTGAACATTATAAATATGAATAACATAATTAGATAATTTATATTATGTATTGAACATAATCTATTATGTTATAATTATTAATTATTGAACATAATTAATAATTCAATAAATTATATTATGTTCATCATGTAAATATATTATTATTTATTATTTATATGTTCAATTAAAATAACATTATCATATGAATATAATGTCTAGATAATTTGTGTCTATTTATAAAATCTTACAAAATTAAATATAAATTTACATAGTTAAATAATGTTTATAATTTATTTAGAATATAATGATATGTTAAAATCATTATTAAGCTAATCAAATTTTATGAAATATAAATCTTTAGTTATTAAAACAAAATAACTAAATGATTTAATTATATAATTATAACAAATCCCCGAGAACCAAACCTTAGATCAATTGAACGCCAGGTTCAAGATCTAACTTAATTAGGTTATGGATTTGTATTTGTTTGCTTATGTGAATTATAATTCCTTAAGAGGAATTTACTAGCTTGTCAACATCACACAAGGACTGAGGTGAGTTCATAACTATTCCCCTTTTTAATCATTTAAATATTTTGGGGCTGGAATACATGTTGTAATTAAATTTACAAATTATTTTTGTGTATTATATTAAATAATAATTTGATCACATTTATGATTACATATGGTTACTATGAAAATCCTTCTCTGTATACTGGACTATAAACTAGCAGGGATCTTTTGGATAGTACTATCGGGGAGTGACTTACCCCCACAAAAAGGTTTGGACATGTGGTCCTTACCAAGATGCATAAAGATCTTATTGTCATTCGAGCTGACTTGTTCTGGTGTGAGAAGGCAGATGTGCACTATATTAAGTTTGCCATTATAGTTCCATTTACAACCCATATGAGGATAAATGTAAAGGAGGATTTGCTCCCTCTGATTTGAATTATTATAAATAACATAATATACACATGAAAAGGATATTAAACTATGATACATGGGCAAATCCTATGTGAAGGATTTGTTGGGCTTGTACATAGAAATGATAAACTATGATACATGGGCAAATCCTATGTGAAGGATTTGTTGGGCTTGTACATAGTGGGTATGTGGGATAGCGGGTATGTGGGATAGCGGGTTCACCTTATTAAAAAGGGTTCCGACAGGCTATTCATATACCGGTGAGTAATATAAACTCACACTTTTTCAATAAACCCTTCTTTGAATGAAAATTGATGATTTATCAAATATGTTTTACTCACCTATGAACTCACCAACCCTGTGTTGACACTTGATTTACATGTATTCTCAGGTATCTACTAGGAGCTTATGGACATGCACGTAGGATCATATAAGAGCTCAAGATACATATTGGTTATTGATAAGACATGATTAGACGTATTGTTAAGAAACAATATATATATTTATTTCCGCTGCGTATAATATCTAATGCTCTGAATAATAATAGATTGATTATCTAAAACTTATCATATAGAAAACTGCATCTCATGTGTAACTACTGTGTTCGATCCTGTGTGCTCACCCCTCCGTGATAGATTCCAGACCCGGAATTTGAGGGTGTGACATAAACATACTTAGATTGATTTATGAAAATGCCATCAGAGCTTTGTTTCACTTGCAACCCTAAAGAGAAAGTGAGTTCTCCTATTGAACTCATCTCAAACTTCAACTTCATGAGACTTTCAAATGCTTCACACAAGCTCTCATTTGTAGACCCAAATATGATATCATCCACATATACTTGTACTAAAATAATATCCAGATCAACTTTCTAGATGAAGAAAGTTTTATCTATAGATCCTATGGTATATACATTCTTCAGGGGAAAGGTAAAGAGTGTCTCACACCGTTTTCTCGAAGCTTGATGAAGACCATAAAGGGATTTAACAAGTTTGCATACATGATCTGGATACTTGGGATCTTCGAAGCCAAGAGGTTGGCAGACAAAAACTTCTTCATCAATCTCAATATAGAGGAATGCACTCTTGACATCCATCTAAAACACCTTAAAGTCTTTCGAGGCAACAAATGCTAGAAAAATTTTGATTGCATCAAGCCTGACCGCAGGAGCAAAGACTTCATCATAATCAATCCATTCTTCTTGTGTGTACCCTTGTACTTCAAGTCTAGCTTTGTTCTTGATAATAATACCTCTATCATCCTTCTTATTTCTAAACACCCATTTGGTTCCCACTAGAGTCTTCCCTTAGGAAGTGCACATAATTTCCAAACCTTCTATCTAGCTAACTGAAGAAGCTCCTCTTACGTATGTTCTTCCTATATCTCTTAAGGCCTCATCAACTTTTCTTTGTTCTAGTTGAAAAAGGAAGCATAAAAACAAATAGATGTTTACTTCATTAACCCTACTTCTTGTCTTGACACTAATATCAACATTGCCAATTACATTCTTAACTGGGTGCTCTTTATGAATTCTTATTCTTGGGATCACTTGGAATGTTGAGATATATCCGAATTGGAGAGGTTTGTTTCATGAAGTTTTCCAGATGGATTGACTTGTTCAACTGCTGAATTGACTCCTTTTTCAGCATTTGTTACACTTGGTTTCTTTTCAAGAGAATGCCTAGTACCACAATGATCATAAGACTCCTCATCTGATGAGTCATCAGAAGCAAGTGATGTTTGACCCATATTGTATGTGATACTAGCATCTTTCTTAATTGAATGTGGTTGAACTGTATCAGCAGATGACCTATTATGACTGGGACTCTATGGTAGACAACCTTGTAGTCCATAGTACTTGGGACTTGTATGTCTACTGATATGTTAGGTGAGTCTCCTGAAACATTCTCAATCAATGGTTAAATGCATTTGTGAATCCATTTAGATCAAACATCCAACTTGGGATATTTTCAACACGATTTGAGGAATTTTATTTAAATATGATATTTTTAGATTCTTCAATAGTGTAATAACTTCGTTGCATACTCTATAAGCCTTAGCTTATGATTATTATCTTACAAATAACTCATGTACTGATTTATCAGCAACTTCAGATAAATGATCTTTGGTATTTTAAAGGATGCATGGACATCTAAAAGTCTTAACTATCAACACCCCTATTTTGAACATAACACGCAGTGCTGATTGCTTCAACCTAGAAAAATAAAAACAAATTACTTATAAAACGACGTATTCTAAAAACATAATGATTATATAAAACTATTATTGATTTCTAGTATGTAAGATACAATGATAAATTAAAAATTAATATATTTAATAGATTAAAAACAATTAGAAAATAACATAAAATTATATAAAAAGTAAAGCGCAATGATAAAATGTCTCACTATGTTTTCCTTTTTTGTTCATTATTGTGTTTTACTGAACATTATAAGTTTTTGATAAAATAACATCATTTTGTACACACATATATAAGAAAAATGATAAAAATAACATGAAATAATCTAAAATGTATAACTAATAATTAATACTTGTAACAAATGATGAAAAATATTTAACACAATGACCTGATAATTTGACACAGTGATGTGACGTATTATACACAATGACCTGGGATACTTGACACAATGATGAAGATTAACTTCTATTTTAATAAAAAATAAGACACATGTCAAGATCATAATTTTATTAATTTTTTACATTAAGTAAAACTTTTACTATAATCTACCCAAATCTCAAAAATTAATAAACAGATTAGTTTTAATAATAAAGAATCAACAAGCCACTCACGTGGATAATAAAAACTTGCAACATTTGTGTGAATCGCAATTAGCAAATTTGTTAATAAACCCTCGTGCGTTGCAGCATGCGCAACGAATATCATAAACCAACATGTTACAGCGAGTACATTAAAAAATTCAAAATTTTACATTAAAAGACAAACCGGTTTAAAAAGTTAATGTGAAAATGTCCATAAAACAGGCAGAAGGCTACAATGTAATTGCCATTGATAACATCCAAACTTTGTATAAGAAAACGTAATGGATACAAAAAATAATGACAAGAGTCTTAAACCATTGAAAAAAGTGACAAATAATTGCCTTTGAAACGTTTCAACATAGTTATGTTTTTAATGTATTACGTTTCAAGTGTGTGCTTCAACGTTTTTATGTCTATTGTTCGTTTGGTTTTATTTTTTTGCTTTTATATATTTTTTAATAAGAATTTTTCGGTGTTGATGGTCGCTGATGGTGGTGTAGCATTCGTGCTATTCGGCATTGTTTTACGTCTTCCGACGCAACGCGGGAGGCTTAATACTAGTTTTACACTTATTTACTAAAAATAAAAACATTTAAAGAATATAAAAAAAGGAAATATCAAATCCCCCACCCCCTATTCCTCATCACGAGCACCGGTTTGTTGGTTTTTATGTTGTTTTAGTAAATGGGTAAAGTGGTCATTTACATTGGTTTAGCAAATCCGATAATAAGAACCTAACGTTTTACCAATGGCTGAACGAGAGAAATCATACATTAATTTCGAAACAAAAAGACCAAACTTACAATATGAATATATCACACAAACTATCTCATTCGTGTGTAACTCTTATCGTTATATAATGAAACATCTTATATCTCTAAGCTCAGTTTAATAACACTGTTTTAGAAATCGTCTTATGAAACAGTGTAAAAAATGTGAACTCTTACATATTGTTTCTGGTGTTATTGTTGCACCAAAGCCCGAGTATTACTAAACTAAATAGTTGGGTCATGTGTAAAACCGGTTGTTATGTGTATTTTTCCACTATTTGGTATTGTTAGTCATTAATTTTTATCAATATGAAATGTCAACTTTAGATGTTTCATTTACACAAGACAAGGTTCAATGAGTTTCCGATTACTTAGAGCATTTATATACCGTTTGGCATACTGCACCGTATTTTTAAGTTTTAAAGAAAACAAGAAAAAAATTTAGCTATAAACGAACTACATTCCATCTTTACACTCAAATTATCCATATAATTATATCATAATGTATACTGAATCTTACTACTCTAATAAAAGGGTAACTAAGGGTGATACATGTCACCACCACATTCATTATAATCAAATTTTCTCGCTTCTCTTTCATATTAATTACTACATTAATTATTAATATTTTATTTAGGTGTTTTATATTAAAAAGTATTTTAATAAACTAAGCAAGAAATCTTTTTATTAATGTTATTTTAAAGAAACAAATTTTTATAAAAATAGATTTTTTTAAACATTACACTTTTTAATACGAAATAATTAAACGTTACTGGTTTTAAAATGTAAAAAACTTTAAAAATAAAAAATAATTAAAATTGAAAGCTATAGTAAGAAAATTTTGAAAATGATAATTTTATAACGGTTTGTTTTGAAGAAAATGTTTAATTTGTATTTGAAAATACAAAAAAATTAAAAAGTTATACCTTTTTTATCACTTATAATGCTTACTTATATAATTTTAATTGTATCTTATCTTAGAATATCATTTTATAATTTATAAAATTTTAATTTATTTAATATTTTATTCATTCACCGGTGTAATACACGAGTTTATTAAAGCTAGTTGATAAATATACCAATCCTTTGTTCAATCCTAAATCAATTTTATAGAGGGAAATTTGATTTGTTTTTAGCATTTTTTCTATAGGATGAATTTTTTTTATTATTTTTTTGAGTTTTTATAGTCAACTTGAACAAGTGTTACTCTCTTAGGATGATTAAGTTGTATTTTTGAAATGTAATCATTGACCGTCTAGCCTTAGTCGAGATGATCATTTTTTTAAATTGACTCGTTTTAACCGATACCATTTAATATAAACGACTCATAAATTAGATAGTCAAACTTCTATAAAAGTTTATTAAAAAAACAATTTTAGAAGTAAATGATAATGGTTGATATTTAAGATTGTAGATAAGAAAAAGATAAATAAATAATTAAAAATATAAAATAAAGACGAGAAATGAGATGCCATATATTTTTAGAAAATAAGATATAAATGTAGGGATTGTGATTTTTAATTAAATTATAATATCAGAATATTTGAGTATTGATTGGCGATTGCATTCAACTATTTTGGACCGAGGGTAATTGGGCCTGTGTTTCAGGGCCGAACCCACTCAGGCTGCAAAGAAAAGAAAAAGATGGGATGATGCACGAGAATTAATTAAGTAATTATGATTATAATTAAGGGAAGTTTCAAATAAAAAACCATTTAAAAGGGGTTTTTTAGTAATACCATTATTTTTGCAAGTTTCCTCTTTTTTTAAACGTTCACAACTTTTTTGTACGATATTATTTTTTTTATAAAAATTACATCATAACAACGAGTGTTTTTTATCTTTAAAATAAGTACAGTATTGTTCTATAAATTTTTTTTTTTACGTTTTTAAGATCATATCTCGTCATTGGGCCATGTGTGGACGCTCACTTCAGGGACCAGCCTTGGTGATAGTAATAAATCACAAATGATCAATGATTTGTCGTGAATTAGTCTCTATCTTTCATCCATAGAGTTCTTGTCATGTTGGACTAGTGTTACTAAAATGTTATGTTTATGTTATATTGTATGTGTTTAACACCTAAACAAATTCAAAAATTTCCATATTTAAAACCTCATAATAATGCAAGCCTAAACCAAAAACTAAGATCCCTAACCAAAACTAGAATCTTGCAAACCTGTAAATCGATTTAGGTTTTATAATACTGATGTGAGAGTGGCAATGGATGGTGTTTGGTAAGAATGAATGTAATTTGTTATAGTGAAGGTGGTTCGGAGATTGTGAAAATGACTAGCATTTGATGTGTGTGGTTGATGGTTAACATCACTTCGTGTGAGTGTGGTGATGTTTTTAAGTAATTAATAACTTACCAATAGTTGTAATAATAAATGGACGAAACGACTCGATCTT
This sequence comes from Flaveria linearis, assembly GCA_024085815.1. Taxonomy (NCBI): domain Eukaryota; kingdom Viridiplantae; phylum Streptophyta; class Magnoliopsida; order Asterales; family Asteraceae; genus Flaveria; species Flaveria linearis. The sequence continues at coordinate 6,514,621 of CM044009.1, forward strand.
AAATTGTACACGCGTGTGATTTTATATGATAAAACTTGTTAACAAGTTTAAACAACAAAGGTATATTCTCTCCGTTTTTAATTTATACCCTTTTAAACCCTTTAACACTTTTTAAAACTTTCTATAAAATGTCACTTTAACCTACTCAAGTTTTTAGAACTCTCGATTTACCCTTGTGCAATTTTTATTTAAGAATACTAATTCTACGTTTGTATTTTTATGTATGTGTCGGTACAAATACGAATCCGTTTATGTTTTGAAGTGAACTTATTGTTGAAAAGAAGTTGGGTTGAATATAAAACGTTTCGGCGCTTATCTTTATATAGGCTTTTAAGTGATCTATGGTTTAACGTAAATTTGTTTATAAATAAGTTGGGTCAAATATATATTGTTTCCGTACTTATTTTTAGGTACCTTTTGAGTTAGTTTACATTTCAACGTAAGTTTTATTTGAAAACGCCTAGGATCAAATATAAAACGTTTTCATTCGATAGTATAAATCCGAATTACTCAACCTTTCCACGTAAATTTAGTTTGGAAAAAAGTAGGGAGATTGTACTCTATAATTTATTGTGCCGCATGCGGCACCGCTGCATGTGTTCTTTGTTTTTTTTTTTTTTTACATTTTGAGTTGGTATACGTATCGGCGTAAATTTGTTTGGAAAAGAGTCGCGTCACATAATATATTTACATTGACGTAAATTTAGTTTGGAAATGATTCGGGTCGATTGTATTTTATACTTTATTTTTCCATGTACAATACCGCCATAACACGTGATAGGTAAATAAACTAGTTGTTTTCTTAATAGCATCAGATTTTATTTCAGTTTGTAGTAAATGATCAAAATAACCTCAATCCTTTTCGTGTGTTGGTCAACTTATATGGGGGACAAAAACTTTAACTTTAACTTTAATCTTTTTTGATTCATCCCTTTCTTTGTCTCAGAGCTAATCAAAAGACTCGACACCCCTTATCATTCATCAGGCTTTTAAAATATAAAAGCCAATACTATTTATCTTATTTTTATATTATATGATTTTACATATGGCATATAAAGGGCGTACCTGGTGCTGTAAAGAGCTCCCGCGTTTTCGCAGGGTCCAGGGAGGGTCCGTCCCATTTAAGGGAAGATGTATGCGGTCTTTCCCCCACATTTTATGGGGAGGCCGTTTCCACGGATCGAACCTGAGACCTTCGGAAACGGCCTCCCCATAAAATGGCATATATTACGCCTATATTATATCATATAACATAAACAGAACAAAGATTATACAAGAAATGTTAGGGTATAAATAAGACGATTCGCCGAGCTCGTCTATACTCAATCTCGACTCGTCTCAAACATGATGTATGTCTTATTAATTCTAGAGCTTAGCTTAGCTATGTTTTATAAAATATTTAGTCATTTTATTCATATACATATGTATTTGCTTTAATACATATATATGTACGTATTATATATGTAATATGTATATGCATTTAGTTCATAACATGTTCGCATACTGATAAAGTGAAAATGATGATTAAAACTTTATATTATTTAATAATGAATAAAGAATATGCGACGGATGAGATTTTGTTGATTCCACGTAACTGATGTGGTATATTGTAGGGCTGTTCACGAATCGAACCGAACCGAACGCAGCTCCGCTCGAACTCGGTTCGGTTTCAAACCGAGCGGCTCGGTTCGGTTCGGATTTACAAATTCGAGCGCAAACTTCATGCTCGAACTCGGTTCGGTTTTAAACCGAGCGCTCGGTTTTGCTCGGTTTTGCTCGGTTTTGCACGGTTTTGTAACTGGTTTTGAAAACCAAAAAGCCGACCGCAAGGGGGCTGACGGGACTCAGGGACCGCTGGTCGACGGCTGACAAGCGCAAGGGGGCTGATGGGGCTGCTGTCGTCACCGGTTGGAGGCCGCAGGGGCTGTGGTCGATCGGTTGGAGGCCGCAGGGATGGAGGCCGCAGGGATGGAGGCCGCAAGGAGTGTAGAGCTGTGGTCGATCGGTTGGAGGCCGCAGGGATGGAGGCGTGGATGGAGGCGTGGATGGAGGCGTGGATGGAGGCCGGAGCTGGAGACGGTGGATGGTGGCGTGAAACGTGGAATCGTGGATGGAGCCTGGAGACAGGCAGTGATGGACCGATGGAGGCGTGAGGTAGGGTTGTTTTAATTTTTGAATGTATGGAGTGAGTTAGAGAATTAGGGTTTTTAGTAATTGGGTTGCTTTGACTTTTTTACTAGAAAATAAAATATATATAATTGATAAATAACTTTCTAAATTAACATATATAAATATATAAAAACTAAACTAAAAAATAATTCGAGCGGAACCGAGCGAGCGACGAGCGAGCGTACCTTTGCTCGTGTTTGGTTCGTTTTCAAACCGAACCGAGCCGCTCGGTTCGTTTACAACCGAGCGAAAATCGAACGAGCAAAATTCCGAGTATTTTTCGAACGAGTTCGAGCGAGTTTCGAACATCGAGCTTTTTGAACAGCCCTAACCTCTTGTGACAAGAACAAGCTACCCAAAATTTTGACTTTCTTGCTGTATAACCATAACTAATTTAATCATTCATTTTAATAATTTTCTATGTTGAAGATTATCTCGCTATAAATATAACTATAGTAGTTAAAATTATAACATTGGCTAATAATTAACTAAGAAGCGCACCAAATTAACCAAGTTAAATCTTTATAGTTATGACATAGTTAAATAAATTAATATATCCGCTTTATCTCTACATATCATTAGAAATGTTCAAATTTGAATTTTTTTTATCCAAGAATCTCATAAAATACAAACTGAATTTCGATTTAAAAGTTAATTCATAATTGTGTGTATATATATAATCACCGTGTGAAAAAAAAATAAACCATCTTTAGTTACTAATGTCATATTTGAGTTGAACATTCACATTAGATTTCTCATCTTAAAACTCATCTTTATATTATAGGAGAAACATGATGAAAAACAAGTAACTTTACTCCTACATGAGGTGATACGTTCCCGATCTCCATCCTTTATATTTTTAAGAAAACCAATGATAATCTCACATATTTAGAGGTCATTTATTTATCTTTATATTTATTATTCTATTTTTTCATGAGTGATTGCAAGAAAAAGGAGAGAAAAAAAATAAAATAATAAAAATTAATTATTATCCGATTGAAATAATGATAATATAGGAAGTTGGTCTGAAAGACTTTTAGAAAATAAATAAAATTTTTAAGGGATAATGGTTATTTTTGTTAATTATGGGGATGGAGATGGAGCTGGGAAATTGCAGAATGTGAAGATGGTGATGGGGAGCTTGGTGTTGGCAACGGCTGCCTTCAGCTGGTTCTAGATTTTTTGTTTCATTTTGTATAGTTTTATTACATTTTATTTGTTTTTTTATGGGTTGTGTTCGTTATTTATATTCATATTGTTGTATTTTGTTTGTCGAGCTGGGAGTCTTTTTGGAAGCGGTTTTTCTGTCTCCTAAGATAGAGTAAAGACTGACCACCACCTACCCATCTCATACTCTACTCTCAGTGGAACATACCAAGTATGTTTGTTTGTTTGTTTACGGGGATGGGATGGGATGGAGATGGAGAATCTACGATGACTACTATAACATAACTAAATCAATCTCTTCTCTACTTTAACTTTAAATAGTTGTTGCAAATAAATATAGCCTATCAATTCTTACACATTTATTTATTTCAAGTTAGATATTTTTTCATCCATATGATTTCATAAAAATTGTCATTTAAATATAAAGTTTAAATTTTATCATTTGAATCCAAAGTTACTAAAATTGGTTATGATTTAAACAATTGATGTCATAAGTCTTGTATATTTCTTTGTTTTTTTAATTTTTTGTGAAGTATGTTCGATAAAGTTAGAGAGGAGTCACTTTTAGGTGTTTATTTTTAAATGTTTTTATCTAATAAGTGGAGTTAAATCGTAATGACGAAACCCCTTACATAAGGTAGGTTTTTTGTTTTTTAATTGTTTTGACAAAAGTACCCCCCATGCTGAAAAGTTAACGGAAAAATTTAACGATATTAATTAGGTGTTGTCTAATGGATTCAAATATTAATTTTAGCCTTTGGATTCAAATATTAATTTTAGTCTTAATGATAAGATTTAAACATTAAATTCAATAGATAATTTTTATAAAATCACATTGACGAAAAAAACACCTAAGTGTATTTATTCCATAATAAGTAATCCTATTAAACCTATAAATAATTGTATTCTTTTATTTAGACACCCCCTTAATTTTAAATCAACACCCCTGTACCCTATACGTCGCGTATGGGTCCATACGCGGCGTATAGGTGCGTTGTTGATTTGACTGTTTATACCCTATACGCCGCGTATGGGTCCATACGGCGTATAGGGTGCGTTGTTGATTTGACGTTTATACCCTATACGCGGCGTATGGGTCCATACGCGGCGTATAGTGTTTGATATTTTATACCCATACGCGGCTTATGACCCATACGTGGAGGAGCTATACGCCGCGTATGGGTCCATACGAGGCGTATAGCTTATATATTTATTTTTTTTAATTTTTTGAGTTTTAATATATATATATATATATATATATATATATTATATATTTTTTTAATATTGATATTTTGAATAGTTAAAAGATATTTTGTTTTTTTTTATTTTAATTTTTTTATTTTAATATATACATAATTTGAATTAAAATTATTTAAACAGTTTAATATTAAATAATACGAATACAATAATAAAATTAAAAATTAAATATATAATTCGCATATTACAAATTATGAATTAAAATAATTTATATAAGTTGGGGGTTCTCGGTTATTCTCTATTATTGCGTTGTATTCCGAGATACGAATCCTATACATAATCTCCCATTCTGCAGCACGTACGCTTCGGTTAAGAATCCAAAGATTACTTAATGTTGGCATCGGATAATCTCCTTCTAGCTTAACGTGGACGAAATGATTATTGTTGACATGAACAATCGACACGACATGATGAGGCATGACAGTTTTCGGATCAGCCCATAATGGGAAAAATGTTTGACAACCATTATTGCTTAGGTGGTGTTTGTTTTTTACCAAAACCTCTTCCCCACCTCTTCATCTGCGCGCACGCAGACGCGGGAAGAGGTTTTGAGTGGGCAGAGTGTTTGTTTTTTAGAAGACGTTCATTAAAAACGTTTGCAGGAGGTCTGCATGGAGAAGATGTGGACCTATGTCTTCTGAGATCTTCTAACCTCTTCTCCACCCTGAAATCCATCTTCATCTTCCCCTATCTTTACCTCTCCTCTCTCACCACCGCTGCCCTCCCCTCTCCTCTCACCACCGCTGCCCTTCCCATCTCCTCTCACCACCGCTGCCCTCCCCCTTCGCAACCATCCCTGCAC
>CM044009.1:6525015-6537515 GCA_024085815.1 Flaveria linearis
TGAACAAAGGGGTAACAGTCTCCGGCTCAAAATTAAGCCCCGAGACAAATGCAAAACTGCTCAATGACATTGATGTGTATTCCACAAAGCATAAAAGAAATCTCCGAGCGCTCATCGTCCTCTCCATCTCATGGGGCGAATATAGGTAAATGTGGATAAAACTCCACAGTCATCTCAGGGTAGGACGGTAAGAACGCGATCTCAAAGAGACGTCTCCACGGCGTATCATCTCCGATAATAGCAAGCAAGACGATCACGCTCTCTAGCTCAGCCATACCTCCCAATCTACGCCTTTTGATGACCGATCTTCATACGAAGAAAGTTTAAGCACTTAGCGTGCTCAATGGAAACGGCCTCAAACTGCAGCCAAGGATGCTCAGCAATATGGTCAACAACGTCAGCCTCAATTCAGAATCGGAAGACATATCTGCTAAGAAAACAAATAGGTCAAAACAACGTATACGTATTCTATTGTTGGATCTAGATTGTATAGGACTAGATCATTTTTGTATAGGCTTAGTACTTGTATCAAGTCTTGTAATTAACACTTGTAATAGTCAATTATATATATATGTGCATTGAATCTATAGGTTTACCCCATACATATATGTGTTGATTTGTGACTTGACAGGGAAAAACAATATACTTGGACGAATTCCTGAAATTGATCACAGTGTAAATAAACATCTACGGAATATGAAATCCGTGTTGATCTACAAGATTAAATGACCAAGTGAATGTTCCTGCGGATGATCAGGACCATGAAGTGAAGACTCCTACGGAAGAAGGTTTCCTACGGAAGAACAACATTTCTACGGAAGACAACTCATCTACGGAAGAACAAAAGTTCTGCGGACGACAAACTCCTGCGGAAGAACATATACTTGTGCAATTGCTAATACCAAGAAGTCAACAAGTCAACACAATTAATAACAAATTCTGAGAGATCTGGTGTTTCCTTAGCCGACTCAACCATCTATAAATATGAGTCCTAGGTTTCACATCTCGGAGAAAACAATCATCAATATTACGGCTGTCGAGTTACATCATTGTGCAACCCTAACCGTCGTCACATCAACATTATTCGATTCACTGAATTCGTTGTTCATAGTTATTCATTATTATTCTTTTGTAATCATTACTTTATAGTTAATGAAATACGTTTAAATAATTATTGATTTCGCATTTATTGTGTTTCTGTGGTTGTGTTCATCATTAATCATTAAACCAATTAAACGTCAATTAGTGATAATTCCGCGATCATTAAATTGATTTATTTTAATACTGGTAATTCCTGAATTGCGATCCTTGGATTCACAGGTGGTATCAGAGCCATTGGTGCTCATTGATTTAGATCAATTGATCTATCAGTATTAAAATTGTTTAATTGATTTTCAAACAATTAATCAACAATGTCATTCAGCAAGCATTCTATCATTGCTGTTTGTTTTTGATCTACATTCAAATCAATAGAATACTAGATCTGAGTTTTTGATAGATTTGTCAATTTTAACATTTAATTCATACTTTTGCATTAAACATGAGTACTTTTGGTGGAGGATCTTATCAACCGCCAAAGTTGGAAACCAAAGCTAATTTTAAATCCTGAAAGATCAAGTTCAGGAATCATGTGAACTACGCAGATTCTGACTTGTGGGAGTCCTCACTCAAGGTCCTTATATTCCACCCACTCTGGGCCGGATTATAATGACAAGAATCAGCCAATCAGCACTAAGGACTTGCCACCTGATGATGATAAGAAGGTCAAAGTCGATATTAAAGCGTACAACTTGCTTAGTATGGCTTTGCCTGAAGAATTTTGATCAGGTGTGTGAGAATTACAAGACAGCAAATTCCCTGTGGAAGATACTTCACACTCTCTGTGAAGGGAGTGATGAGATCCGAAGCATAAGGAAAGACACCCTTAGATCACAATATGAAACTTTTCATCATATTGAGGGGTGAATCAATTCCTCAGCAACTCCATAGATTTATGCAACTTGTTACTGAGATGAACATCTTGGAGTTAAAATATACCACTGAGGAACTGAACAAGAAGGCTCCACACTTTGCCTGAAAGTTGGAAGCAAACGTCTCCATGTTCAAGAACACCATAGATTTCAAGACAATGGTCTAGATACATTGGTTGCTAAGGTTGAAGCACTTGAACTGGATGAACAATCAAGAAACAAGAGTGTGAGAACTCATGTCTCACCTTATCACTTTAGGAGGAAACAAAATGCTGGAAGTGCGTTTATCTCTAACAATGAAGGTGATAACTCTTGTACTTGAGTGATGATGAAGAGGAAGTAAGTTTTATGCATCCAAACCCACTAAGAAATCATCTCAAAATAAAAATCAAAAGGAAAAGGGAAGATCTGCAGAGAAAAGAGAGACATCAGCAACTGCAAACTCTTCTCAACATAACAAACAGTCAGAACCAATAACTGTGATATTGGATTCTGAAGAACAAAAAGCAGCCTTTGCAGCTTTTAGTTCTAGCTTTCAAGCATATCTTGGAAGTCTCTTACATCAGCAAACATCTGTCAGCAAGACTTGGAGGAACTCCCTCCTGATGTAGTAGAAGAGATGGATCTACAATGGCAGATGGCAATGATTGCTTACAGAGCTAAGCAATATCTGGAGAAATAAAAATCTCGCAGCAGCAAGTAAAAACATCAAAGATTGGTGTTGATAAGTCAAAAGTCAGATGCTTCAAGTGCAATCTCTATGGACACTTCTCTAGAGAATGCAACCAACCATCATCTCCGCAGTATCAGCAGCAGCAGCAACAAAATCAGCAGCAACAACAATATCAGAATCAACAATCAACCTCTCAGATCTCTGCATAGACAACCTCAGCTAACATCCCCAACACACAAATACATCAGCAGGACAAGCAATCCTAAGGAGTCAGGGTGATCATACTTCAAGATGGAACATGTGACTGGAGTTTGTATGAGAAGGAAGTGATAGAGGAGAATCAAGCATTATGGCGCATATGGAAAACAAAGTTCCTCCTATGTCCAGAGAGGTAAAAGACAGGTTATGTTCATCATCATGTGTTGAGGAAGTTGAACGATATAGAGTCCATGCTCAACAATTGGCTGATAAAGTAAAGGAAACTATAATTTTGAATGAATCACACTTAAGAGAACAAAAATTATATCAAATCAAAATTAGTACTTTACAAAAAGATTTAGAAAAATATGTTTCTGAAAAAACTACAGCCTAAAAGCAAGTTGAGCATTTGACCACTTCCTTAACAAAATCCATGGCTGATCATGCATCCACTGAAGTGAAACTTCAGAAGTTTCATTATCATCTCAGCAATATGAGAAGTTGCTAAACTCTCATATTGAATCAAAGAAACAGGTCGGGTGGGTTATAATGCTGTTGCACCACTATTAATGATAACTACACCTTTACCTGAAACAATGACAACAATTGTCAAAACATTTGTGCAAAGCACCAAAATTGACATCAAAAACAGTCATACAAACAATAATGAAACTGAGATGAGTGAAACTGAATCTACTGAATCAGAATCACTTAAACATAATGAATCAGATTTTGATAAATATGATGACTGGATGATTCTGATGAACATGATACTGATCAACTGAACATTGGTAGAATGTTCAAGTTGAAACTGGTCTTCCGCGAGTTCTTGAAGAATCAAAGTTGCAGTACCCTCCAAAGCAACGAAACATGCTGAAGACTATTTGCAAGAGGATTGCTGAACTGAACGAAGGACTACAAGAACTGATCTTCACAAGATTGATAGCTACGGATCAAGTACTGAAGTACCTTTATCATCTTCAGATAAAGGTAAGAAACAATACCAAACAAGAATCTCGGAAAGCACAAACTGAGGAATCCGTAGAACATCTGCGGAAAAGAATTCTGAGGAATCCGTAGAACATCTGCGGAAAAAGAATTCTGAAGAATCCGTAGAACATCTGCGGAAAGCAAAAATTGCCAAGTCCGTAGATCATCTGCGGAAGGCAAAAAATATGAATCCGCAGAAAAGCAACGGAAGAGAGCGAGAAACTGATTCTGCGGACGAGGTAAAAAGAGAGACAAACAAACATGCACAGAAAAAAGTAAATATCAGCAACAAAGGCAGCAAAGACAAACAAACAACAGCTGATGATGCCCCCAACAAAAACAAGTATGTTGACAGTGGTGTTCCAGACATATGACAGGCAACTGTGCACTTCTCCATGACTTTAAACACAAACATGCCTCTTATGTGGCATTTGGTGGGGATAAGAAGGGAGGTAAAATTGTTGGTGAGGAATGGTAACTAATGGTGTTTAACTTTTGAAAAAGTAAATTACTGTGAAAATTTGCAGTATAATTTACTTAGTGTTTTCCCAAATTTGTGATCAAAATTACTTAACACTATTTGAAACACTAACTGTTACATTCTTAAGCCAGGTTTTACAGTTCCAGCAGACTGGATCCTTCTTAAAGCATCAAGAAAAGGCAACACATATATCTTGGATATGAACAACACAACACTCACAAATCATGAGACATGCCTGCTGTCTAAATCTTCAGAAGATGAATCTCAACTGTGGCATAGAAGGCTAGTCCATTCCAACATGAAGAACATGAATAAATTGGTGAAAATGACTTAGTCATTGGTTACCAAAGAAAGAATTTCATTGTTCTAATCATTGTTCTTCATGTTATAAAGGAAAACAACACAGAGTGTCTCATAAATCCAAAACAATCAACACCAACACTACACCACTCAAATTGCTTCACATGGACCTCTTTGGTCCAACCAATGTGCTGAGCATTGGAAAAGGCAATATTGTTTGGTGATAGTAGATGATTTCACTAGATTCACATGGGTTTTTTCTTAAAACATAAAAGTGAAACATCTGAACATTAATGGACTTTGTGATCAAGATTGAGAATCAACTTGATTTAAAAGTTAAAATTTTTAGGAGTGATAATGGAACTGAATTGTTAATGCTGATCTGGATTCTTTTTGCAGAAATAAAGGGATAGCAAGACAATTCAGTGCCCCAAGAACTCCACAACAAAATGGAGTGGCTGAAAGAAGAAACAAAACACTCATAGAAGCAGCCAGAACAATGCTAGCTGACTCTCAGTTTCCCATTACCTTCTGGGCAGAAGCTGTGAATACAGCTTGCAATGTTCAAAATAGAACATTAATTGTCAAAGAACATAATAAAACACCTTATGAACTCTTATTTAAAAGAAAACCTTTTATAGGATATCTTAGAGCTTTGGGTGTCATGTGTCTGTTTTGAATACTAAAGAACAATTGGGAAATTTTCTGAAAAAGCCTATGATGGTTTCTTTGTTGGATATTCATCCACTTCTAAATCATATAGGGTCTATATTCCAGAACATAACATAGTTGAAGGACTCCCAATGTTTCTTTTGATGAATCCATGTTTACTACAAATGTAAAAGGATCATCTTGGTTATTTGATATAGATGCATTACTGAATCATTTAACACTGGTTATCTGATCAATGCAGGTGCTGCGGATACATGCTATCCATTTGTGCCTCCAAGTTTGAATGAAGTGCCCTGACAGCTGACCCACCAAGGGTACAACTTTCAACTGCACCTCAGCAAGAATCAAGTCAGCAGCATGAAGTTACATCAGTAAATACATCGCAGATGCATCAGTAGGGATAAAGAGGAGGTGTTGAATCAACAAACCATGCCTGCAAACTCAACAATGTTCATCCGTGGATGGTGATGTATCTCCTACGGAAGAACAAAATGCTGTTTCCGTAGAAACCTCCTGCGGAAGAACAAAATGTTGCTTCCGTAGAACTTCCTGCGGAAGAAGACAACTCAGCAGGCAACTACACACACAAGCTGATCCAAATGACCATGAGCCTTTTGATTACTTCATCGACTCAACTTCTCAGCTGACACCATCTGCTTCAATGGGTTCTCAAACTTAGACTCCACAGTTCCAGTTGATGCTGTCTCAACAAGCAGAAGAATACACAAGTCTCATCCAACAGACAATATCATTGGAGACCTGCATGCTAGAACCACAAGGAGCAAAGGAGGTGTGGCAAACATTTGTTTGTTCACTGCTTTTTGTTCCAAACAGTCCTGCAAACATTACAGCTGCTCAAAGGATAACAGTTGGATTGAGGCTATGCAAGAAGAACTACAACAATTCAGAAAACAGAAAGTGTGGACTCTTGTAGACTTGCCTACAGGTCACACATCCAATGGAACAAGGTGGATATTCAAAAATAAGCTGGATGACAGAGGTATCATCGTGAGAAACAAGGCTAGGCTATTGCTCAAGGGTATACTCAGGAAGAGGGGATAGACTATGATGAAGTCTTTGCACCAGTTGCTAGGATTGAAGCTATAAGGGTTTTCCTAGCTTATGCCTCCTTCAGAAATTCACAGTCTATCAAATGGATGTGAAGTGTGCTTTCCTTATGGGAAAATTGATGAAGAAGTCTATGTGGCTCAACCTCCTAGATTTGAAGACCCTGATTATCCACATAGAGTATACAAGCTTGACAAAGCTTTGTATGGTCTTCATCAAGCACCCAGAAAGTGGTATGACACATTGTCATCCTTCCTGCTGAAGAATGGCTACAGAGAGGCACCATTGATCAGACACTCTTCCTTAAACATGAACATCTAGATCTTTGGTGGTTCAAATATATGTTGATGACATAATATTTGGATCCACAACAAGAAACTGTGTCAAAGCTTTGAAGATTTAATGAATCTGAATTTCAGATGAGCTCCATGGGAGAATTGACATTCTTCTTGGCTTACAAGTTCATCAGAAACCAGATGGCATTTTCATCAATCAAGAAAAGTACATTCATCAAATTTGAAGAAGTACAATCTTGTTGATTCCACTTCATGCAAGACACCAGCATCAACAATAGACAAGATTGTGCCTGACCCTACTGGAAAATCCGTAGATCAAAGATTGTATAGATCAATGATCGGTTCTTTAATGTATTTAACTGCCAGTAGACCTGACATAATGTTTGTTGTTTGGGTCTGTGCCAGGTATCAATCCGACCCAAAGGAGTCCCACTGAATGCTGTGAAGAGGATTTTCAGATATCTGAAAAGCAAACTGCATTAGGACTTTGGTATCTCAAAGATGGAGATTTCAGCCTCTACTCCTATTCAGATAGTGACTATGGAGGGTGCAACAACAACAGAAAATCCACAACTGGTGGATGTCAGTTTCTAGGACCACGACTTGTTTCTTGGCAGTGCAAAAAGCAAACAAATGTATCTGTATCCACAGCTGAAGCAGAGTACATAGCTGCTTCAGCCGGTTGCTCTCAAGTACTTTGGTTGCAAAACCAATTACTTGATTATGGTTACAATTTCCTTCACACACAATCCATATTGATAATTCAGCTGCTATGTTATAACTGCTAATCCATTTCAACATAGTAAAACTAAACACATTGAAATTAGATACCATTTTCTGAGAGATTGCTCAGAAAAGGTCTAATCAAGCTAGTCAAAGTAGACACAACCAATCAGCTTGCTGATTTGTTCACTAAAGCATTTGATTCTGTTAGATTTAATTTCTGATAGAATCTTTGGGGATGATTAACTTAGAATAAATCAACAAAGCATATGACTAACTTTGAGCAGAGTAATAGTTAAGGATAAAGGATAAATTAAGTGTCTGATAGAACATCTATACATGCATTATATAAGGGAAATGATAGTAGACTATACTTGGTTATTAAACAATCACTCAATCTGACTTTATCATATTGATATGTGAGTAGGTTCATCTTGAGTGGACACAAAGCTAAGAGCATGCCAAACTAAAAGATTCCGGTAACTGTCTGTGAGAATTCCATTTGAGAATCAGGAAAGTATGTTATCTACTGATGTGATCAAATCACCTACACAAGCACACTATGTAAAAACCTTATAATCTTCTATCTTTGCAAAGTCATATCCTCTGTTTTTTGTGAACAAAGACCTGGGAATGTGATTAACAAGTGATCTTCATTCTCCCTCTGTTTTGTGTCAACAAAGACCTGGGTTAAGTTCACCTCTGTTTTACGAAAGTAAAGACCTGGTGACTATGAAGATCATATCTCAGCTCTAAAAAGAATCACTTGTGCTCAATTGTACATCAATTCAAAGAGCTTCAACATCAAAGCATTCATGAGACTGTAATATGTCTCAAGATAGAACTTATAACTTAATGTACATAGTCATTAAGTGTGAAAAGTAGTGATTTGCCTCACCTACGGAAGACATACTCTACTGAAAATTGAATGTGGACCTCATGATAGTTACTGATTAACAAACTTCAAAACATGATAACCAGCATGCCTAGTTGATACATTGCTCATGTATGAATTTAAATGGATCTATATACTTACAATCAAGTGTACAATGTATCACATAATCAACATCCGCAGAAACCAAGTCATAGTATGATCCCTCTCTATATTATATATGCATGCATGTAATTGTTTCATCACGATGTTTACTTTGTCCTATTAACTGATTTTTCTCTCACTTAGACTGTCATATGCCTGTCATGCCTATTCACAACTTAAATTTATGATGAATGCAACAGTTTCACATTAATCACAAATTTAGGGGGAGTAGTTCATGCATGAAAAACAATAAAAAGCTGACAATTGATTTAGTTTACTTTGAAGGAATTGGAACTTGAGCACTAACTTGAATTAGGGATACAGGACACTTGCTTTCTTGTACTCAATTGCCATGCAAATGAAGTCAACAATGTCTAACATCAACAATTGAGTCTACTCAGTAGACAGCATACATTAAAGTCAGAGTAACACTTCTCATCCGTAGAAGTAACAGTGAAATTTCTGCATCCGCAGAAGTCTCAGTAATACCTCATCCGTAGAAGTATTGTGTGATTTCTGATTCAGCAGCAAAACACAATGCATTGTTTGAACTCATACATCCGCAGATGTTAAGACATCTGCAGATGTTAAGGTTCCGCAGATGTTAGGACATCTGCAGATGTTAAGGTTCCGCAGATGTTCTGCGGAAGAAGTAATGCACAACTTGGTATGCGGAAAGGAATAAATGGGAGTGGGCCCAACATAATTAATAAACGAAATTAACGTGTTCGCCTATAATAAGGTTTATGACTCTTAGTACTCTTTTTACAGAGCACTTTTACACTTTTAACCTAGAAAATCGCCCACTTTTCCTCTCTTTCAAACTTTCAAAAAAACATCCGTTCCAAGAAAACATAACATTATCCACTAATCGATTACTGATATTGCTAAGGTAAATCATGTCTAAACATCAGTACGGAACTGGTTATCGGTTATTGCTATTAAAACGATTCAACTGCATGTATGCTAATTCGATTTTCGTTGTTTACAGATGGCAAACAGATTCGCTAAAGAACACAATGTGTGCGCGTTCTTAAACGCTGATGATCCTGCAGCGGAAGGATGTCGAGATATCATAAGATATCTTCGACGATCCAGGCTCTTCTACGCCTTGACGGCCGAGCCTGTGATCCATCAGGCTCACATAATCGACTTCTGGAACTCAGCACAAGTTGAAGAACAAGGTGATGGGAAGAAGTGATTGTGGCTGAGATTCTGAATGAGCGTCTTCGAATCACTGAAAGCACCATACGAAGATGTCTAGAACTGGGTGATAGAGAGAGATAGGGCACCCCGATGTATTCGAGAATGAATACATTGAGAAAGTGTTCAATCTAATAGGGTACGATGGAGATTACGAGAAAGGGGAGATCAAAAAGGGTAGGCTGTGCAAACCATACCGATTCTTGTGCCACACATACCTGAAATGCATGTCGAACAGGAAGTCGGGGCTCGACAGATTCTCCCGGCACATTTCATCTGGAATCATTGGGATATTCGAGGGGAGAACTTATAACTACGCCAAATACATCTTCAATGTCTGAGTGAACAAGTCAAACTACAAAAGAATGACAAGATGTACATGTTCCCAAGATTCCTACAACTTGTGATCAACTCAGAACTTCCAAGACTGAACAGAGTTGGCGATGTGTTTGTGCAAGCACACTTGGGCAAATCAGTGCTGAACAAACTCAGTGGAAGTACCAGGGTGAGGACATGCCAATGTTCGCACATGTATTGGATGCCCAAGCAGACCTGCCACAAGAGTTGGTTTGGGCAGATGAAGCAGAGTCATCTGCTGATTCTGCACAAGCATCTCACTCACCACTCTAAACACCAACACAACACACACTCACCAATCCAAACTCCACCACTCCACCTCAATCACCTAGCCAAACACCCCCTCATCAATCACAATCACCAGTAAGCATCAACACCCAACCGATATCCCCAATTCACCACCATCAATCACCTCTACTGATATCCTCATCATCCACCAAAAACACTCAACCAATATCTCCAGTCCAACAACAATCATCATCACTTCTCATTCTTCATCACATCACACTCAACCTTTCTCTCCACTACAAATTCAATCCCATGTACAACCCCACCAGAATCACCAAAACACCTATCACCGAAAAGTGCTGACACTGAACCTTTTGAGATAACTGAGTCTGTACACTCTGTACACTCAGGAGACACTGAGATATTATCTCAAGGTAGCACTGTTCCCCTCTCACCCACACACACAGAAAAACAAGTGTCATCAGCACATACTGAGCCCATAACTTCATTGAAAGATGATCAAACTGCTGATGAGCTCGGGGAAGTACAAGGATCTGCTGAGGATGTCATTGCATACCATGAAGATGACTTAAGTGACAAGACATCCCTATCAGCAAAAGCTTTTTGGTTGCTGAGTACAACAAGTTAGTACTCAAATCAAATAAGCGAAAACAAAGAATTCAAGAGCTGAAAGGTATAATTCAAGAGAGAAAGATGAGAGTTAATGAAGAGAAATGCAAGCCTGAAAAGGCTGAGAGAGAGGATGCTCTAAGCAACAATAAAGTGATTGATGCATTGTTGCAAAGAGAACAAGAGTTGGAGGCATCTTTAAAAACTGAGCAAAATGATAAAGCTAAACTGATCAAACAGAAAGATGTAGAAATAGAAGAGCTGAAAAAGAAGATATCTGCTCTAAAAAACAAAAGAGGCCCCAAGTGCTGATCAACCAAAACAGTCGGGTGAATCTTCTAAGCAACTGATTCCATACACCCAAAAAAGAAAATACTTTGGAGCAATCCAAAAGAAACCTGAAGATGAAAGCTCACCAAAAAACTTCCATCCCCTGCACCTACTCCTTCAGTAGATATGTCTACTGTGAAGGTATCATCCGGAGATGATGATGATAGTGATAAAGAGTGGGAGGAGCTGACAAGAATGGAGTCCCCCACTAGTGAAAAGGGAGGAAAGGCCGATGATCTTCTAACAACAGCAGATATCATGGAAGAGAGGCCTGATTCTAGCATGTTCATGACCCTCATCAACCATGGTTTCCATATGACATGGTTGAGAGGATGAATACATCTGAGATGAAGAATGCACTGAAAGAGTTTGAGTTTGCAAGGTTCATAATCCCAAACTATGATTATGAAGCTTTACAATCTTTCAGTCATTAGAGAAACTTAAAAAGGATCTGGCCACTGTGACACAGCCAAACTGACCAAGTACAACATGACTTGCTGGTTACAGGGCCATAACTACAAACCGCATGAGCTTAAAGGAAGAACTACTGGAGAATTGCGGAGGATGATGGAGCATGTAATGAAGGTGGAATTGGAAACAGGTGTCAAATTCAGAACCACAGCTCCTCATCCAACTGATGACAAACAAAGCAAACTATCAGCTGATCCAATAACTGTGGAACCCAAGGATCAGCATAAAGCAAAGGATAAGCTCATCAAGGAACCAAGGGAAGTCATCCCAGGCAAAGTATGGCCCCTTGGTACCACTGTCAGAGAAATCACTGATCAGAAGTCCACTCTGATTCAGTTGTTGATCATCTCACAACTCCCAACTCAGCTGAAGAAAATAAGATCATGGCATGGAAATATGATCAAGAGTGGGATTGTGTAGTGATCAAACGAACATCAGGAAGAGTTGAATACTTCCATGATGTGTTTTCAGTTCTCTGCCTTCCTGAGAATGATCTAAAGGACCTGCAAAGCCTTACCATGACAAATTATCCAATACATCCAAGGGGCAGGGACTTCTCAAGCAGAGTGGGTCAACTGAAAACAAAATTCAAAGATGATGTGATAATAGGAGCTAAGAGAGATGATGATGAGCACAGAAGAAGAATTCAAGGGCTGAAAAGATACAAGTCCAATGCCTCTGAATCAGTAGATGATGAATTCCTAAAGAGGGTGGCTATAACAACAGAACATCAGCAGCCATCAAGCACATTGAAGGGACTCAATACACTCCCTATCACTGAATGGGGATATGTAGAGAGGACAAAAGAATGGTGCTGATGAGGAATGAAGAGAACAAACGAGCTGAAAAGATCAGGATCTTTGATCCTGCGGAA
>CM044009.1:6542515-6545015 GCA_024085815.1 Flaveria linearis
TATGTATATGTATATGTATATGTTATGTGATGTATATTGTAGTATATGTATATATATGTGTATGTGTATGTGTATGGTATGTGTATGTGTATGTGTATGTGTATGTGTATGTGTATGTGTATGTACATGTGTATGTACATGTGTATGTATATGTGTATGTACATGTGTATGTGGTGGATATGTATATGTATATGTATATGTGTATGTGTATGTGTATGTGTATGTATAGTATATGTATATGTATATGTATATGTCATATACATGTTATATGTATATGTACATATACATATGTATATGTATATGTATATGTGTGTATACGTATATATGTATATGTATATGTATATGTATATGTGTATATACATATATATGTATTTGTATATATGTATTTACCCTATACGCCGCGTATAGGGCTATACGCCGCGTATAGGGTAGCAGCGTATGGGTCACAGGGCCACGTATAGGTCAACCCCGCCCCTATACGCCGCGTATAGGCCTATACGCGACGTATAGGGCACCCACGTATGGGCCACAAGTCACGTATGGTCACCTCCCCTATACGCCGCGTATAGATCTATACGCCGCGTATGGGGTACCCACCGATGTGTCTTTGTCCCCAACCATAGAACTATACGCTGCGTATAGCCCTATACGCGGGGCTGTACTAGCGTATAGTTCTATATACCAGTTTTTAAATCACCCATTATAAGGCATAAAACACTACTTTAACGTTTAAATCAATGAACGATTAACATAATAATGATGTAGGAACAATAATACGTACCTGGATGTAGAAAAATCGAAGATCAATACGTGGAGTATAGGGCTATACGAGAGAGTTTTTTTTTGAAGTGTGTGTAAAAATGAGAAAGTTTGAAAGATATAGTGGTTCGAGGATCTATACGCCGCGTATGGACCCATACGCGGCGTATACATTATATTCTCTTTTAAATCGACACCGACCTATACGTGGCGTATGGGCCTATACGCCCCGTATAGGTAAACTGATGTGACGTCAAGTGTCAGTCATTAATGTCGCATTAATGGTCGATACCTTTACGCCGGGCATGGGCCGCGTATGGACCCATACGCGACGTATAGGGGGGTGTCGATTTATAAAACTGGGTGTCCCTTTATTAGCACCCTATATTTTTCGCAACTAACCTAATACTAATGAATAATATTTTTCTCTACAAAAAGTATTATATTAATCAAGAGATTCCTTATCTTTATATAATATGATATCTGTCCTGGTCATGGTTGTAGGTACAACCGTGTGACATCCAAATACTTCGATACCACCAAATGTCAATTAGCAAC
Organism: Flaveria linearis; assembly: GCA_024085815.1. Classification (NCBI taxonomy): domain Eukaryota; kingdom Viridiplantae; phylum Streptophyta; class Magnoliopsida; order Asterales; family Asteraceae; genus Flaveria; species Flaveria linearis. The sequence continues at coordinate 6,543,833 of CM044009.1, forward strand.
AATCCCAAACAAATTCAACATTCAAAATTTTAATACGATCTACCAACAGAAGAAAATAGGTATCAAAACAAGGATTAGATTAAACTATTAATAAATCAAAATACTTACAGAGTGGCGTGTTATGCTTTGCAGCCTATGATAGAGATATATTGTGCAGAATGTGAACGAGATAGAGGCCTGTGTAAACGAGTCAAGTTGAGACGGAGTTTACATAAGTTTAGACCCGGAATTTTAGAGTTTTATTTTAAATCCCGAGCTTTGCTCATGTATTAGTTTTCAAGCTTAAGTTCAGTTCGTTCTTGAGATCAGTTCATTTTGTTTGTAACTTATTTAACTTATAATTAATATACATATAAACTATTTATTTAAATATTTTTATTATATGATATTATATATATATAACATAAATTATTTTATCACAGTTATATATATATATATATATATATATATATATATATGGATGTATGTATGTATATATAGTTACTATGTAATTATGTTGAGTAAAACTATTATACCTATTTAGATAAAAGGCTTGTTAGTCTTGCGAGCTAGTTCGGTATATGAAGCTCAATCCCCGGTTCGTTTATAAATTAACTTGAATAAAGATTCAAGCTCGTTTAAGCTTGAAATGATTTGAGCTTATAATGAGCCGGTATCGAGTAGTTCATCAACGTCTCAACTCATTTACACCCTTAGGTTACATAGACATAATAGAATTACCTGATCATGTAAGAGAGAAAAAATAAGAAGACCTACAGACCATAGAGGGAGCTTGTTTAATGTCATTCATTTTACCGCATAAAAAATAATGGGAAAATAATCAACTGATTATAAAATCAAGTTAAATTAAAACAAAGTTAAATGGGTTGAAAATTTTGATTCTTTTGTGTCCTAACCCAGATATTTAAGAGAGAATAAACCTTTACCATAATATTCTTTTAATAATCTTTAATAGACGATTAAAAGTATTTCTCTATAATTAATTGTCACAAGACATGAATAAAATTTTTTTTGTTCTATTCATGTTTTGATCACTTAAATTTTGATTTTTTATGTTTAGCATCTGATATTATTAGCTTCTTAATAAGAGAGGAATACCAATAGAAAGGTTGGTGTCCCGAGAAGGTGGTCGTCATCTTAGTTGGCATGACGGCTCCCAACAGCAGGCTTCCGTTCTTGTCCG